>MU204413.1:351892-376892 GCA_017309775.1 Paedocypris sp. Pulau Singkep
TCTCTCTCTCTCTCTCTCTCTCTCTCTCTCTCTCACACACACACACACACACACACACACACACTCTCGGTCTCTCTCTCACTCTCTCCCTCACTGTACAGTATATGTTAGTCTCTCTCTCTCTCTCTCTCTCTTTCTATATCTGTATGTTAGTCTATCTATCTATCTATCATGTCTGTCTGTTTGTTTGCCTGCCTGCCTTCTTTCTTTCTCTCTATCTATCTATCTCCCTCTTTCTTCTCTTATGTTAGTCTCTCTCTCACTCTCTCTTTCGTTCTCTCCATCTATCTGTCTTTCTCTCTTTCTCTCCATCTATTTATCTGTCTGTCTGTCTCTCTCACTCACTCACTCTCACACTCTCTCTCTCTCTCTCTCTCTCAAGTAATATGGTTAAATTGTGACTAGGTTAGGTTAAGGTTACGGGTTAGATTTTTAAGGTTAGGGGTTAGTCTAGGTTAAGACTTGTCACCTTCCTCCCTGCACGGTTGTTGTGTAAGTTCATGAGCGCTCGGGCATCTCGCTCCTTCCTCTCCTTGGCATCGACAAAGACCTGAGCGAACCTGATGGCGTGATCGACGTGGTCGCTGCAGCCGCCCCAGTCAAACGAGCCCCTGGCGTCCCGGGACGAGCCCTTCTTCCCGGGGTGGCACGAGCACGAGTCCAGCTCGCCCTGACTGCAGGCCCGGGTCAGGCTGTGGACCATCCCCGCAGACGAGATGGCGTAGACGAAGGCCACCTCACGACTGCCTGCGCGCGCACACGCACACACACACACACACACACAAGCTGATAATTATCTGATTAGATTGTAATCCAGTTCTCTGATAAACGGCATAACGTGATCAATGCGCTTCACAGACAGTGTCGGTGGGAAGGAGGCTGAGATTCTCAGAGTCTGCGGTGGGTCTGGAGATTAACGTCAGATTACAGCCTCGGTTTATTTTGCCATTACACACACAGCACAATTACACGCAGTTAAGGCGTCAGAGGCGCTCATCATGCGTAAATCATGGTGTCCAGTCATGTAGCCTGCGTAGCCCACACACAGAAGTGTATATTTCACTGTTCTAATATGATATGCGGAGTCACCCAGTTCATCAGGCTGTGGCTCCTGTAATATGATCTGGTATCTGATAAGGTATTTCACTGCAGGCTGAGTATAAAACACACGCACGCACGCACACACACATTCGAGAAGACGCTCCTTTACTTTACAGTCATTTGGCAGACGCTTTTATCCAAAGAAGACTTCTCCTGTTCTACTCACTGCGGAGGAGAAGTCTTCCGAACAGATTGTGCTCGCGGGCCGAGGTGTTGCAGTTCCAGCGGTGGTTCTGGAACTGGTGCTGACATTCCCCGATCCAGCTGTTGATTCCGGCCCCGACCGCCTGCATCACCCGGGGATGCTGCCGACACAGCTGGCGCTGTTTGATCATCAGACCGGGGATGTTGTCGCACATCACCTGCGACCCGAGAGTTCCCATGTACCTGCAGACGAAGATCAGTCTTCATCAAATGACACACACACACACACACGCACACACACGCTTGGACAGAAGTATGTATCACAGTATTATACTTTTTGAAGTTAACCCGTAACGCACTACTAACTGTATTTTCGCTTGCTTTAGCATTAATGCATTACATTGTCTTCTGGATGTAAAATAAAATACAAGTAAAAGGTAAATTTTTGTTACTTAAGGTTGTTGATTTCTACTTATGTAGTTACTTTGGTCAATAAGAGCAATACAGAAGTAAGATTACAAATCTGAGACAGTAATATTGTTAAGTAACGTTTTTTCAAAGTACCTTGCAAAACCACACACACACGCACGCACACACACACACGCACAGCCGAGCTGACATCACGTTGTTCTAAACTCTTTCGTAATAAAAAAAGAAATTACTGCGATGAACTCACAACGAACATCTGAGTGTAAAACTCTCCACCGAACTCACGAGCTTCTCGTAGATAAATGTACCCACCACCACGACGCGTCGACCCCTGACGTGAACCAGCAAACCGCCGCGAACAAACACAAACACAAAGCACTTGACAGAAAGTTCATGTTCTTCTTCTTAAGTGCTGAAGGCGCTCGGTGTCGGTGTCGCTCGTCCAGCTGAAGGAACCGCAGCATCATGACGAGTCCGCGCGGAAAGACGCGAAACATCTGCTCGTGCCCGGTGACAGGAATCCGGGGCGTGACGTCAAACGGATTTATGACGCTCAAGACAAGTGAAGCTCGCGTCCTGTCTTCCGTCTCCCGTCTGCAGAAGCGAAGACTTTATCTTGTTTTACGTTTTAAAAATGTCCCACGGACTTTCAGTTTATTTTCTTTAGAAACCGCATCATCAGCTTCTCCCCTCAGACAACAGTGCGCTCGGTTTAAGCTCCATCACATTATGCTTCTGGTTAAAACATCTGCGGATTACCACATTCTTTCCCAGTTCAATTGTCTTAGTGGATTTCCTCATACTTTGATCAGCAACTTAGGAGAAAGACTTAAAAAGTTCCCATGTCTTCTGCTTCTTAACATCAGGATGCGACGTTAGCCGCAGTGACATGCTCGGCCCGACTGGATCTGTTGTAATTAATGCGCTCCTTATTCTAAATCGTGTTACAGCTACATCTCTACAGAAGCACTATAGAATCCCCGTGGAGCTGCGACGTTTACATCAACCATCTGGAAACGTGATTTCTCCTCTCGCAGGCAGAAAAGCAAGTTTCATTTTAAACAGCAGCAATGTGGGTTATTAACCGTCGGAACCCTTTAACGTGTGAACCCAGATCCTCAGTTCAGCACCACAGACAGCGGCGTGCGTGTGTGAGTGCGCGTGTGACGAGCAGCCACAAAACAAAAACCTGATGCAGAGGTTTATTTTTACACATCTGCTCAACCACAAACCGGTTTAACTATTTTTAACTGTTCCTAAAGAACAAAGGAAAACATTGTTAAATAAAAGCGGAACCAACGATAGTAAAAGAGAACAAACACACAGAGAGAGACAGCAACTCTAAAGTCTGGCCAGTGAGAGCAGGAGCAGTAGGCCGGCGGCGGCGGCGCCCAGGAGCCCGAGGGTCAGCAGAGCGGGAGAGCTAGCGGCCGTGTCGCGGTCTGATCCCGCAGCGGGTGACACGCCCGACCCTTCGTCAGCCTGCACTCACACACACACACACACACACACACACACACACACACACACACTCAGCCATCGAGGACGTGGCACGCGGCTGCCATCAGGACACGCCCACCTTGCGGAGCAGGAGCTTCAGGTGCATCACTTCCTTCTGCAGGTCGCCCACCCAGGTGGCGATCTCTGCGCACAGGACCTGAGCTTCTCCCCTCGGGTCACACGTGAACACCACCTGCACACGCAGAAGGGACGGTCAGCGGGCGAGGGGGGCTGGGCCAGGGGAGGCGGGACCTGTGAGGGGGTTTGCGGGAAGCCCCTGATGACACTCTGCACCGCCTCCGTCAGGTTACAGCTCTGCTGCTTCAGGTCCATCAGGAAAGTCATGATGGCTTCACTGCTGCGACACACACACACACACACACTCCTGAGGTCAAGACGCCATCTCTGCTCCGGACGCGCGGCGTAAACACTGTCGGCCAGACGGCTTTGTGAGTGATGAGGCTCAAACCGTCAGCAGACAGGAAGCTCCTCTCCTGCCCGTGTGTTTACGCCGCAGCCATCAGACGAGGATTTAACTGCTTTTACAATTCTACAATTTACTGCCGCTCGCAGCGGACGCAGAAGCTACGCGGGCATCTCAAGCACGTCATCCGTCAGCGCGGCGTCGGCTCTCAGCCTGAAGCTCACCTGCCGTCCACGGCCGACAGAGGCTTCACGCCCCCCAGGTAGATCTTCTTCAAGGCCGCGAGGAGCTGGCGCCGGTCGTCTGGATCCGCAACGCCCATCTGCAGGGAGTGGCATCCGTCAGCGACGCCTCACCGTCTCAGCGCTCGCCACACACACGCTCACTCTCTCCAGATCCTCGCTCTTCATGATCTTCAGGTCACTCCACGTCACCTCCTGCTCTCCACAGAACAAACAGAAACACGACCGTCACGCCTCGCGCCAGCCGCAGAGAGAAGCGTCCGCCCGCTCACCCTCAGCACGCCCGACAGATGCTCCAGACTCAGACCGCGCAGCAGAAGATCCACGTCAGTCAGTCTGGAGAAGCTGCAGGAACCACACGGATTCATAAGAGGAGAGAGAGACAGACAGACAGACAGACAGACAGAGAGACAGAGAGACAGACAGAGAGACACAGGAAAAAGAGTGTGAGAGACAGGCAGAGAGACAAACAGACAGAAAAAAAAGAGAGAGAGAGAGAGAGAGAGAGAGAGAGACACAGAAAGAGAGAGAGACAGATAGACAGGAGAGGAGATAGATGGAGAGAAAGAGACAGACAGAAAAATAGAGCCAGAGAGAAAGAGAAAGCAAGAGAGAGAGACAGACAGAGACAGTTCGATGGAGACAGACAGGCAAGAGACACAAGCAGAGTAAGAGAGGGATAGACAGACAGACAGATGAGAAAGAGACTGACAGACAGGCTAAAAAGACAGGCTAAAGAAACAGGCAGACAGAGAGAAATAGAGACAGAAAACGAGAGAGACAGACAGAGAAAGAAACAAAGACAGGGGGGGGGGCAGACAAACAAAGAGAGAGAGAGGCAGACAGAGAGAGAGAGAGAGAGAAAGAGCTGCAGCTGTATTAGCGTGTGCATCTGTTGTTTCTCCACTAGGGGGCGTCAGCACACAGACTCACCCGTCTCTGCTGCTGGGACACGGTGCCACGACCTCGGCCACCGGCAGCGGCAGCTCTGACGAGCCCAGTACCTGCACCATCTGCAAGCACAGCACAGCTGAAGCTCCGCCCCAGCCCCGCCTCCACCACCAGTCCAGTCACCTTGTGAAGGTCCTTCTGTCTGGCCAGGTCAGCGGCGGTCATCCCGCTCTTGGTCCTGACGGTCCTGTCGGCCCCCAGCTGCAGCAGCTTGACCGCCACCTCCTGCTGCTGGTGCATCGCCGCGGTGACGAGGGCCTGTGCCACCACAACAGCGTCAGGACGCCGCACACACACACACGCCGCCGCCGCCTCACCGTGTGACCCAGGTGGTTCTGGAGGTTCAGCTCGGCTCCGTGCGACGCCAGGACGTTAATCACCTTAACGAAGCCGCCTCGGGCCGCCAGCATCAGACAGGTGGAGCCGCTCCTGCCGCACACGCAGCGCGAGAGATGACCTCACGCCGCAAGGTCACGCCCCTCACACAAGTTTCCCACCGCCGCGCAAGAGGAACTATCGTAAATCGCAGCTTTATCTGGCCTCAGGACATTCATCAGCCCATCCATCAGCTCCTTATCTCCTCTGCGTGAGAACTGTCAGCTACAGCACCAGAGCGTCACGCTGGTTTACCGTGGTACTTTACACTGGTTTCCTCTGAAAAGCCTGATGACGTGGACGGGCCTCAAACCTGTTGCGGGCGTTGGGCTCTGCGGAGCGGCTGAGCAGCAGAGACACACACTTGACCACGGCGTCCTCGGGGGCGGATGATGCGGCGCAGGCAGCCATCAGAACAGTGTAGTTGTCTGCACGAGAAGACGAGAAGAAGAAATGAACTTTGTTAATCCCTCAGTGTGGAAACTCGTCTCTGCATTTGACCCATAAGAACAAACTCCGGAGCAGTGGGCAGCCTCACGGAGTGCGGGGGGTTAGAACCTGCAACCTCTTGGACACCAGTCCGGGTCCCCATCACTGGACCACAACTGCCCACAGCTTTCTAATGCTTTCTAATGTGTTTGCGTCATGATTCCCCTGCGAGAAGCCGTGCCCGCCACCGGTTTAGACTGCAGCGGGTGGCGCAGACGTGCAGTTGTGTCTGCGGTGGAGCGGGAAAACAAACAGAGCGCCGCCATTATCAATCACTCCTGCATTCTTCCCTTCTGTGCGGAACAGAGCAGGAAGTGGCCGTTAGACTCCCATCAAATGAAACGCTCCCCATCAAAGTCTGGAAAAGACAAACAGTGGAAGTGTTGGGAAGAACGTGGCCTTCAGTTCCAGTTTTTTTTAGCAAACGTGAACGACAGCTTTCAGCGGCCTGGCGTGTGCGTCACGGCGTTAAGCAGAGGCAGATGAAGGACGGCGAGGTCTAATCGGGTTGGTTTCTAATGTCTACCACATTCATGAAAGCAGGAGCGTTTCGCCACGAGGAGCTCGTCTCGCCACCGGTGTGACATCACTGGGCTCCTTCACCCAGACTGAAGGAAAACAGAAACGCCGCATTAAAGTCACACAGCGACGGGCTGAGAATTAAGATGACGTCCTGTGGCCCGGGCCGTGAAGCTTGCAACAGAAGAGCACTGGTTCCATTCCCAGGGAAAGCACGTTTTAATATTTAAAGTTCAGTGGAATGCCTGAACATTCTGTAAATTGCACTGATCGCTATATGAATTAAGTGACATTTGTTAAACTGGGTTTGTGGAGATTTTAAAAAAGCCAGATATCGTGGTCTCTTCTCTGTGTGTGTGATTGAGAAACCATTTAATTATATTTTATATGTTTACACACATTATTATAGGCGTGTCTGAGAAAAAAAAAATTTCTGAGCGTGTGTGAGATTTTTATTGTTTTCTGTATATGTGTGTGTGTGTGTGTGTGTGTGTGTGTGTGTGTTTTATTTTTGTTCTGTGCATGTGTGAGACTGTTTTGTTTTCTGTGTATATATGCGTGCATGTGTGTGTGTGTGTGTGTGTGTGTGTGTGTTTGAGACCAATGTTTTGTTTTGTGTGTGTGTCTGATTCTTTTTTTCCGTCTCTGTGTGTGTGCATTAGTGTGTGATAGAGACCATTTATTTTTTCCTGCGTGTCTGTGTGATACGTTTTAATTTTTTGTCTGAGTGTGTGTGTGTGTGTGCGTATGTGTGTGTGTGTGTGTATTGAGTCAGGCGTGGAGGTTCCTGCTCTAGCTTGGGCTGGTGAGGTTCTCGTACCCGTGCTGTAGTTGGCACTGGCTCCGCGGTCCAGCAGGAGTTCGGCCAGGGGGCAGTTTCCCGCGTTCACTGCGTACATCAGCGGCGTCCACTCGAAGCCGAGGCGCGTTTCCACGTCCACGCCTGTGAGAAAAGCACGAGGTCTCGGGCGTGTGTGCGTGTGTGTGTGTGTGGGTCAGGAGCTCGGCTTACCTGCGTCCAGAAGCTCCTGCACCCCCGACACGTCGCCCTCGATCACGGCTCTCTTCAGGCCTCCGTCCGCCGCCTGTCAGCACACCGCAGCGCCACGATTAGCCACGCGACACACTTTACCAGCGCTACCTGAGCTGTGGGCGTGTCAACCCGCTTTGCTTCGGTGACCTCGGAGCGCTGCGTTTGGCTATTAGCGGCATTTTCAACAATCCATCCGTCGCAGCTTTCGTCACTTTCGTCGTCCACAGCAAACCGGAGAGTATCGGCGGCCTGCATGACTGACTGACTGCCTGACTTCCGCTGGACTTCCGCCATCGGCACAGCTGTCAATCAGCTAATCAGGATTAATGACCACGCCCACAGCACAGTGCATCGGAATGAATGGGCCAATGGCAGCGGATAATGACTCGAGGGCGTTCCAGAATGACAGTTCCAGAATGACCGGTTAACCCGCCCATTATCAAAATATAAAGAATACCGACAGCAATAAGCGTAAATATAGGCAAAAAGAAAACATTGACAACACACATAAAATCACTGTGTCTTATTTACCTTAGCCGTCACGCTGTTCTCTCGTGTTTCTTTAAAGCAACACTGTCATTACTATCATTTTCACATCCAGAAGAGTTTCAGGAGCTTGTATTTTAATTGTCAAAATAAAACTCTAATACCATCTCAAATCGTCAGACTATGAAGACAATTGCCAAGTTTGTGACTGTGTACACACAATCATACTCCTTTAGATACGTATGGTACAGTTTGTTTCTTGACGTTATCACTCACGAAAGGAGTCATTGTCTTCATTGCACAACACTAGCAATGAGTAACATTGAAAGTTTCAGGCTGAGGAGATGATACGCGGCCGTAGGGATGTTTCTGGAGCAGCACGTGAGCGCGCGCGCGCGCGTTAAAAGTACGGCGTGACGTCGCTTCTGCCGTTATAAACGCTCGTGCCCCCGGTCCCGACACTTCTTCTCCGGACTCGCGGAGGATGCAGCGTTCACCTGCGGATGACGCCGGCTGCCTCTCGTCTTTCTTCTTCTGGTACACTCACTTCTGGTCTCTCTCTCTCTCTCTCTCTCTCTCTCTCTCTCTCTCTCTCTCCGGTTACAGCTGAACAAACTTTACACCGGATTTGTGGGACTTTGTCTGACTGTCGTTATCATTTTTACTTGTTCGTTTCAAACGTTACAGTATATTAGACTTTCGTCCACCAACTCAAAACCAATCAGACTTCCGAACTATAGTTTGTGAGTCACGACCAGCGCGATCGGACGAGTAACCATAGCAACAGAAAGTCGCGTCCAGGTGTTCGCGGCAGGTTAACCAGCAGGTAAACGAGTCTTTAAAGGAAGGCGACCGTGTGTGTAACAGGTGGACCAGCCCCATCATGAGGAAGGGCTTCAAAGAGAAGCTGAGAGCCTCGGATGTTTACCAGGCTCCGCGCCAGGATGCTGCCGACGTGCTCGCCGAACGCCTGGAGAGGTTCGTGTCATTACACCTAAACAGTGTTGTAACATCATTTAGATCCTCGCTTCTGTCTTCCACTGATTACGCGCGTGGGTAATAATCCGCCGTGTTCCGAACAGAGCCGACGGAACGTGTAACTCTGGCTTATTTGCATCATAAAGTGCGCGCGACGAGTCACTGGAGTGATTTACAACGTCTTCAAAGCGTCTGTTTTCGGGGCTAAATGTCACACCTCTGAGCTCAGGGTGTCTGAAGAACTCTCTCAAGCGTCATCAGTGTTTCCCGCACTGTCCGTCAGGGTGACCTTTAGGTCGGCGTGGTCCTGACAGGGTGACTGTGTTTAATAAGTTCACTCCGTCTCCCTGGTTTCACTGGAGCTCACCGAACAATGCGCACCATTCCTGGTTTATTGTGGTGGGTGGAAGCGGTTTAACGGTTTCTTCCAGTTTGCCGTTTCTCTTTCAACAGGGAATGGGACAGAGAAGTTGCCTGCGGGAGGAGAAAAGCCAGTCTGCTGCGAGCACTGGCGCGGTGCTTCATCCGGCCGTTCCTGCTGCTCGGCGTGCTCTTGTTCGTAGGCGTAAGTCTGCACCCGCGCATCATTACCGCTGGTCACCTGGTCCCTCATCATTACCGCTATGCTCTCGTGGTTGAGCCGCTGAAACGGTCTGTTTTCAGGAGGCCACAAAAACGGTGCAGCCGCAGCTTTTGGGACGCATCATCGCCTCCTTTGACCCGTCGCACCAGCCCGAGCGGGCCATGGGATACTTCCTGGCGCTGGGTCTGGGGCTGCTCTTCACCGGCCGCTTCCTCCTGCTGCAGCCCGCCATGTTCGGCCTGCACCGCCTGGGCATGCAGATCAGGATCGCCCTCTTCAGCGTCATCTACAAGAAGGTTCGTCCCGGGTCACACCTGCAGGCTCCCCTCACCGCTCTGATTCTTCCTCTTCTTCTTCTTCTTCACCCTTAGACATTAAAACTGTCCAGTCGAGTCTTGGACAAGATCAGCACGGGTCAGTTAGTCAGTCTGATGTCGGCTAACTTGGGCAAGTTTGACCAGGCAAGTGCGGACAGTTTTCTGCTGATGACTTCCCGTGGCGACGCACAGAAAAGTGTTTTGCCTCGATTCCTGAAAGCGACTGAGTGGATAAAGAGTGTCGGCGCTCCCGGGAAGCGGAGCCCATGTGTTAAATATTGATCGGTTCTGCGAGAGAGTCAAGCATTTATCACCTACGTCTGATGCGCCGCATGCTCGCTCCTCACACAGCCGACTCTCCTCTAACTAACAGAGTCTGGGAATGGCGCACTTCCTGTGGATCTCGCCGCTGCAGTGCGTCCTGTGCACCGGTCTGATCTGGGAGCTGATCGACATCAACAGCTTCTGCGCGCTGGCCGCCATCTGTCTGTTCGGGGTCCTGCAGGCCTTCCTCTCGCACAGGATGGGGCCGTACAAGTGAGTCAGAGCGCCTGAATCAAACCAGAACCGAGCGCTCCAATGCCCGCCGTCCTCCCACACACACACACACACACACATTCCAGCGCGAGTCATTCTGCTCACACGCTTTGAAGAGTCGGGACAGAGAGTCCAGTCAAGCTTCTGTAATCAAGCGCTGGAGATATGAGGTCAATACTTTATCATGCCACACACACACACACCATCACGCTCATACACATCTACAAACGTTCACTCACTCACTCACTCACTCACTCACAGACACACACACACACACACACACACACACACACACACACACACACACACACACACACACACACACACACACACACACACACACACACACACACACACACACACACACACACACACACACACACACACACACACACACACACACACACACACACACACACACACACACACACACACACACACACACACACACCCATTCAAACATTCTGCCAGAGGAGACTGGTACCAGTGAGCCGGGTTCTCCTCAAGGTTTTTTCCTCGCTTTCTGTTCGAGATGTTTTTTTTACCTGGCCACTGTCACATTCCTGCTTGCTCACTGGACATAGTCATAGCCATTTTCTTATCACCAACAAAGTAATTAATAAAATGCAACAATCTTCTGGTTTCTACGCTTTCATACCTGCGCTTTGAGACAGTTGTAACTGTGAAAAGCGTCTTACAAATGCACTGAACTTGAACATGCACATGCACACACACATTAACTCACACATGTACACACTAAATTACACACGCACACTTACATTCTCTTACACACAAACACACAACCTCACATGCACACATGTGCACACACACACATGTTCACACACGCACACTAACACATACGCCCACACACACACACACAACTACACACACACTCACACACATACCTATTCACACATGTGCACACACGTTTACTAACACACACACACACACACACTTAATTACCCACACTCACACACATTCACTCACACACATTCACTCACACACACTTACTGTACACAGACACACTTGCACACTTATGCCATGTCTTGATTGGCGAGACGTCAGCGTTGGTTGCGTTTCCTCGGCTGGAGAGTTCTGGAGGTGCTGGACAATAATCGACACATTCTGCCTTTTATGTTCTCCATCAGAACACAGAAGATGTTTCTGACCAACAAGCGTCTGGCTCTGACGTCCGAGATCATGGAGAACCTTCACTCAGTGAAGGCCTGTGGCTGGGAGGAGATCATGGAGACCCTCGTCCAAAACATCCGACAGTGAGATGATTCCTCAGACGTCTCTCTGCGTTTTCTGGTGTTCTCAGTAGGTCCTTCTCATGCCGTTTAGAGATGAAGTCAAACTGACCAGGAAGATCGGCTCCCTGCGCTACCTCTACAGCTCCGCCTACTTCTTCTCCGCCATCTTTGTGCTGCTGGCGGCGGTGGTGCCTCACGCCCTGACCCGCGGCATCAACCTGCGCCGCATCTTCACCACGCTCTCGTACTGCATGGTCCTCCGCATGACCGTCACGCGCCAGCTTCCCAGCTCCATCCAGATGTGGTACGACACCATGCGGCTGATCTGGCAGATTGAGGTACGTGGCTCTCAGAACTTTGGTGGCTCGTAACCTGTTTGACCGAAACAAAGATTCTCTCGTCTCCAGGACTTTCTTTGTAAGGAGGAGTACAAGCTGATGGCGTCTGATCTCAGCGTCACGGCGCTGGAAATGGAGTGCGTCACGGCCTCTTGGGACGAGGTACGGCCACGTGGAAGTGGACCTGGCGCTCCGAGATGATGCGTGATCTTCTGCTCTGCAGGGAGCCGGGGAGCTTCTGGAGCGCATCAAACAGGAGAACAAGAGCAACGGTCATCCCAACGGAGACGCCGGTCTCTTCTTCAGCAACCTGTGCGTGACGCCTGTGCTGAAGAACATCAGCCTGAGCCTGAAGAGAGGAGAGATGTTGGCCGTCACTGGATCCATGGGCTCCGGGAAGGTGAGAGAAGGACGTAAGGCCGCCAGATCCACCGTTCCACCGTTTATCGTCTTTCTAGAGCTCGTTGGTGATGTCCATCCTCGGGGAGCTTCTGCCCTCCTCTGGTCAGATCAGACACAGCGGCAGGATCTCTTTCTCCTCTCAAACCGCCTGGATCATGCCCGGCACCATCCGAGACAACATCCTCTTCGGCCTGGCACACGACGAGCAGCGCTACGCCCGCGTGGTGAAGGCCTGTCAGCTGGAGGAGGTACCTTTCACACCCTTTCACGTTATTAGCAGAAGACATCCAGCCACACGGTGCCAAAGGAGTCGTGGCGATTACAATCAGAACCATCTCGTGATTAGAAAACACTCAGAATGTTACAGTGTGGCACGGTGAAAGCACAGGATTATCTTCAGACAGTAAATATTGTGTCGAATCAAACCGAGCGGTTAAGTCTCTCTGGCTCTGAGAATGTTCTCCTGGCTGCAGAACTGAGAGTCTTTGTTGAACTCTGTGTCATGTTACCTCGCTCACTGTGGTGTTCTCCTCTCACCTCAATCTCTTGATACTCAATCAGCCAATCAGAGAGGAGAGCAGCCGCCACGGTTAAATGGAGTCTAGCGGGAGAGCGGAGACACACTCATATTCCAGCCGCTGACGGACGGGTCCCTTCAGAAGAATAGCTGAGCTCAGAAACGCACACGAATCGCTGCGGTCGAGTGTGTGTGTGTGTGTGAGGTTTTCGCCGTGCACTGCTTGCTCTGTCCGCTCTCTCTCGCTCTGTCTTAACCTCTGATTGTGATTTATTTTGCGCCACACGAGGACGGCGAGGTGATGGCAGGTAAGACCTGGTTCCCCTGATGAAACTCCTGGTCTCTGTCAGTCTTTGCACTCTGATAGTCAGCACACACAGTAAAGCGCTGAAGGACGACTGTAAGACGCGGCGATTGACACACGTGTCTGCGTCAGGATCTGGCGGCTCTTCCGGAGAAGGACGCGACGGCGCTGGTGGAGGGCGGCCTGAACCTGAGCGGCGGTCAGAAGGCTCGCGTGGCTCTGGCCAGGTAAAGCACCTCTGCAGGGCGTGGCAGGCACTCAGCTGACCGGCGCTTCGTCCGCAGGGCTGTGTACAGAGACGCCGACCTCTACCTTCTGGACGAACCCTTCACGCATCTGGACATTGCTACTGAAAAAGAAATCTTCGACAAGTACGTCCAGCGCGCTCCTCTGGACTCTGGACGTCTGACATCACGTGTTCTTCCTCCCGCCAGATGCCTGTGCAAGTTCATGGCAAGCAAGACGCGCATCCTGGTGACCAACAAGATCGAGCACTTCAGGCGGGCGGACAAGGTCTTGCTGCTGCACCGCGGCCAGAGCTTCTTCTACGGGACCTTCTCGGAGCTTCAGTCCCAGCGTCCCGACTTCAGCTCACTGCTCCTGGGCCTGGAGGCGTACGACCGCATCAGCGCCGAGCGCCAGTGCTCCGTCCTCACGGAAACCCTGCGCCGCGTCTCGGTGGACAAGATCACGGGGGCAGCGCCGTCCCAGCAGGAGCGCAAAGCCTCGGCCGTCCCCAATCTCCTGGCGGCTCGCAAGGCCTCCTTCCTCCAGCCGGCCGAGGAGGAGGTCCGGCGCGTCCTGCCCGAGAGGAAGTTCTCCCTGGTGCCTGAGAACGAGCTGGTGGACGAGTCCTTCATGGGCGGAGACATCTACCAGAGTCACGGCGTGCACATGGCGGGCCAGCGGAGGCAGTCGGTTCTGGCCTTCATGACCAACGCGCCGGGCCCGGGGCGCCGCGAGCAGCTCCAGGCGTCTTTCCGCCGCCGTCTGTCCGCGATGCCTCAGAGCGACCTGGCGTCTGAGCTGGACACCTACGCGGCCGACGGCCTGATGGGCGTCCTGGAGGAGGAGAACATCGAGGTCGCGAGAGCTCAAGCCGCCGCCGACGGGCTTTGGCGTCATTGTGTGTGTTTTCGCAGGCGTGCCTCGTGGGAGAGGTCGATGAAATAGAGGAGACCTTCGAAACCACAAAGTGGAACACTTACGTCAGATGCGTTTCCCTTAACAAAAGTCTGTTGTACGTTCTGATCTTCGTCTTCATCGTCGCTGCGCTGGAGGTAACTCGGGATTTAGTTCGCATTCGCTCATTTTGCTGAATGTTACGGCAGCTCTGCTCCAACGGTCAGGATGGGATCTGAAAGTGTGTGTGTGTGTGTGTGTGTGTCACTTCACTGTATGTGTGCCATTTCACTGTGTGTGTATGTGTAAGTTTACTGTGTGTGTGTGTGTCACTTCACTGTATGTGTGTCATGTCACTGTGTGTGTGTGTGTGTCACTTTACTGTATGTGTGCCATTTCACAGTGTGTGTATGTGTAAGTTTACTGTGTGTGTGTGTGTGTGTGTGTGTATATGTATATGTCACTTCACTGTGTGTGTCATTTCACTGTATGTGTGTCGCTTTAGTGTGTGTGTGTGTGTGTGTATGTGTGTCACTTCACTGTGTGTGTGTAACTTCACCGTGTGTGTGCGTGTGTGTCTGTGTCATTTCACTGAGTGTGTGTGTGTGTGTGTGTGTGTGTGTGTGTGGCACTTTACTGCATGTTCTGAGCATTTGTATGTGTTTCACTGTCATTTCACTGTGTGTGTGTGTGTGTGTGTGTGTGTCACTTCACTGTGTGTGTCACTTCACTGTGTGTGTGTGTGTCTTCATTGGACGGTTAATCCAGGTCAACACAGCCCTAGTGCCACCCTGCCTGACTCTCTCTGTATTTTAGGTGGCAGGCTCCGTCGCAAGCATCTTCCTGATCACAGAGTGAGTGTTCCTCAGTCGATCTCTGTGCTGCGCGCCAACGTCTCACTTCCTGTCCGCGTCATCACAGTGACATCTGGAAAGAAGAGCATCGGCACTCTGAGCCGAACCTGACGGAGCCGCACGCCAACTGCTCCTCGGCGGGAAGCTACGCGGTGATCACCACACCAACCAGCAGCTACTACATTCTCTACATCTACGTGGCCACGTCCGAGAGTCTTCTGGCCATGAGCTTCGTCCGCGGCCTCCCCCTGGTACACACCATGATCACCATCTCAAAGAAGCTGCACCAGAAGATGCTGCACGCCGTTCTCAGCGCGCCCATGTCTGTGCTGAACACCATGAAGACAGGTGAGCGGAGGGCGGTGGGGTGGAGGTGATAGAGGAGAAGGGGGAAGAAGAGGAGGTAGAGCAGGAGGCAGAGGTAGAAGTGGAAGGGTGGAGGAGAAGTTGGATGGGAGGAGGAGGAGACATAGGAGAACAGGGAGGAAGAGGAGTGCTGGGGATGGAGGAGAAGGTGGATGGGAGGAGGAGGTAGAGAAAGGGGAGGTGGAGATGTAGGAGTGGTGGAGGAGAAGGGGGAGGAACAGAAGGTGGTGGTGGTAGAGGACAAGAAAGAGACCTCCGTGTGCTTCTCTACAGGCCGCATCATGAACAGGTTCACCAAAGACATGGCCACCATCGACGACATGCTTCCTCTCCTCATGTTTGATTTCATCCAGGTGTGACGCTTGGCTCGCGATGTGGTCCGCCGCACTGTGTGACGCTCGTTCCTCTGCTCCTCTCAGCTGACTCTGGTGGTGGTGGGCTGTCTCCTCGTGGTGTCCGTGGTCCGGCCGTACGTCTTCCTCGCCGCAGCTCCGCTGGCGCTGATCTTCATCGTGATGAGGAAGTACTTCCTGCGCACGGGTCAGCAGCTGAAGCAGCTGGAGACAGAAGGTGCGTCCCGATAGTGAGGTCAGAGCGAGGTTTGAAAACAGGGGCGGGGCCACAGAGGTCTCACAGGAAGTGACACGGCCTTTCCGTGTGGGGCAGAGTGGCGAGGGCTTTCCTCTGCTCTTCTTGGCCGCCGTCCCGGGAAACTTTTACAGCGTTGTTGTTTCAGACAGAAGCAGCGGTGGCGGGTCAGAGAGAGTGAGGGGCGGGGCTTCGGCCTCCTTCCTGTCTGAGCGTCTCCTCTCGCCCTGCTCGCAGCTCGCAGCCCCATCTTCTCGCACCTGATCATCTCGCTGAAGGGCCTGTGGACCATCCGGGCCTTCGAGCGCCAGACCTACTTTGAGACGCTGTTCCAGAAGAGCCTGGACACGCACACGGCCGCCTGCTTCCTTCACCTGGCCACGCTGCGCTGGTTCCTCTTCCGCGCCGACATCCTCTTCGCCGCCTTCTTCACCCTGACGGCCTGGATCGCTGTAGGAACCAACCGTAAGAAGTTTCCCACGCAGCGCTCGGCCGGGAGCTAATTGTCGGTGACGCAGTGTGTGTGTGTGTGTGTGTGTGTGCGCTCTGGCCCACAGAGGACAAGCCGGGCGAGATCGGTATCATCATCTGCCTGGCCATGCTGATCCTCGGCACCTTCCAGTGGTGCGTCGCCACCAGCATCGCTGTGGACGGAATGGTCCGTGCCCTCAGATCTCTTCTCCGCCAGAGCGTTCCGTTCCGCTGATACCAGCTGGAGCCTCGTTAAGGCGCTAAATGAAGCGGGTGATGTTTGCATCCTGACGTCACAGCGCCACCTTCTTCCTCCAGATGCGCTCCGTTGACCGGGTGTTTAAGTTCATCGACCTGCCATCTGAGACGCCGGAGCCGAGCGCTGACCTGGTGCTGGAGAACATGGGCGTCTGGCCGGAGCGAGGTCAGGTGAGCGCGAGGAACCTGGCGGTGAAGTACACGGAGCTCGGACACGCCGTCCTGAACAACCTGACCTTCAGCGTGGACGCCGGACAGCGGGTGACGCACACACACACACACACACACACACACACACTCACTCACAGAAACACACACACACGCTCACTCACAGAAACACATACACTCACGCGCTCACTCACTTACAGACACACACTCACTCACTCACAGAAACACACACACACGCACACGCTCACTCACAGAAACACATACACTCACACGCTCACTCACTTACAGACACACACACTCACTCACAGAAACACACACACTCACGCGCTCTCGCAGACACACACTCAAACACTCACACACATATGCTCACTCACTTGTAGACACACACACTCACTCACACACACACACACTCAAAAACACACACTCAGTGGCAGACACACAGACACACACACACTCATTCACAGACACACATACACTTACTCACTTGCAGACACACACTCAAACACACACACACGCTCACTCACTTACAGAAACACATACACTCACACACTCACTTACAGACAGACACACACACACACACACACACACACTTACAGACACACATACACACACAAGCTCACTCACTTGCTGACACACACTAATTTACACACACACTCATGCTCACTCACAGACACACACTCAAACACGCACACTCTCACATTCACTCACTTGCAGACACACACACACACTCCCTTACAGACACACACGCTCTCAGAGTGCAGGTTTCTCGTGTGATTCATGTGTTTCATGTATTCATGTGTTGACCTTTGACCCGCGGTGTAGGTGGGCATCTTGGGCCGCAGCGGCTCTGGGAAGAGCTCTCTGTTTAACGCCCTGCTGCAGCTGTTCCCCACGGAGGGCGAGATCTGCATCGACGGGCTGAGCTGCGGGCGTGTGCCGCTGCGGCGCTGGAGGAAGGCGTTCGGCGTGGTTCCTCAGGTGATGACCTCTGGCCATGACCCCCGCTGGTGACCCACTGAAACGCTCTCCTCCTGCAGAAAGTCTTCATCCTGACCGGGACCTTCCGCATGAACCTGGATCCCCACGGCACTCACGACGACCCGGAGCTGTGGCGCGTCTCGGAGGAGGTCAGTGTGGGCTCGGCGAGCGCGGCCGCGGCTGACCGCTGTGTGTGTGTGAAGGTCGGCCTGAAGTCCGTCATCGAGCAGTTTCCCGACAAACTGGACTTCCAGCTGGAGTACGGTGGACACGTGCTGAGCAGCGGCCACAAGCAGCTGGTGTGTCTGGCTCGGTCCATCCTGAGCGGAGCCCGCGTCCTACTGCTGGACGAGCCCAGCGCCCACCTCGACCCGGCGTGAGGACACACTCACACACACACACACACACTAGACCAGGGGTGTCAAACTCATTCTCACCGAGGGCCACATCAGCATAGTGTCTGTCCTCAAAGGGCCTAGAGGAACTTATAAATGTAACTACAAGTAATCAAATGCAATGTCAAATAAATGTAACTACTCTTTAACGTTAAACACCTGTGAGACACCTGGCCATTTGTCCCTGGTCCTGCAATGGCCAGGTGTCTCACACAACTCATTGTTTATCATAACTCTGATAAACGTTTCAGTTCTACACACGCATGCACACTACACACACACACAGTCACACTCACACAGACACTACAGTCACACATACACTGTCACGCACACACACACACTACACAAACACTCACTAGAAACACACTACACATACACACAGTCACCAACACAGTCACACACAGTACACAAACCACACATACACACTGTCACACACACACACACTACACAAACACTCACTACACACACACACAGTCACACAGCCGCTCCTGCTGGACTGTAGTGGCCGTCTCTCTGCCCTCAGCGCGGTGAAGGTGTTGAAGAAGACGCTGCGTCAGTCCTTCTCCAGATGCACGATCCTGCTGTCGGAGCACCAGGTGGAGCCGCTGCTGGAGTGTCAGTCCTTCCTGGTGGGTGGATGAGGGGTGTGTCCTGCTCCTCGCGCCTGACCCTCGCTCGTGTCTCCCGTGCTGCAGCTGATGGAGAAAGGCCGGGCGAAGGCGTACGACTCCATCCAGAAGCTCCTGAACGAGAGCAGTCACCTGAAGCAGGCCATCAGCGCCGCCGAGCGCCTCAAGCTGTTCCCGCGCAGGAACTCCAGCCTGCGGACACAGTCCAAGCTGAGCGCGGCCACGCTGGCGGAGGAGGAGGCGGAGGACGGTCAGCAAGACACGCGGCTCTGAGGTCGCGCGGTTAAAGGACATCAGGACCAGTCAGAGCTGCTTTATTAAGTCTGAGGAAACATCTCCAGCTTGTCTTATTGCCACATACAGTTTGACTTGAAACGTGTGAAAAAATATCAACCCAACTTTATATCACACACACACACACACACACGCGCGCGCGGCCTGTACAACACGGACTATATTTACAGATATTTGGTAAAACCCTGATTTTGAAACACCTGCTTTTCGTATGAGTCTCCGCTCGGACAGTAACACTCTGGTCCCCAAGTTTCACAAAGTAACTCAAATGAACACGATGTACAAACACACGATGCTGCCAGGAACCAAACTCCAGGTGTGGGGGCGGAGTCAGTCCACGGTTACCACGGTGACCAGGAAGCAGGAGGGCGGAAGTTCTGGATCTGCTGTGGGGGAGACGAGGACCACCATCCACCTGAGGAAGCAGCGGAGAGAGAGAGAGAAAGACCGTAAGACAGACGGACAGAGAAAGAGAGACAGAAAGAGAGAGACAGACAGACAGCGAGACGGAATGAGAAAGTTCAAGTTCTGAGCATTTGTAAGGCGCTTTTCACAGTTTTAACTGTCTCAAAGCGCACGTGTGAATATGTGAGAGGATTGTTGCGTTTTATTCATTAGTCTTTGGTGTTAAAAATATGGCTGTTTATCACTACGACTATGACAATGACCAGTGAGCAAGTGCGACAGAAAGGCAGTCAGTCAGACAGAGACAGAAAGAGAGAGACAGACAGACAATGAGAGAGAGACTGACGGACATTGAGACAGAATGAGAGAGAGACAGCGATTACCTTTGCGTGAGAAGGAAGAATGCGGTCCAGAAGGTTGAAGAACTCTTCATCACAGACACACCTGCACAGAAGACGCGGCATTTCTGACCGCGCTCGTGTCCGGCTCTGTCCAAACAGGAAACGAGTCCGGTAGATCAGGCAACACCGAGTAATTACTGCCATCTGCTGGTGCTGGTGGTCACACACACAGATCAGGTCACTTCAGCAGAGCGGACCTTCTCAGGGCTCCAGGTGACACGCCTCCACCCTGATGACATCACAGTCCATCCCAGCAGCTTCCTGTGTGTGCTGGAATAACAGGAAAGCGGAGACGTGATGTTAAATCTCGCCTTCAGGAAGTCCTCTCCCTCTTTACACTGTTCTGTACTACATTACCAAAAGCGGTAAAAGTCTCGAACATTGAACATTAGTTGGTTTACACACAGACTTGCTCGTGACTTAGTTTTACTCCTGACGAGGACGCGAATGTTACGTGTTCACGCCGCACCGCATCAGGACTGTAAGAACGAGAGCGCCATCTATAGGCCAATCAAGTGCACAAAATAGATCTGGTGAAGAAGTATAGTGGATTGGTGCTCGGTGTTCCAGCTGGACAGGAAGTTAGGTGTGTCTCTGAAATCTTAAGCAATAACTCTGGCTTTGTAACACGTTTTAGTCAATTCTGTTAGATTGTCAACTAATATTTGCTGTGGCTTTGGGCTGATTTCCGCATCTTCTCCCGCTCAGATCACTCACACAAAAGCTTTTCGGGGTTACTCACCTACCATTACTCAGACTCACACATGGAGGAGAACGGTAAACGACTGTAATGGATGGATGTCCCAAATCCTCCATAAATTCAGACAGAATGTTTTAATAAATTATAAAATGTTGGTAATAAGTGGAATAAAAAAAAATGTTAAATAATAGTTTGTACGTAAAAAAAAACGTACAAAATGATTACTGTGGTACCAAAGCAAAATAATAAAACTGGGTTTCATTTATCTTTCGAGTCGAGCGGGTTTGCGTAACAATGAGTGGTCAACGATCCAACACAAGTTATTCTGAACTGAACTGTTACAATCTTATTCCGTGTTTATTTTTGTCAGATTACGCAGGTAAAAAAACCTTTCTATGATTCAATGTCTTGCTTGGTTTCTATTGACAAAAGAGCTCTCTTCTTCTACTACTACTCACCTCTTTCCTCCATTACTTTCTGGGTTCACAGTTGCATTTTTTTTACTTTCGGCTTGGCAACGTGCAATGAATATAATCAAGAGACTCACGCGCTCTGTCCAGGTGCGGCTCATTAAGATCAGCAGCTCACAGCCATTGAGTTCAGGTGTTGTCACTTAGGCACAAAGTATTTTTACTTTAAGTAAGTAGAATTGACACTGACCTACTTTTCCCCTTTTCAACTGCAAGTAACATCTGTTCTGCTCTGTTTATCTAATTCATATGAATCCAAAGCTTTGGCTTTTTGAACAGACAACACTGTATTTACTTACACCTATTTTTAAAAACAGACATTCTAAGCTTTATGTAGACATGGAACAAAAAATATTCTAAATTATTTTACAGTATTTAAACGGGTGTTTATTTAGTGTTGAGTTTACATTGATATACATATTACACTTCATTCTCAAATTTTACAAACTTCAGTAATTTAATCGTGATTAATTGTCAGGGAAGTGCGATTAACTAGTTAAAAAAATGTATCATTTGACATCCCTAATATAAACACATCGGGCAAACGAGGGAGAAGAGCGACAACTCTTACCCATCATGAAGGAGGTGACGCTGTCAGCCCAACAGCAAACCATCTGAAGGCAGCGTGTGAGAGGATGGCTCAGGCCGAGGAAACCCGTGGTGGCGACATCCTGTGTGGTGCGTCCGCTTCTGTGGCTCTTCTCCGGGTTGACTGTGGTTAGGCAGGAGCTCCGGGCAGTTCTGAGCAAAGCCGGACCTGACAGCGGCGTGAAGAAGACACCAACACTCCATCTCAGTCTGCTCCGTTCATCTCCAGTGTGTCTGACTCCGATGAGTCCGCAAACTGCTTCAGTATGATCGCAACGGACAAACAGTCAGTGACTGGAAAAAGTGTCACGCCGGGTCAGAACCGAGCAAGAGCGTTAGATTTGTCAAAATCCCATAATGTCCTGCGCTAGATTCATCCAATCAGAGCGCTCACAGCACACATCGAGGTCACGCTAAAGAGATGCCGTAACCGTGGCAACAAAACACAGTTGGTGTGCGAATGTCCCGCCCCACGTCCAGCGGGTCAGCGCGGCGGCGTCTTCCCACTCTGTCCCACAGCGCAGCATCAGCCACGCCCCCAGTCAGGCCGTCTGAGGAACACAGCGTCACACGGGGAGAAGACGGAGACGCTGACAGCACAAACCTGTTTGTCCGTGGAGAGCGGCGGAGATCAAGGCGGAGGTTAGATCACGGTGACGAAGTAGAAGAGGATGAGGAGGAGGACGTTCCAACAGTGGACCTTGGTTAAGCAGCATAGACAATAAAGTGACGTTTCCCTGGGAAGCAGCACGCAGGAGGGTGTGCCCGTCGTCCAGGGCGACGGGGTCACCACGGGTGGGCACGGGGACTAGGGAGGGACGCCAGCCTGCGACAGAGAGACAGTGAGACGGCGAGACCTCCGTGTGGACACCTGCTGGACCTGCAGATCGCTTGACTAGACCTTCAAGTTAAAAACGGGGCTGGGCAGTGCATTCAACGTCTAGTCGAGATAAAACACCAGGATTGTCTTTAATGAATCACTATTATTACATTAGTGTGTGTGTGTGTGTGTGTGTGTGTGTGTGTGTATGCGCAGTGAATGCAAAAACGAATAAAAGGGTAGGTTGGGCCTCTCTCTCCCACACACACACACACACACACACACACACACGTGTTAAGCAGTTAGATCACACTCATGCTCTCGCAGGCAGATGAGGGAAACGGAAGGAAGGTGTGAGTGAAGGATGAAGAACAGCCCCTGGCATCAGCTTCAGAGGAGAGACCCGAGACCCTAACCCCGCTCCAGCTGGACCGCCTGCACTACATTAACCATTAACCTCTATCATTCCTCTCTCGGCTACTCCACGTACACGTCCTCCGAGTCAGTGAAAGGAGGGAGGCAGAGAGGAGGAGCAGTGAAAGCGAGGATGAAGAAGCGAGCACCCTTTACCTGAGGCTGCTGCCAGCGGGCTGCCCAGGAGCCGGGGACTACGGGGCAGAACACTAACACGGGGGCTACGGACAATGGTGGCTGAGGTGGATGAGGCAGAGACAACGGGGGGACGCTCCACGCATGCTCCTGGCGGCCGCGGCCGGTCGGCACCCACCTGTGACGCGGTCAAGGCAGGGGCGGCGCCACCCAGGTCCAGGCAGGGCTTGGGCGGAAGCTGTGGGGTGGCGGTGGATTTGGCCATGCCCGCCCCGAGCCCCGGGGGTCTGACAGCCTCGCCCACTGCTTTGACAGGCGGGTGAGGAGGAGAAGGGGTCTGGGACAGTCCTGGTTTCTTGGGTGGAATCGGAGGTGGGTTGCCCCTGTCGATGCGGGCGACCGTCGGTGACTTGAGGCCCATCCGTCCTGCGAAGGAGCCGCCCTCAGACGCGGAGTGTGGCAGTCCAGGGCGCAGGGTGGCAGGGGGGCTGGTAAAGCGAGACAGGACCTGGGTGACCGTGTGGCGCGCCTGCTGTTTGGCGGCAAAGTCTCGATTGGTGGGGGACGAATCCCGTGAAGGGGGGCTCTGGTTGGACGTTCCGTTTTGGTCCTGCTCTGAGGCCGAGGGCTGGAATTTGTACCGGGCCGCCTGAACCCGGGGACTGACCCCGCTGGGTAAGGTAGCGGACGAGCCCGCTGGACCCTCTCCTCCGTTTTCTGGCCCTCGTCCCGCCCCGGGGGTCTTGGGTAGGTTCATGCAGGCGTAGTTGGAGCTCGCGACCTTGACGGGAACGGCGAGGGGCACCTTCTTGAGCCCTTCGCTTTCCAAAGCGGCGTCCGTCTGACTGGAGGCGGTCTTGTGGGCGGCGGCTTCTGTGCCCACGGCCACAGAGGTGGTGGTGGTGGTGGTGGTCTTGAGGGCACACGGAGGGTCTCCTCCTTGCTCGGCGCTCAGCTGCTGGACTTGCCGGCGCAGGGTGTCGCTCTCGGCCTGCAGTTCCGCCGCTCGCGTTTCCTCGCGACCGAGTCTGGCTCGCAGCTGCTCGCGCGCCGTGTCAAACTCCGCCAGCTGCTTCTCCATCTCCGCCTCCATTTGTTGGCTACGACGGCGCTCGGATGCAAGCTCCTCCTCCAGTTTCCCCACGGAGTGACCGTCTTGCTCGGAGCGGCAGGAAAGGTCCTCGAAGCGCTGGTTCTCCTCCACCACACGGGCTGCCAGCTGCTTGCACTCGTGCACCAGGGACATCACCACGTGCTTGTTCTTCTCGCGCTCGTCCTTCAGCTGAGCCGACAGCTTGCGGTGCTCCTGCTCCAGACTCTGCAGCTGCAGCTTCTCCATCTCCAGCTGCACATAGAAGCAGAAAGAGGAGACTCACGCGTAAGCTCCGCCCCAAACCTAGACTATACTTTAAATTATCTGAGTAAATCAATAAATCCATGTTACTTGGATTTAGTGTGATTCTATACGTTGTTAGTAGGGATGCACCGATCGAGTATTGACCTCGAAACCACTTTTTCTAAAGTACTCGTACTAGGGGTGGGAGTATTTTCTACCTTACCAGACGGTATCGGTATTGTATCACGGTATTTTGCATTACATGCGTGACATTTCATTTTAATAGACCATAATAATAACATATTTGGCTAAATTTGAGAGGGGGGGGGGGCGCGAGAAAGCGATGAATGTGGACAGAGATGCAAGCGCTCCTACTGAACCACGATAACCAACGGCACAAACACCAGTTTGCCTAAACTCTAGTTTCAAGTTTTACAGAAAAAGTTGTATCAGTCTTCCCTAGTTACCGGCATCCCTAGTTACCGGCTGCTAAAAATTTCATTGTACCCTAGTATAATAAGTTACTGATTCTGATTCTGTGTTTGTTCGTTCATTGATCATGTGACCGCTATCACATGACTGTTGCCCTTTTAACATAACGATGGCAGGAAAGATGCAGGACGTAATCAAGTTCTGACTGAGCCTTCAAGGAATACTAATATTTATAATAATAGTAATAACATTTC
>MU204413.1:379392-386248 GCA_017309775.1 Paedocypris sp. Pulau Singkep
CACACGCAGGATTAGTGTGTGCACCATCAGCTCCAGCGGCGGAGGCGGAGCCTGATTGATGGCGGCTGCAGCTGTTGCTCTCGGCTGAGTGACACGCGACTCTGAACTGTGGCAGCTGAGTCACTGAGACTCGGACGCATTTAGAAACATCTCTCATCCCCCCATCACCGCTCGCTTTTCTCTCTATCGCCGCTAATCTGTGCAAGAAACACACACGAGCACGAGCACACGCACGCGCAAAAAGAAACAAACAGACGGATGAAACTACATCAGGCCTCCATTAGAGGAAGACGCCGCGTGCGGGTCGATACTGGAGCGCTGCGTCTGCACTCAGGCAGTCCCAGTCATCACATACATGTGTCACGCTGACAGAACCGGAGAGCAGACCTGCCTGTAGGTCTTATTCTCAGGGTTAGTGTTATCACTGCAGAAAGAAGATAAACGTATGGAACGACACACCACTGATGAGTACACACAGTCTTAGTGTGTGTGTGTGTGTGTGTGTGTGTGTGTGTGTGTGTGTGTGTGTGTGTGTGTGTGTGTGTGTGTGTGTGTGTGTGTGTGTGTGTGTGTGTGATTCTAAAATACAGATCGGTATACTGTAGTTCTATTATCAGACTAAATTCGCCCACACCGACCAGCACCGCCACCCTGAAGAACACGCAGATGTAACGCGCCTCACAGCGGGAAACCTTCACGACACGCGGCTTTTGTCTTCCAGACGCGCGTATCGAATTTATAACGATGTGTCGAAACGGCGAGTAACAACAACAGAGGTCAGTGCGAGCGAGCGAGCGAGCGAGGGGGTCCGGATCCACCCGACCGACCGAACCGACCGAACCGACCCGACGGTCCGCGGACACCAGCCGCACGCGACGCCACCGCAGCGGCCGACAGACGCAGTGTAAGGCGGAAGGCGTCTCACCGCTTCGGCGCTGGTGTGGCCGCCGGCCCGCGGTGCTTGTGGTGGAGGCAGCTGCTCGCGTCTCGCTCCGTCCGACGCCATCTTCTCTCTGAAGAGAAGCGCTCGAGCCGCGGCGTCAAGCATTTAACCGTTACACTGCTGCCGAGGAGTCGCTGATCCGTCTCAGCATCACACTCGCCCGTGCGCCCGTGGCTCTCCGCTCCGCTCGCCCAGATGCAACGCCGAAAAGAGGCAGAGGTGTGTCGCCCTCCGCCCGTGACGTCATCAGGGGATCCTGTTCCTCCGACAGCAGCTTCGCGACCATGACGAATGCAACATCCTCGACGTAACCACGGGAAACAAAGGGTTGGGGTGATTTGTGGCCAATGTGTGATTTGTGATGCCTTTGACTCGTTTATATGTCAACCATGATGACCCTGTCAGACGCTTCAGTCTCCTCAGCATCAGAGACAGATCCACGGGCCGTCAGATTAACATTAGAGCGGCGAAATGCAGCGATAATCCAGAATCAGGGTCAAGCAGGCCAGAGGAACAAGCACCGGGTGAAAACTACGAGGAAAGAAGAGCAGATCACTCAGTGAGGACAGACGAGACTTCACACCGAGGTAAAGTTCACCAAGTCCTCAACTCAAACACCTGCTCAAGGAGAATGAGCGGAACTATAGCGGAACGGAGTCTGAGCGCCAGAGGGGCCTGTAGTTTTCCTAACGGCCGCCAGGGGGCGACTGAGCTCCGGGAATAACGCTGATGCTCATTCAAACCCGACGTCTAATTAGGAATAATGCTAACCTACATGAACAAAACTATACCAACTTATTGTTTCATCAAAATGCACAAATACTTCGTGACTCGTGAGACACCAAACCGACAGGGCATTGATTGTATTAATAGGGTGACCAGCAAGCGTCCTGGCGTTCGGACGGGTTTGAATTCACGAAAATGTCCGGTCTTCGCGCTTCTTCAAAAGACCATTACACGTTCGCCAATCGTTCTCTAAATTATTTGAGAATGAAATTGTGCGTCCCGTTTTGAAACAATACCGGGTGGCTATTGTCCTTTTTTTAAAAATCATTTTTAAAGCAACGAATCATCGCACACATACGCTTTTTATGAAGACGTCATATTTTCTACTTTTGATTGGGTAATACACAGCGGTGGCCAACTAGAGGCTCTTTAACTAGCTTCATGCGGCTCATTCAGGAGCTTTCACATGACATGAGTCAAATATGCACACGACGTTAACTGTTGAAAAATAACTAATATTATCATGTTGGTGTGGGTTTTTTTTTTTTTTTTTTCATTAAATCTGGCTGAGCAGAGGACAAGATTAAGGAATGTCCAAACAACTATGAAAACGCCTCACAAAAAAGTGAACCACACGCTTCTCACGCAGCAACGCGTTTGACCGACAGCTCCTCAGTCTCAGCGATCTCCTTTTAAGTGATTGCAGGACTGCAGGTGTCGCTGAAACTGATGAGCTGTCGGTCCATGCACCTGCAACATTCCTCCTTTGTTTCCCGGCTCAGCCACCAGGAGGAGCTGAACCGTAGAACCGTGACAATTAGGGTGTGTGTGTTATAATTAATGGCCAATAAAATAATATATATTCTATAATAATATGTATTCTATACATATATAATTAATTTCATATAAATGTGTTTTACATTGCGTCAGATATTAGTTTCAGTTTGTGTTTGTTGGAGTGTTGTAATATTTCAAGTTTCTGTATAGTGTTTTGAGATATTTAGAATATGTATTCTATGTTTTAGTGTATAATACTGTAAAACTGTAAATGTTAAAGACTGCCATTTTTTTTTTTTTTACATTGGTGGGGGGTCTCGCACAGTGGCACACAACACCTGATAGCAGATCCAGCGTCCCGAGCAGTGAAAAACAACAACAGTCTAATGCTGCTAAAGTTTCTGAATCAGGCACTGCTGGGATTTGAACCCAGGACCTCCTGTTAACTAGACAGGGACGTTAACAACTGGAAAAGCGCGTAACGGGACAGGTTGTGACGTATTAGTCAGGTGAAAGTTCAACGCAAACACTGTGCCCAATAATCCACAGAGATCTGCTGGACACGCAGTGGCTCAGACAGGTTCTGAAGGATGAAGGCTGAACAGAACCGAGCGGGAAGTGCTGTGCAGTGAGTGTGAAGCTCCAGCAGGTGGCGCTTTTAACACGAGGAGACCGAGTTTGTTTGCTTGTATATTAGTTACCACTAGGCTGACTTGATCAGACTTCTTGTTTGTAACAGAGAGTTTGTAAACATGTAATAATTAAAAAAACACAGTTGATTATGCTGGCTGCAAGATTTTTGATTAGTTTGCCTCGATTGGAGGTTGGACTGTAAAACAAGATGCTTTTTGGAAAGGACTGGAGTGTGGAATCAACACATACCTCCACAAAACCCCGAGACAATGGAAGCTGCTCTCAGCCGGAATAAAGCTCCGAGTCAGCACGTTTCTGCGCATGCTCTGTATACCAACTGCTATTCTAGTCATTACTCTAATAAAAGCCTGTCTGAAAGAGTAGATTGGTGGACTGGCCAGTACAAAGATGCAGGGAAACTTTATAACCGCTATTTATATCCTGTGTTTTCTCTAGCCGGTGTGAGGAATGAGCTCGTTAACTCGTGAAACCCTGCAAGATACACGCAAGCGCTCAAGGAGCTTTAACGCAGATTAAATGCTCTGATCCACAGGCTCCTCCCACAATGGGGAGGGGGGGGCAGCGGTCTGACCGACTCCTCCCCTCTTGGCGCTGGCCCCTCCTACAGAGGCTACGAGTGGGTTGCTTTAGAATCAGGCTGGAATTTCTGAATCAGCCTTGAAAAGCTGCCAAGATGTTCCAGTAAACATCAGCCTGCGCCCAGAAAACAGCAAGAACCACTTTCACTCTGACTGGTAAAGACGCCATCTCAAACAACACGATAGTTATTGATGTTGAGCAGCAGAAGAGCACATCTGGAGGGTGCTGTGACTCTCGTCTGCGGCGTTAAGCTGCTTGTGCTGCCGGGTCAGCGCGGGGACGAGGATTCCTGTTCGGACCGGCCGAACACTGTCCTAATAAAAGTCTTCTAGCAGGATCAGGAACACAAGACATCTGAAGGCGTCTGGTGCATCTCACCATCTAGTTTCATCTCCTGAACCGCTGCTCTGGGCCGGAAGGCCGGACACGCCCTTTTTCAGTGGTCAACCAATCACAGAGAGGAACACACACTTGTGATCAATTCTCCTGCATGTTTCTGGATTGTGTAAGAAACTGGAGACTTGGAGGAAACACACGCAGGCAGGAGGAGAACACGCCCCACACGGAGAGACCAGACCGGGACTAGAACCTGCTTCTCAAGAGGGTTCTTCTACCGCGCTAGTGTCGGGCCTGTGAGAAAGGAGACGCCTTTCTCCTTTACACTAGGTTGTGACATTTAAATGTCTTTTTTAAATGAAGATAAAACACAGAGGGTGTTTTTCTCCAAACTCTGGCCTTGACATTTGGAAGCAAAGAAACACGAGAAACGAGAGAGTGACCAACGCCAGCGATGTGTTTCTGTTGTTCCCGCTGCTGGGCAACACTGTCCCGGATTAGACTGCGGTCCCAAGACAGACACACACACACACACTCATACGCGCACCCACACACACACACACTCACACTCACATTTGTGGGGCCCCACCATTGACTTACACGCAAAACAATATGTTCTCTCTGTCCTCACTGTAACCCAAAGCATCGCCTTAACAAAACAGTCATAACTTCTGCCTTAAAAATAAAACTTCTGACCCTCAAAAAGATCTTCAAAGTTGTGGGGCCTTAGACTTAGACCCCACAAGTACACAACGGGGCCCCACTTTGTGCTAAAAACTAGAGATCTGGGCCCAAGTTTGAGCTGAATGCAGGAACACTCATACACACTCACAGAGACTCACACTCGCGCGCACACACACACACACACATTTGCACACACAAACAATCTGACAAACACAAGAACTCACTGGAGGAGTGTGTTTTATTTGAGAGTGTGTAACCGACAGTCGTTGACAGACGTTGGTTTTCGGGAAGACTCTAGATCTACAGTTCAAGATCAAGCAGAAAGGAAGGACTGGAGGGGCACGTGGAGACATCACGGAGCTTCTAAAGCGTCTTTGGGGCCTTGGAGATAAACGGTGGCGACTCTTTTCTCGTGACAGACCTTCAGGTGAGGATCCACCATCTGCGTCTGCGAGAACTCCTCACACGTCTTCAGCTGGGCCTCGTGGTCCCGCTCCTCCTCCTGCTGCTGAGGGTCCAGCGAGGGCTCGGTCAGCACCTCCTCCACAATGCTCTCCTGAAGGCTGCTCCTCACAGCTCGGCTGGGCCGTGCGGGGCTCTCGTCCCGGTAGTGTCTCTCATCAGATAGGTCCTCCACTCCGCCGTAGTGTGTGTACGAGAGGAATCTGCCGGCGTCTTCTGGGGTGGAGGTGGAGGTGGAGTGCTCCTCCTGCGGCTCTTCATCTGGGAGGTAATGGACCGAGGACGACTCCAGGGCTTCAGCCTCACCGAGCCAGTCCACAGGTTCCTCGGTGATCTCCACGTTAACGGAGCGGTTCTCCAGACCCTCCCCCTGAAGGCCCAGACCCAGGAGGCTTTCGATCATGTCTCCCGCCGCCGTTCCTTTGATGTTCTCCAGCGTGACTTTCTTCACACTTCTGCTGAGGAGTTCCTCGAGGGCCGAGTCTTCATCCAAGTCCAGCTCCTCTTCCACTTTGGACTGCAGGACGATCTGAGTCTTGGTGGTTCCGTCCTCCTGTTCCGTTCGCTCCACGTGATACGTCAGTTTGGAGTCGGGAGCTGAACCCACCATGGTGTCCAGAGATAAACCGACCTTGGTGTCCAGACCTGCTGGCTTGATGACCTGCTGGAGGATCTCCTGCATGGAAACCGAGTCTAGGACTTTCTCCTCCCCTTCAGACTTCTCCTCTTTGGCCTGGCTTCTCTCCTTCAGTCCCTCCTTCTCTCGCTTGGCTGAGGTTCTTCTGAGCTCCGCCCTCTTCGGCCCCGCCGCAGCGACAGACGGTGAGACGGTCATCACTGGCTTTGCTCTCTCGCCGCGGGCTCTGAAGGACACGGGGTCTCTCGCGGCGGCGTACGGGGGCACACGCTTCTCTGCGACTGGACGACAGGTCACGGCGGGTGGTGTTAGTGACATCACTGTGTATTTCTGGCAGAGCAGAGTGAAGAGTTACCGTGGAGCCTGGAGCGCTGACTCGGCCACATTCCTGCGCGGCGTCCTTCCTCCTCCAGAAGAGCCCTGAAAAACACACATCAGACCCGAGAACAGCAACAAGTCAGACACACGCGGGAGAGATGATGCTGTGTGTCCTTCATCCAAGACCTGCTCCCTTCAGAAGACCTGCTCTGACTTCATCCTTCAGAAGACCTGCTCTGACTTCATCCTTCAGAACACCTGCTCTGATGTGTTTCTTGCTACAGAAAGGCTACAGTTTGTTTACCAGTTGTGTGGCAGTTTAATTCATTTATTTTTGGTTAATTCATAATTTAGCATAATTTATTTGTAGACTTTTTTTAGGCATTTGTTGGCCAGTTGTTTTCTGTGCAACAAATATTAAAAGTAAAAATAAAATATTATTAATTAATTAAAATTGATAATAAAAGTTCAAAACCATCTATTGTGTTTTATTGTGACAATATTTAACAAAAAAAAACGCATATTGAATGTGATAGGTGTTTCCAATATTAAGATAGCGTAGCTTAATGTACAATGCTTTACAACAGTATTGTATTGTCAATTTCATTCATTTGCTTCAATAATTTCATTAATTTGATTACATTCATTGAAAATTGAGAGAAAAAAATTTGTCAAAAATTACTTTCCTGGGTAGCGAGTTACTTTAATAACGATGTATTTATAACTCAATTACTAACTCG
>MU204413.1:399499-416582 GCA_017309775.1 Paedocypris sp. Pulau Singkep
GTGTGTGTGTGTGTGTGTGTGTGTGTGTGTGTGTGTGTGTGTGTGTGTGTGTGTGTGTGTGTGTGTGTGTGTGTGTGTGTGTGTGTGTGTGTGTGTGTGTGTGTGTGTACTAACTGAAGTCCGAGCTGCGCGTGGTTTTTCTCTGAGTGCACGTCATCACACACATCACTACATTCCGCTTCAGATCATCAGTTTTAAATGTTTAAGCTGAAGAGAATTTGCCAGAAATAGTCTTGAATAAATCTTGAAGCTTTGGCTGAAAATGAATGTCGTAATCAGTCAGTGAGTCGCGAGTACGAGTGAAGAGAAGGAGCAGTGACATCACCTCACAAACACCTACTACCATAAGCCAGGAGTGAGGAAGAGGAGTGATGAAGGAGCGGAGTGGAGGAGAGAACAACAGGAGCGACAAAGTGAAGGAGAGAACAGGGGAGGAGAGGATGAAAAGGAAAAGAGGAAAGAAGAAGGGAGGAGAGGAGAAAAGGAGAAGGGTCAGAGGAGATGAGTGAAGGGAAGTAGAAGAGAGGAGTGAAGGAGAGGAGTGAAGGAGAAATGGAGAGTTCAAGTTCTGAGCATTTGAAAGGCGCTTTTCACAGTTTTACTAGAAAAGGAAGAGAGAGGGGAAAAAATGAGAAGAGGAAAACGAAAGAAAAGGAGAAAGGTCTTTATCTGCTGGAGTGACAGGAGTGTGAAGACCACCACTATAAAGTAACATCTCAATGATTATGTGTTCCTCACCACAGCACACGCTTCTCCCTCGCTCTGCTGCCCACTGCTCCGGGTGTGTGTGTGTGTGTGTGTGTGTGTGCGCATCACTGGATGGGTTACAAGCAGAGCACCAATATCGATATGATTCGCCATATTGACAATCTCACTTTCACTCTCTTCAGCTAATTATTCATTCAGATGGGGGCGGAGCAGTTGCCTCGAGGCGGCTTTGTCCTCCCATAGTCCACACACACTAATAGTGATTTTGTACTGGTTGGGAAATTAACTCTAGGTGACAGAGTGTGTGTGTGTGTGTGTGGGTGTGTGTGTGTGTGTGTGTGTGTCCCGCTCTGTGATTGGCCCTGCGACCCAGACACGAAACAAATGGACATCATTCAAAAAAGTGAACGACTGCTCCTGACCTTTCTGGCAGTGGCTGGAGCTCCAGCATCGGTAGCTGTAGACATCGTTGAAGCTGGTCTTGATGCACTGAGGCCGGTCTTCCATGATGCCCGGACACACGTCTCCGCACTCCTTAGACTGCTTGTTACCGGCGATGTAGTTGTTGAACTCGGCGTCCATGATGAGAGACCAGTCCACCGAGTCCAGGTAGCAGAGCTCCGGGTTCTTCTCAATTCTGATCGCTCCTCTGGTGATGTTCCTCAGGTTATAAAGGCCGATGTCCTTCAAGCTAGTCATTTCGAAAATAACCAGGGCGTAGTTGTAGAAGAGGTTCTGTCCGCGGATGATGCTGAGGTTGGGGAACAGCACGCTGAGGCTGTCCAGGCCGGAGACGCGGAACAGGAGGAGGTAGTCGGTGACGATGGTGAGTTTGGGGAAGGTCAGCGACCGGAAGTGCTCATGGTTGAGGTTGTTGTTGTTCTTGTCTCCGATGAGGAGGATCTGCAGGTAGCCCTCCACCACCGTGCAGTTCTCCAGCTTCCTGAACTCACCGATGTCGTTGCGGATGTCGATGTGAGGGCCGCAGACTGCAAGACAAGAGAGAACAGAGGTCACGCCTGGACTTCCGTTCCACCTCTTCATCAGAGGCCTTGCAGAAACTGTGTGCTGAGACCAAACACGGCGTCTTTAAATATAAAGCAAATAATAAACTCTGAGAGCGTCGATCCAGTTAAACAGTGGCTACATCTAACCACACCACAGGAACACGCCGACCACAGACACTTCAAAGGTCAAGACTGCGAAAAACACCATTCACGCTGGAGATGAGCAGAACAATGCTCTTGACATGTGAGCTCCTCCAGCTAAGCCTTTCATGCTCTTAGAGAGGCTTAGGTCACCTTCTCGGATAGTGACCCTATCACCAGCGGACGCTTCTACAGCCGAGAATACCAGGGATCCCGAGGGTCTCTCACGACAGAATCAGACCAAGGGTTTGTTGTGACCGTCAGCTTAACTACTCACCAATCAATTATGCAACTAATAGCTGTCAAAAATATGACTGATTAAACTGCTGTAGGTGAAGCGATTTCACTAACCTTGACTCTAACTGATTCTAATACCTGACTCTGACCCCAACTTGACTCAATCTGACCCCAATCCAACTCAAAATAAGCCTAACCCAACTCAATCTGACCCTCACTTAACTCAATCTAACCCCAACTCGACTCAATCTGACCCTAACATGACTGAATATAAAACTAACCCAACTCAATCTAACCCCAACTCGACTCAATCTGACCCTAACGTGACTCAATCTGACCCCAACTCTCTTCAATATAAGCCCAAACCAACTCAGAGTGGAACACCAGTTGTGTGCAGCAGTGACGAGGGTCTGAGTGTAAGGGTGGAGAAGGGTCTGTCCGTGCCGAGGGGAACAGAAGAGCAGGATCACGCTCGCACCTGTTTAATCCCCCACATGCTGGAAGTCATCTGACCACTAGGCCCCAGCAGCTAGTAACCCAACACCCTGACACTGAAGCTCCAGCTGAAGACCTGTGTGAGACTGAGGAACGCCTGAGGAACTCATACTCACAGCCACAACATTACACACACACACACACACACACACACACACACACACACACACACACTCACTGCCACAACATTACACACACTCACAGCCACAACATTACAACATTAAATTATTATCATCATGTTGTTTTTATTAATACCTATTATGGTATTATGATTAGATTAGTGAATGTATTCTTGTTATCATTTTTTAAAATTAAGTATACATTGTCATTATTGATTGCTTTGTTATTATTATGTTGTTGTTGTTGTTGTTGTTGCTTATTATTATTATTATTATTATTATTATTATTATTATTATTATTATTATTATTATGCTACTGTTATTATATTAATGCTTATTATGTTAGATTTCTCTCATTTCTCCCCACAGCAACAAGACTTTTTAATTCTGTAATGCAGTGACACACTTCTGTCAGTCAAAAATGCACTAGTGTATTTTGGCATTGCGCATTCTTATTTTGCACACACACACACACACACACACACACACACACACACGTCGTCTTTCATGTTTTACTCGAGTCTGCAGTAAATCATGGCCTGTGTGTAAGCGTCTGGTCAGGCTGGAGATGCTCCTCTGAGGAGACGTGTGAAGGCTCAGCCTGAAAAGTGAGCGACGAACCGGCAAGTGAAAAATAAAAGAACCTTCCAAAGAAGCTGGCACACTCCAGAACAATTCAGAAGCCTAGCAGAGGGAGAGTGAAGGTTCTGGTTCTGATGGACCCGACAGCACCTGACCAACAATCAACCATTACACGACATGTGTCTGAGGACATCATCTCCAACCAGTGCTGCTAGAGAGAGAAACAGAGTGAGTGAGAGACAGACAGAATGTGAGACATTAGAAGTGTACGACTCTCATTCTGCTCTCACTCTCTCTTGGTCACTCCCTCTGTCGCACTCTCTGTCACTCTTTCTGTCTTAATTTTGGTTACTATCTCACTCTCATTCTGCTCTCACTCTCAGTCCCAGTCTCACTCTCTGTCTCACACACGGTCACTCTCTCTCTAGGTCACTCTCTCTTGGTCACTCCCTCTGTCGCACTCTCTGTCACTCTTTCTGTCTTACTTTTGGTTACTATCTCACTCTCAGTCGCTCTCTGTCTCACTCTTGGTCACTCTCTCTCTCTCTGTCACTCTTTCTGTCTTACTTTTGGTTACCATCTCATTCTCTCTGTCTCACTTTCTATAACTCACTCTAACTTTTGGTCACTATCTCCCACACACTTTCGGTCACCATTAGTCGCTCTCTGTCTCAGTCTCGGTCACTCTCTCTTTCTCACTCTAGGTCACTCTCGGGCTGCTCCCCATCTCAGTAGAAAATACAGTAGACAAATTAGATAAACTAATGTTGGGAAATCTAAAGATGTTGACTACCTGCTGAGGGATGAAACCAGCTCACAAAAGCAAGACTCGTGCCAAACAACGGGTCAGACTCAACGATTAAATCCCGCACATAAACCTTGTGTATTTTTATACTTTATAAAGAAAAGAAAAACAAGAATGACTACAGTGTTTCCTCTCCGCTTTGTGCGTCTGCCGTGTTTGCTCGCTCCTCCGGGGTCTAGCGGGTCCCGGACCGAAGCCTCACCTTCTCCGCGGGCCGCGCACAGGCAGACGGCGCAGAGACACAGCGCGCGGAGCCCCAGCAGCGTCCACATCCCGCGGGCGGCCGGGCGAGCGAGCAGCACCACACCGATCCCGAAGCGCCGCGAGTCCGCCTCAGTGCGAGGAAACCTCCGCGTCAATCCCGCTTATTTGTGCCGGTGGTTAAAAGACAGACTCCACATTTCCTCGCCACGCGTAGAATCAGCATCTTCAGCCTCCACCATGTCTTCAAACGACGCGCTGAACGGTTTCACTCGCAAACCCTGGTCCACTGGTGAAGACAGGCGTCCCGGAGACGAACGGAGATCCGAATGAATGAAACGGCCGCCGGATCCAAAATATCCGTTCGGACAAAAACGGCTTCAGCCTCCCGCCGTCTGTCTGTCTGTCTGTCTGTCTGTCTGCACGCGCCCGCGCTCCCGCGGAATCTGGCTTTAAAGATGCGAGCGCGCGCGCGGCTCGGTTTTCCTCAGAGAAGATGCGGCTCGGTTCGTTTCTGCGGCTCTCGGGGTTCTGGTTCGGGTTAGACTCGTAAAGCTGCGGACTCTCCGCGTCTTTGATCCCGTGAATCGCCGCTGTAAACAAGACGCGCTCCGCTTCACTCACACGGACGCACGCGCGCGGAACGAGAGGCGGGAGCGAGCGCGAAAACACGGACTGGAGGCTGAAAACGCGCGGAACCGCTCCCGGGACTCGAACCACGCAGAGACACTCCCGCTCGGTTAGAAGATCTACAGTCGCTTGTAAACAACAAAATACTTTTTAATACTGTAAATCTTTTTTTAACCATCACTGTATTTTAACAAATTAATTGTCTGCGCGTGTGTGTGCGTGCGTGCGTGTGTGTGTGTGCGCGCGCGCAAGTAGCACAAAATAGGGCCCAGAATGCTTAAGTGGGACACCGTTGTGTACTTGTGGTGTCTTTGTCTAGGGCCCCAAACTTTGAAGATCTTTTTGAGGGTCAATATGTCATTTTAAGGCAGATGTTGTGACTGTTTTGTGAAGGTTAGAGTAAAGGGGGTGAGGAAGGGGAATATTTTGCTGCTTCGAGTTACAGTGAGAATTATTGTTTTGCATGTAAGTCAATGGTGGGGCCCCACTATGATATAAATGTAAGTGTGTGCTTGCATGTGTGTGTGTGTGTGTGTGTGTGTGTTCAAGTTCAGGACAGCACATTTCACAGTTCCAGACCGTCTCGAAGATGCTGTGTGAAAATGCCAAGCAGAAGATCACTGGCTGTGACATGTCGTTGTTCATCAGTGTGTGGAACCAGTGAGCAGCAGCATGTGTGACAGTGGCCGGGGTGAGAGGAGAGGAGAGGAGAGGAGACCCCCCTGAGGAGACCCCCCGACCCACTGCTGCCAGTCTCCTCTGGTGTTCTAACGTTACACACTCATTGTGATGATGCTTCCGGAAGATGTCATCCTCCTAAAATGATCCGGCCCTAACCCTCCACGTAGATGCCAATGTGTGTGTGTGTGTGTGTGTGTGTGTGTGTGTGTGTGTGTGTGTGTGTGTGTGTGTGTGCGTTTATTGACAAAACGTCCCCAATAAAATCTTGTGCTGACAATTTGAGGGCGTTTATTTTGATTTAGGGGTTATTTGACATTTCTCAGGAAATATTATCTCACGCCCTTGATCTCAAGCAAAGTTCACCAATAGGTGAACAAAAAGCATACTGTATTATCTTTGTTGCAAATTGTGAAATGATGTGACATTTCATACATGACATATGTCTGTGCATATAGTCCATCACTCTCTCTCTCTTTTTCTCTCTCTCTCTCTCTCTGTGTACGTGTGTGTGTGTCTCCCTCTCTCTCTCTCTCTCTCTCTCTCTCTCTCTCTCTCTCTCTCTCTCTCTCTCTCTCTGTGTATGTGTGTGTCTCCCTCTTTCTCTCTCTCTGTCTCTCTCTCACTCTGTGTGTATGTGTGTGTGTCTCCCTCTCTCTCTTTGCATCTCTCTCTGTCTGCCCCCCCCCCCCTCTTCATATTTGTGTCTTTCTCTCTCTCTGTCTCTATCTCACTCTGTGCACCGGCATTAGCTGGACAAATCGTGAACGTTGATTCATCAATAGGATTGTTGTGTTGTCAGTAAAAAGCTTACCAGGATTGTCCTCTTAGTGTCTCTGAGCTGAGATTATCATCTGAGCATTAATACGGCCACATTTCAAGAACGACACTTGATTGTCCTTCACTGATACAAACAGCCACTCTTAACCCAGTTGCTTCATCGGCATTTCTGTAACACAGTAAAGGAAACGAGCGGCTTCACGGTTCACGCACTGCGTCCTCGCCGCCGTAAGGAAACGCCGTGAAAGCCGAGCGTCTGGTCCGGCCGTGTGCTGAAACTAGGCCAGGGTTCATTATTTCCCAGGCCAATGTCATAATCCTCTTGTGAGGCCAGATCACGTGACACACAGAGAGACTGTGTGTGTGTCTGTGAGATACTGTAAGTTAGTGTTGTGTTAGTGTGTGTGTGTGTGTGTGTGTGTGTGTGTGTTAAGCCTGTGAGACCGACAGAATGTGTTGTGTGTATGTGTTGAGCATAGTCTTAAGGCTGTACTTTGCTTAGTATACTCCTCAGCAGTATTATACTAATATCACACACACATTTACATAAAATAATGTCAGGGATGCAACCTTTTTTTCCATTTCAGGGTTACAGGGAGCCGGAGAGTCGGCATCTGCGCTTGAAGGAGCTACACACTTCCTGGATTAGTGGTTGACCAATCACAGAGCGCGACACAGACACACGCACACACACACACACACACACACACACACACACACACTCCACATGTTAGAACAATTCCTTTGAACTGGAGGAGAACAAGCAGAAGAGTCTCAACTTTCAGGCTTAGACCGGTGTAGGTACCACATCGGCTCGGGTGTAAAAACGACTCGGGCTGGCTACTGATGATGACGTCGCACTATTTCAGGGGTGCCCATTATGTCGCAAAGGCATTGTGGGTAGATTGCATGACATTGGATAAAGAAGATGGCTAAAATAAGTTTAAAAACTCTAGCAAGCTTGTGAATAAGAGAGGGGATAAAATTAAGTGTAAAGGCTGGAACATGTAAAAAGTGATTCTTACACGATTCTGCCAAACTCTGATTACCAATGACTCTCTGTCAGCTGTGTGTGTGTGTGTGTGTGCGCTCATTGGGGCGGAGCTCCGTGCGGTTTCGCGCAGCGGTCACGTGTTCTTATTACCTGCACTAGAACGCTGTGTGTGAGTCGGGCGCCAGTCGAGTTAAAAAAAATATACAGTAAACAGGGAGGAAGAGTAAGTGAAACACAACGGCCGAGTAAGTCTGCTATCGGACATTCTAGTACCTGAAAAACTGTTTTATTCTGAAGTGTGTGTGTGTGTGTCTGTTGCTGAAGCTGCTTCTCTGATGTTGTGCAGTGGATTGTCCATAACTGCCTTCATCCTCTTCAGGACCTGTCGCTCCGTTATGGATGACAGGCCTTCCAGCACAGAGCCCGCTCTCTCACCAGCCGCTCTAGTCCTGCTGCATCCCTCTTCTCAATGCCGCCTCCTCAGCACACACACACACCGCAGCGGAGCCCTTTCCACCACAGACTGATAGAACATCTGCATCAGCTTTCTGCAGATGTTGAAGGATGTCAATCTTCTGAGGAAGTATAGCTCTGTCCCTTCTTGTACAGGGCGTCTGTGATGGCAGTCCAGTCCAGTTTGTCATCCAGCCGCACCCACAGGTATTTGTACGTTTTTACCAATTCCACACTTTCCTTGTTGATGACGACTGGATCATTTTGTGCCTTCGAAACTCCACCACCATCTGTGTTGTTTTAATGGCGTTCAGCTGGAGACGGTTGATCCCACCATTTTGCAAAGTCTCTGATTAGGTTCCTGTACTCCTCCTATGGGCACCTCTGGACTATTGATTGATTGTAAGTTGACAAGATAACATGCAATATAGTAAAAAAAGGGAAATAAGGGAAATATAACCTTTGCGATCAAATGTTAAATCTATACTCAACTTAAACACCCTAATGATTTTAAACTGTATGACGCTGCTTTTGATTATAGTTATCAATATGACTGATTAAATAGTCGCCAATGTGTAAAATCGACATTTGGGCAAATTAAACCAGACTGCACAGCGTGAATAAAGGTTTACTATACAGTCGTACATTTACTCGATGATACGTGCTTGGTCCGAGTGCTGTGACAGGGGTGTGACGTCATCAGTCGTCAGCCCAAGCCGTTTTTGCACCCGAGCCGATTTGGTACCTTCTCGTCGTGAGACTGGGCCGCCGTTAGCGGAAATTGCGTCCTTAGCTGTGACGACGAGCTGCTGCCCCCTGGTGTTAAATGCGGGTTCCTACGGGTTGTTGAAATCCTTGGAAAAATCTTGAATTTCACGTGTGTTTTCAAGGCCTTAAAAATGATTGAATTTGAAATTAAACAAATAAATACCGGGTACCCCGAATTACAAAATAAATCTGTGCCAAAGCAGTTTTGTAAGGAAAATTAATAGGGAATTATGTACATTAATACATTAATCGGGAATTATGTACAAGAGCCCCTGTAAATTCAGACATATTTTGTTATAATATGATAAAATATTCTACTAACTGTTTAAATTGTAATTAAAAACACACGTTACATAACAGTTATTGAGAGAAAAAAACATTAAAAATGAACAATGTGGTACAAATTCAAAGTAAAAGAATAAAATCGCTGTTCCTCAATAAAACAAAAATACACAATTTTCACTCCAATCTTTAACTCTTGAACAATAAAGCGAACGAATTTCGCTCATTTGTTTTATACACCTAACTGATATTGACAGTCGTACAGACAGTGACAGCTCGTCCAATTGCTATTACAAAGCACAACTTGATTTTTGTTCGTTTTCACGAAATAAAAGGCAAAATTTCGTTTAGTGTATATTTAGTCATACCATTTAATATATATTTTACCACAACTCTATGGTGCTGGAAAGCTTGAACATGGAGCGTAAACGTGCTTGAAAAGTGCTTGAATTCTACACGTTACTGTTACTGTTATATTCTCAGTCTAAACTGTGCGTTTCAGGGAGTCTCGGTCGAAGGAGCCCGCCACTAGTTGGCGCTGTAGTGCTTCACAGAATTCAAAGGTCAGAGGCACCAGCATAGAGTCCACCGCCGAACTGGAAAACAGTCCCGAGCCAGAAGGTAAGATCGCCCTGTCTTTCCGCTGGTCAGCTGTTCTCTACCCCGTGGACCTGCCGCCGCTCCGGCCCGAGGATCTGAACTCCAGACTGCAGCAGGAGCATCTGCGCAGGGTTCAGGAGCTCATCATCAGGCTTCCACACGGAGAGACCGTAACGAGGACAATCACTGCGCTCGTTCACGCGGCAGGACACTGACGTCACGCGCTTCTCCTGCAGGTGCGGGTGAGCCGGGAGAAGTTCGCCTGGCTGGAGTTTGTGACAGACGCCGATCTTCAGGTTCTGGCTCTTCACACACCGGAGGATGAAAACACTCACTGTCGGTTCCTCTCATTACACTCTCTTCCTCTATTTCATCACAATCTTCTTCTTCTTCTTCTTCTTCCTTTCTTCTTGTTCTTCATTCATTCCTCTTCTTTCCCTTCCTCATATTCCTCCTGCTATCTTTGTCTTCTTGTTCTTCCACTTTTTCCTCTTCTTCTTGTTCATCTTCTTATTTCTTTTTCTTCTTTCTCCTCCTTTCTTCTTCTTCTTCTTCTTCATCTTCTTTCTCTTCCTCCTATTCCTCCTACCTTTTTCTTCTTGCTCATCTACTTCTTGTACATCTTTTCACTTCCTCCTATTCCTCCTACCTTTTTCTACTTGTTTATCTTCTTCCTCTTCCTCTTCATCTTCCTCCTCCTCCTCCCCACTTTCTCCTTCTCTCTTTCAGTGCCTTCATCTGTGCTTTTCTGGCAGTGGCTGCTTTCTACCTGCACGGCAAGCTGTGGCCCCTCGCAGATGTTCTGAAGACCTCAGATGAATCTCGACAGGGACTCGTGACGGTGAGTCGACCGGCTGAGGTGTGTCTTCATTGCCGTCGTCCCTCTGAGTCGCTGTTTCGCAGGTGACGTCACTGGCGGAGAGACTGGTGCTTTTTCTACTGAGCCAGGTGGTTTTTGGGGTCTTTGAAAGGCCCGTCGATGAAGAATTTTACTTCTCGTCCTATTCGCTGTGGGAACACGGAAAGATTTTCTGGCAAAACGGAGAAGCGGTCGGGTTTTACACCGTCAAAAAGAAGGGTGATTGAGCGGAACGTTTGCCGGGCCGCGAGCACGTGACCTGAGCGCGTCTCCTCAGGAAGCCTGTGCGAGGGCGGCGGCTCGGGGCGGAGCTTTCAGATGCCGGTGCTGGACACGCTGTTCGTCCGCTCTGGCTGCAGGAGAGCTGGACTGGCTTCACAGATGCTGGAGGATTTCTGCTCGTCTCAGCCGTCGGAGGAGATGCTTTTGGGCATCAGCTTTCCCCTGTCCTCGGGGATGTTCGCAGGTCAGCGCCACAGACCAGGTCCTCCCTCACCAGGGGTGTAAGGCACTTGAGTAAATGTACTTGGTTACTTTACTTAAGTATGTTTTTGGCCACTTCGTTTGAGTATCAAACATATAAGCAACTTTTACTCTCTACTCCACTGCATTTGTGATTGAGTAGCAGTACTTTTAACACTTATCGTTACTCGTTACATTGTAATTGTGCGGAATCGATTTATACCGCGGTTAATTTCTTGGGCGGACGAGGTGAATATCGCCATCTTTAGGCAGCTGAAGGTAATGGAGGCTATTTGTGAATTAGAAACCACAAGAACGCGAATTAGGGGCGTAAAAATGTGTTTTACAAATGTTATTATATAATATATGGCTTTAAATAATACATATAATATATAAATTACTAATCAGATGAATCATTTTATTTTATATCTACTTGCAAATTTAAGTGATTGAGACTGACTTTTTGTTCTTTTTATAATAATAATAATAATAATAATAATAATTGAACTGAATTTTTTCTCTGCATTTAACCCATCCGATCAGACACGAACTCGGAGCAGTGGGCAGCCACACAGTGCGGCGCCCGGGGGGCATGTGGGGTTCAGTGTCTTGCCCAAGGACACTTAGTTGTAGAACTAGTGGTAGGGGGGATTCGAACCGTCCATTCGAACCGGATTCGACACCAGTCCAAGTCCCCTACCACTGTACAACAACATCTATAGTTATCTACTTTGTTCTACCAGTTTTCAAACATTGAGGTTAAATTCTGTTTCTGTCTTGGAAACAATAGTTTGTTTTCACATTTCTTTTTTTTTGGGCCTATATTGAGCACGAATAAAAATACTTCTTAATACTTAAGTTCTTTTCAAATTGGATACTTTGCTACTTTGACTCAAGTCTTTTTGAAATTGGTGACTTGTTACTTGTATTGGAGTCATTTTTACAGTAAGTATCTGTACTTTTACTCAAGTATGGCTGTCCGCTACTCTCTACACCCCTGATCCTCACACAACACCAAACTCAATAAAGCTGGAGATCATGAGGTCAAGCTTGACGCTCAGGACAGGCGTTTGACTGAGTGTTTTCAGTCTGCAGGAAGTATTTGCAGCTCCACGAGAGGGACAGAGAGCGACTGTATGAGGTGGAAGCTCCAGGCGACTGGACCCAGAGACGGAACGTGTGGCTGAAGATCCAGCAGCGGGAGCACGCGAGCCTTATCTCCAGGGTTAAGTGTGACTGATAAGCCTCCCACAACAGAACAAACATTAACAGGGTTTGTGTGTTTCCCAGCAGGATCTTCTGTCAGTGTCTACAGCAGAATCAGAGCGGTGTAGGTACACACAAGGCTCGGCTCGGGGTCCTGAGACTGCTGATGACCTCACACTGCGGTGACACTGCTTGGACAAACCACGTAGAATCGCCATGTTTTTGCCAATAACCACCAGCTGCAGAAGCGCAGAATGACCGTCTGAGGCGGCGGAAGTGGGCGGAGCCTTGATAGGCATTTTGTTCTTCCGTGTTTGCTACTTTTTACAGTTTAAACCCCGCGTTATTAAAGTTATATTCATGCATTCTTCTTAAACAATTTAACTGAAAAGATTGACTTCCGTCTGTATATGGGTTGCATATGTATATACACATATTGTGACACTTTGTTTTTAATTCACCAGAGATTAAAAGTCTTTATGTGTGAATTTATATAAAATCATTACGCCATCCTTCCAACACAAATCATTTTACTACTATACACAATAGTTTGTAATTTGTAATAACTTATCCATGTGTTTTGTTGTCACAAATGATTAATAACAATACATTATTTAAAATAATAATAATAATAGTAGTAACAACAGCAACAACAAACGTTTCTGAACATTTTATTTAATAGAATACTTTTTTAATACTCTGGAGTTTTGAGTGTGATATGTCAACGTAAAATCCCATACCGTATAAACACACACACACACACACACATTGTAACAGACAACTATTATTTTATGCTTTTTAATTTTATGTTTATTCTATTCTGTTTTTTCCAATAGTATTCATATTTGTTGCGTATGTGCTTGCTCGCTGGTCTTTGTCTTGTCATAACCGCAGTCACTTAGTTAACACCAACAATCCAGACGACAAATTGAATAAAAAGCAACATTTCTCTTACATATTTATATGTGCGCTTTGAGACAGTTAAACTGTGAAAAGCGCCTTACAAATACTCATTATTATTATATTATTATTATTCTATTTGTTGTCCAGATAAAAAGTTGTTGAGAGTATGGAACAAAGGGAATGAATAAAGAACTTCATCCTCCAAACCTCATTGTTATTTGTTCTTTCAGGCGTTTGAAATAAAGTTCTGTTCAAGTCGTACGATGACGTCAGAGTCACGGAAGTAAAGCTCGACGACGCCCAAACGCCGAAAATGAGTCGCATATACGACAATGGCGTCTTGCAAAACACGGCGGTGCATCAGGAAAACGTGTCTTTCTCGTGGAATCCGTCTCTCTTCCAGAGGTAAAAAGAAAATCTCTGCTCGAACACGACTTGTGACGTCACCGAGTGTTTTGTTGTGGCTTCGCAGCGGCCGCGGCGTCATTGTGCAGGGAGAGTGTGTGCTGACGTCACGCCACGTCATTTCCGACGCAGACAACAGAAAGGTAGTGGTGGTGTGACGTCTCGGGGTGTGTGTGTGTGACGTGACCCGCAGAAGCGTGTGTGTGTGTGTGTGTGTGTGTGTGTGTGTGTGTGTGTGTGTGTTCCGCAGGAGCGCTACAGCGTCGTGTACGTCAGGCCCAGCCGCGCCCAGCGCAGGAGGTTTGATGACGTCAGCGGACGCGAGACGGAGCCGGAGGCCGGGGGCAGCCGGAAGGTCAGCACGGGTCACCTGATGTCCTCCTTCAGTGAGTGAAGACGGCGATAAAGATTTGTAATTTAGAAACTCAGTTTCGTTTTAGTCCCAATTATATCTTCATTTATTTTTGTCTCATTTTAGTCGACTAATTACCACAGCATTTTAGTCGACTACATTACAGTATAGATTTAGTCAACGGAAAAATAAAGTGCTATTTATTCTAAATGTTTACTAAAGTTGCTATGTCTAAGAAATCTGAAAACGTTGTTAACTATGAACATATAAAATATATACAAAGATCTTATTTGGAAAAACATTTTAGTTTCTATTTTATGAACTTTTCTTTCAGTCCAATTAAATGTATTCTCATAAATAAAACCGACAAGGAGAAAAATAAATACAGTCAAATAAAATTAATTATAATTGCATCATTTGTTCATGTTTATAAGTAACAAATGGTTGCACCGTGAAAAAATAAGTTTAAAATGTATGTGAAACATGTGAATGTAAAACAAATCCATTTTCCTGCCGGAGAAGACGTTATTGAAGACACTCGCCAGCTCACAGCGTCACCGTGTTTTTCCTTTGTGCCCAGAGAGGTTCACTTTGCGTTTGCACCCGCCTTCACCACAAGCTCGAGTTATGATTGGATGTCGTCACAAAAGGCATTTTTGTTTAGTTTTTATTCGTTGACTAAAGTGTGAATAAATGTTGTTATAGTTTTCGCCCATAAGCCGGAGTTTTAATAATAATAATAATAATGAGTATTTGTAAGACGCTTTTCACAGTTTTAACTGTCTCAAAGCGCACAATATAGTTCTCGTTTCATTTTAATATAGTTCTCGTTTCATTTTCGCCAGGGATAAAGTGTCGTTGACGAAGACAATGAGGACAAATATTTCGTTAACAGAAGGAACATTGTGGCGCGCGGGTGACGGGCGTGTGACGGGCGTGTGCTCTGCAGGGCTGGAGGCCAAGGACTCGGCGGACTGTCTGACGGAGACGCAGCTGGGACACGTGGTGAACAAGAAGCAGCTGGTGGCCATGACGGACAGACACTGTCCTCCTCGCTGCGTGGCTTTCTGGATCTCAGAGGCGGAGACAGACGGCACAGAGATGGAGACGGGCCGAGAAATACGCCTGAAAACTCACGGCGACGGGCCTTTCATCTGTGAGAGCGTCTGCCGCGGCGAGATCGCTCCGTGTTCCTCGCCCTCGTCTCCGTTTCCACAGGTTCCTTCGCCAAGCTGGATGGAGGGAACGTGACAAAGTGCAACTTTGCGGGAGACGGGAAGGTCGGAGCGTCGTGGACGGAGAAAATCCTTGCCAGCAAATCAGAGGAGGAGGAGGAGACGGCGGTGAGGAGCGGAGGAGGCGACGGAGCGGACGAGGACGAATGGGTTGGGACCTCAGCACGGTTCTGACGGCTCTGTCTGGACCTCACGCCGCGTCTCCTTGTTTCCAGGGCGACTGACACGCAGCAAATCAACACCGCGCCCCAGACGTTGTGCCCTCCGTGGTCACGTGACCATCATTAAATGTTTTGAAATGAAGTGATGTGCAGCTGGTTTGATTTTGTGGAGACACTTTCACACTCTTTATTTCAAACTTGTGGAAGTGCAGATCAGATCAACGTCTCAAACAAACACAATAATTTAACAAAGACTGAATAAGAGCAGGTTCCTCATGGCGCCTCCTCGGTCAGCTCGCCGCTCAGCCAGGACAGCACCACCTGCTGGTTCTGCCTCACCCACTGCATGTTGGACTCGGTCCGTTCCACCGCCTGCTCCAGTGCCCGGGTGGCGGTCTCCTGATGGAGGTCTCCCTGCTCCGCCCAGAGCTGCTTCAGCTGTGTGGAGGACAATGCCAGCGTCACGAAGATTACAAGAGAGAGAGAAACACACACACACAGAGAAAAACAGAAGGAGAGAGAGACAGATATTTAGATACAGAAAGTGAGAGAGAGAGACACACAGACAGACAGACTGGAAGACAGAGAGACAGACAGAAAGTGAGAAAGAGACAGACAGTGTGTGAGAGAGAGACAGAGAGAGAGAGGCACACAGCAAAACAGAAAGTGAGAGAGAGAGAGAGAGCAATCGAGATACAGAGAGTGTGAGAGAGAGACCTGCTGAAGCTCAAAGCCGGTGGAGAAGCGTCTGGTGACGGCGTCTATCAGACGTGCTGGAGATATGATGGCGGCTCCGTACCTGACACACACACACACACACACACTTTTACTGTGTTGTTGTGCCGCCTCTGCTTGGCTTTTGGAATCTCAAGCTCAACCGTATCCTGAATCAAGTTGTTCGTCAGGTGTAAACTAAACAGGGGCGGGGTCAGTGTTTCAGGGGCGGGGACACGTACTCTTGTGTGAGAAACGCCCAGTTTCCCCGGACAAAGTCCCAGGCCAGTGGCTGCCCTGCTACGTTCTGCGCAATGAAGCTGATGGTGGAGGCGGCGTCCATCTTCCTGATCTTGTCTGGGTCCAGGGTGTAGTGCAGGTACCTGTGGGGCGGCAGAGGTCAGGCGCAGGCGGAGGCGGGTGGAGGAGCGTCCGTCACCTGTTCAGCAGCCAGATCTCCTTCGAGCAGGACAGAGCGAAGCGTAGCTTGTCCTTCTCCGCCGCAACCGTGGCTTTCTGGAACTCCCGCCAAGCAAACTCCCAGTCGTCGGCATCACCCGCGGCGATCGCGGCGCAATAGATCGCTCGCCGCAGGTTTGGATGAATCCTGAGGGGGTCAGAAGTCTCGTTTCACGGCACAAGCAAACCTGTTAAATAAAGGTCGTTGCGAAAGCGGAACCCACCGATTGGTGCCGTTCCTGTACTCCCTGAAGAGATCTTTAGCCGCGGCGCCGCAGTCGGGCAGGCCACTCCCACACGCCACCGAGAGCGCCGTCACCTGCACATACCTGACCACACCTGCATCAGCACCAGCGCTCCTCACGCAGCCCCACAGTGGACGTACTGCTCCTGGTGGCCCTCGGGCACGGTTCCGCTGGCCGTGTGGTTCTGGAAGTCCGCGTAGATCCGCCGCACCTGCCGCTGGAGGTATTTCTGCAGGGAACGCCACACGTCTGCACCGGGAGGAGAGGCGCGGGAAGGCGTCGGCTCTTACGGTGAGCGGTCCGTAGACCTCGGAGCGGTCGAACATGAGGGTCAAGAACTCCAGATTCTTCCGCGCCGACTCCCATGGGACGTACTGGGTGTCGTTGAGGAGGTATCGGGTCAAACCCAGTGCCACGGTGACGTTGAGGCGTCCGGCCCTGCCAACACAAGACCAGGCTGCGTTTCTCACGTCTCACCTCATTCGGGCATTTCCTACCTGGCCAGATTGAAGGCGTCATCGATGAGCTGACCGCGACTGACCGGGGGAATGGCCTGGAGAGAGAGAGAGAGAGAGCGAGTGAGGGAACGAGAGAGAGAGAGA
>MU204413.1:418900-438905 GCA_017309775.1 Paedocypris sp. Pulau Singkep
GATAAACCTGACCACGGCCCCAGCTGGTCTGACTGGTACACACCTAGTTTCTGTAGCGGGTATTTCACTCCCAATTTGTTTTCGTAGTAGGTGAGAATCTTCTGTGTGATTTCCAGAGCGTAGTCAACCTGACCGTCCATCACAGCGTCGGGCCGAGCGAAGATCTGCAGCCCAAGTCCTTCGGTTAATGACAAACTCCTGCGACGTCACTGTTCACCTCAACAAACACGCATCATGGACGTACAGTGGTACCCGACTTTAATTACTCCGTGCCGTTTCCTTCAGCTAAAATGTTGTTAGCTGAGCCGCATTTTACATGAAATCCATCTAATCCAGTGCTTCTCAAACAGTGGGGGACGCACAGGCACTACGGGGGTTTTACTGTCTGAATTAGTCTCGAGGCCGTGCCGGTTCTCCTCGTTTTTGGAAATCAAAATATGGTCATCCCAGAAAACAGCCGCTCTAGTGGCAACGCTGTGACGCAGACAGACAACGCCATTCTGGGAGAAGACAGGTTTATATTATATTATATTTTAGAGGCAAGATCTCTGGAACTAACTAGTGTTTTGTTGTTTTTGTTTATTTGACGTACGTGAAGATTAGAACGTTTTTTACATGTCGGGACTGTCTCATCTTCCTGCATTCTAGCGGTACGAAAAAGACGTGCTCCCTTTCTCCCGAAATTTTCTCGGAGACGCATTTCGTAAATCGAAATTTTTGTTAACTACGATGTTTGTAAGTCGAGGTACCACGGTATGTCTGCAGACAGCACAGAGAGGAAACGCACCGTGATCTTTGTCCCTGATTTCATTTTCTCCATGAAGTCGCTGACGGTGACGGCGAGCAGATAGGTGGACATCAGCGGCGTCGGCCGGAACCTGGTGACGATCCAGTCTTCTCCGTCGATCGTCTCCACGCTTCCCCCATCTGAAGGTGATGTCACAGCTCAGAGCTCGCGCTACACTCACAGACCTCACAGTCACCTCCGGGCGTGTTGGACAGGGCGGCGGTGCCGAGCCGGTGCGTGACAGTGATGTTGAACACGGCTTTACGTGCCGGTTCGTCCCAGCAGGGAAACACTTTCCTGGCGCCGGTGGGTTGCGTCTGGCTCGTGGCGAGGAACCTGAGTGAACACACACACACATTAGCGATGTACTGTCAAAGTACGTTCTGGTTCCGCCCGGACCGCACCTGCTCTGATCCTCCTCGTCTTCTCCTCGCGCCGTGTAACGACTCAGATAAAACCCGGAAAGATCATCGAGAAGTTCCCCATTGAACTCGGTGAAGAGGTCGTAGGTCGTATTAGCGAGTAGCGCGTCGTTGAGCTGGATCTCCAGGAAGTCGCTCTCGTTGTCGTGGATTCTGAATCCCTTCACCGATACCTGCTTCTTCGTCCCCGCTTCCGCGACTCGCACGTCCGTGAGGTTTAGGCGGTGTGCGTGAAGGAAGATGCTCCGCGCGTCTCTAGCGCACTTCAGCCGCGCCGTGGCGTTTCCCCTGAAGGAGAAGGACTGGCGCGTGGTGTTGTCCGGCAGCCGAGCGTACACCAGCGGCTGGAGGAACACGGCGTAGCTCTCCGGGAGCAGAGTGTCGGGCAGCCGGAGCGTTGGCGGGGGGCCGGTGGGCAGGGGTGTGGTGGGCAGAACGGACGGCGGGCGCACCGGGGGCGAGCGCTTGTACTGGATCTGATAGATGACGAGCATCAGCGCCACACCGCAGACCAAAGACACGGTGAGGATCCCCGTGGCCACCGCCACCGTCTTGGACACACACACTCCTTTGGCCATGTCCGGTCCTCCCGAGGAGAGGCTGCGAAATGAGCTCAATCACCGATCTGACAACACGTATACAGCACGAGAGGTGATAAACCTGCGCCACGCCTCAGCTTACACATTAACCCCCAGAGGGGCAAACCCTGGTCACAAACACACGCAGACATACTTTCACAATATTCCAGAGGAAAATGTTTAGCGATGCTCAGGAACGTTTATTTATATAGCACTTTTTCTTAGAGATCAACTCAAAATCACTATGCGAATTAGGGGGAAAATAATCTTTTAAAATAAGAAAAACGGCCATTATTTATCTGTGTTCAAAAAATGTCCATTGTTCATCATTGTTCAAACTACGGGCTATGACCAGAAGAGCAAGCTGGTTGCGAAAGTGGCTAGGAAAACAAAACCTCTGTTGGGGTGAGAGGAAAAAACCTAGAGAGAACCCGACTCTCTGATGCCAGTCTCCTCTGGCATGCTAACACTACAAAGTCATTGGTGAAGATGAATACGGACATTGTGTCCTGCAGGGCGTAAAGTGTGGCTTTACTACGGAGCTAAGTTCAGCTTTAAGTGTAGAAGACTGTCACGGGAAGGTACAGTGACGCACGACACGTGCTGTTTGTCTCAGATTCATAAAATCACGCAGAATGATCACAGGTCGTCCTCAAGACTTTTATTACACACGTTTGGGTGAAACAGACTATCTCCCTCGGGCGGCCAACACAAAGTACAAGGGTAAAATGAGTTAAAAAAAAAAAAAAAAAAAAACAGACGGGGAATGTGACGTTCGAGACGGTCAAACAGGGAATGCGTATTAAAAAGGCACACGGAATCAGACTTCATTCACCGATCCACACACCGCGTATTCCCGGGAACACTTGAGGCACAGCAGAAGAAACGAAACCGACATCACAGTCTTTTGATGTTTTTGAGCTGACGGAAAGAAGCCGAGCGCGTCAGATTTGCTGAAATGTTTGGAGCGGTCCGACTGAAGAAGAACGCCGGTCCTTCAGGCTCACCACAGCCAGCTGTCCAGATGCTGCAGGCAGTAGCAGGACTGCTGGAGGATGGAGGTCAGCTCGCGGTAGCTCTGCTCTCTCCAGGTGGGCAGCAGTCTCTCGTTGTTGAGCGCCTGAAGCTTGGGCGTCCCTTCCCGCAGCACCTGGTACAAGCAGGGCCACCGGCTCTGGATCCGCAGCCGAGTCCGGCGGTCCAGGGTGATGCCGCGGACTATTTTCTTGGCCCGGAGCTCTCGCAGCGCAGGCAGCTTGAGACAGGAGAAGACCAGGCCGCGGCTGGGAGACACGTCCAGGAACTCCAGGGACAGGGACTCCAGCGTGTAGGAGATGCCCAGATTCCTCAGCGGGACCAGCACGTGCAGCGTGAGCGACTTGAGATTGGGCAGAGACTTGGTCAGCGTCTGCAAGGTGCCGGGGCTGATGCCCTTGAACACCCAGAAGTACTTGAGCTCCAGGACGCGCAGCTGCTGGAACTGCGTGATCAGGGCGAGCGACGCCTCCGACCAGTCAAAGGGCAGACGCATCTTGGTTATCCTCGGGCAGCTGTGGACCAGTCGGGACAGGAGGATCTGGAAGTTGTTGACTTGGTCCATTTTGCTGATGTTGTCTTGGTGAGAACTGGAGCTGCCGTGGACGCGGAGGTCGAGGGGCTCCAGCAGCGTGAAGGTCCAGTTCAGGTCGAGGTGACCCAGATCGCGGCAGTGGACGTTCTCCAGGAGGTGCGAGAGCAGATCTCCCCACTTGTTGCACTCGTCCCCCAAATCGAAACTGGCCTTCAGCGTCAGCAAACTGGCTCCGCGAGAGACCAGGTGGTGCGTGTAGTGGTGGACCCAAGCTTTCCAGCGCTCGAACTCACGGTTGGAGACCAGCAGACCCTCCTGGCCCAGGTGGAAGAGACCCCGGCGCGAGTAGTCCGCCGCTCTCCACAGCTTCCCGGACCTCACCAGGCGGCTCCAGCCGGAGCACACCAGCGCGCAGCTGCACTTGTCCAGCTCGCCGAGGAAGGAGAGCACGTGGATCTGACACTCCACCGGCAGCGAGTTGAAAGGGAAGTGCTCGTCCTGGGCTTTCGTCCTCCGCCTGGTGCTGACGGGGACCAGCGCTCTCTTCCTCTGAGGCATCTCGCCGCTCCTCAGGGCTCCTCAGGGCCGGGGCTCGCGGGCCGTTAGTGCAGCTGGGGTGAGAGGAAAGGTGGAAATTAAACTCACACGGAAGTGAGTCGCAGACGGACGCGGTGTGGGGAAACGCTCGGTCTCACCTCTGACATGACGCCGCCGGGACGTCGGTGTAGCACGAGCCATGAGACGAGAAGAACCTGCACGAGCGCTGCCGAAGTCCGCCGGGCGCTTTTAGCGACGCCGCCGCGATGTTTCCGTAGAACGGCGCAGAACATTGACGGGAATGCGAGCGGAGCGGCGAAACCTGCGCTGCCGAGGCGCTCGCGAAAAGTTGTTGTTGTTTTTCTGTCCCCGTGACGTCATCACTGTGCGTGCGTCAGTTCGGCGGATGTTGTCACCGACCCCAGAACGGTTGTTCGGACGCGCGCGCACGCAAAGATCACGGCGCGGGTCTGATCTGAGGTCAGGCGCGGGTTTCCTCGCCGGCGCCGTCAGCTCAAACTGTTCGACGAGGACGTTTAAACTTGTAATGTTTAATAGCAGTGTCGTGGAAACGTTTCGCTCAGCGGCTCTGACGTCAGTCTGTTTTCCGTTCATATCCACCGATAACGGCCGCATCGTTTTTCATCTCTTTTTTCCGCCAAGTTTCTCAGTGAAAATCTCAGACGGGCATTTACACTTGAAACACGAAACTGATATTTCACTATTTTGAATCGTACACACGTCGGTCGGTCGATTAAGCGATTAGGATATTCGGCGTGTCTGCGCTGGTGCTCATCTCCTGTACATCGCTCGCTCCTGCTGAAGTTGGTCGCGTCTCATCACGTGGTTTTACTTTTAAACCCGCACAACATGATGCCGCCGCGCGTCCGTCTGTAGTTCATCGATGACAGAACGCGACGCTGCTGCGGAAACAGACGCCTTCAGCCGAGCGAATCCCCCCGCAGCCCCGCAGCCGCAATCCGGCGGAACGACGCGCCGCCGAGCCCGACACAGCGCCCGTGTGACTCGAGTCTGCGAGCTCGCCGCCGTCCGGCCGTCTGTGTGGATTTTAAAAACGGACGCCATCTTGAAAGTATAATGCTGTTTATTGTGAGAGATTGATCGGCGACCGGGGCATCTGTGGCTGGACTCTGGGGATGGACACGTTTTGAAGCCGCGCGGTGAGACGCGAGCACCGGGAGAACCGTGTCCGTGCGGCCGCCCGATCGGCTTTTCCGGGTGTCGGTGGCGGCGCTCGGGCCTGTGTGTGTGTGTGTGTGTGTGCCGCTTCTGCTATTTCCCGTCTAAACACGGCCTTTATGCAGCACGCTTTAATGACTGCGCGCGCTCTACCGCTTTCTTCGTGTGGCTTTTCTTTTAAATTGTCTTCGAACCACGGGATTGGTTTGATGCGAAGTGCTCTGCTGGTTGCTCGCATTGTTTTGTTAGCTTGACGCTAAGCTAGTTAGCATTCACGGAGCGTCCACTGGTGGTTTGAAACTCGCCGCGTCAATTCAGTGTGATTCAAGTGACACGTACAATTCAGTGCGTTACGTCGAGTCAAAGTCGTAGTGCGATAAAGCTCGTCGACGTTGCGTTTAAACGAGAAGCGTCTTGGTCGTGAGGCGTAAGTGGGGATTTAAACCTCCGTCAGTTACACCGGTAGTTTAAGATCCGCTGGTTGGAGACAACAATTGGAGTGGAAAAGTTTGTACAATCAACATTTCTCAAAATCAAACGGGTTCTGCACGAGAAACCGAGTGTCATTGTAAATTGGAGCGTTTTGTCGAGGGCAAGAGGCGGTAGTTCTCACACTCGACGGCAGGTGGCGCTCTCCGAGCCTCAGGCAACAGGTGAAACGCCGGTGAAGCCGCGTTCGCTTCAGACACGTTGAGCTGAATCCGCTGCACACGTTCTCTCTAACACCTCGTGTTTTCTGAAGGAAGCTGTGGAGCGGCGTTTCACGACACACTCTGCAGGACGCTGGTACTTCTGCCGTGAATGGTTTCTCAGAAGCACAAGGAAGCTCAATGCACCTTCTCCAGAGCTCCAGCTGGTATGAAGTAGATGGGAGAATCCAAGAACATGGTGCTGAATGGCAGGAGACATGGCAGCAGGTTTTCCAGTAATCAGCCCTTGAGGAAGTCCCAGCAGCAGCAGCGCAGCAGCAGCAGACGATGCAGCAGACGTGAGTCTCTGGGCGCAGGGCGTGGCATCCACACAGGTGACGCGGTGGCTTCTGCGCAGGCTGCGGCGGCGTCCCCCCGGAGGTGGAGCGGCGTCACGTGCCTTCCTCGGGCATGACGGCCAAGGAGCTGTGCGAGTACGATGACCTGAGCACCAGCCTGATCTTGGATCCTTATCTTGGGTTTCAAACCCACAAGATGAACACCAGGTTTGTGCGTCCTGCTCGCCCTCTGCGTCTTCCGTGCCGCTTTATTCGTTTCTGCCCTTTTAGGTTTCGGCCGATCAAGGGCAGACAGAACGAGCTGCGAGAGGTCATCGAGCTTTTTAAAAAGCACGACAACCTGGAAAAGGCTTTTCAAGCTCTGACCTGCGGCGACTGGACGAGGCATCACTTCCTCAACAAGACCAAGTCCCAGGAGAAGCTGTTCAAGGCCCACGTGAGCGCCCGAGCCACGACTGGTCCAGACGGCCCGCCTCACCACTGTGTTCCCTCAGGTGTTCGTTTACCTGCGGATGTTTGCGTCGGACAGCGGCTTCGAGATTCTTTCGTGCAGTCGCTACTCCTCGGAGCAAAACGGGGCCAAAATCGTAGCGACCAAGGACTGGTAAGCGGCGGTGTGGCTGTTAGCGGTGGCCAGTGTTGGGAACGTTACTTTAAAAAAGTCATTAGTTACAGTTACTAGTTACTTCTAACAATAGAATAGAATAGTAATTGAATTAGTAATTGAGTTACTTCCTTATAAAAGTAACTAATTACCAGGAAAAGTAACTATTGTGTTACTTTCTGTGACAATGTTTTTTTTTTTATTTGTCAAATAATTTGGCTGCTGTCAATATTAAATATGTTGAATGAAATGGACACTAAATAAAATTATTATTATTATAAAGCATTGTACATTAATCTACATCATTTTAATATTGTTGTGGGACAATGCGAGAGACCTATCAAATTCAAAATAGTATTGTAAATATTATCATTATTTATTTTTCAAAAATAATAAAGCAAAATAGATGGTTTAGAACTTTTAATATACAGTATTTGGACTACAACTGTCTACCAAAATTAAATAACAATAACAAAAATGTACACTCTTTTTTTTTTTTTAGTGCAAACAGGTAGTAAAGGATGGTGCTTTCACAGTTTGTATAGAACTCAATTCGGTAAAAGTGAGCTCAGTTCTTTTGCTGTTCACAACCCAGTGGACTCAGAAGAGAACACCTGAAGTTTTTCGCTCCTCTTCAGCAGTGAACAGACCCCAGACACTTCAGTCTGTTAATTCCTGTGACCTCTCTCCTACATTTTGCTCCTCTCGTATGTTTTTTCAGTCGCACCACGTTCTCACCAGAGGGGAAAACAATACAGACTCTGATCGGACCAAAACCGCTTTGTGACCACAATTAAAGTAACACACAATTATTGTCAGTAACGATAACGCCATTGTAACGGAGGAAAAACTAATTGCGTTAGGTTACTCGTTAGTGAAACGTCGTTATTCCCATGTGGTCTGACTCTCCTGCCCCTACAGGAAGAGGAACGACAAGATCGAGCATCTGGTGGGCTGCATAGCGGAGCTGTCGCCCAGCGAGGAGAGGATGCTGCTGCGCCACGGAGAGAACGACTTCAGCGTCATGTACTCCACACGCAAGAACTGCGCTCAGCTGTGGCTGGGGCCGGCGGCCTTCATCAACCACGGTACACGCTGGCTTGCGTCTGGTGGCTTGGCTCTCTTTAACCGCTTTGCTCTTCTCTGCAGATTGCCGGCCGAACTGCAAGGTGAGCGTGTGCGTGCGTGGGTCGGTCGGCGGAGTGGAGCTGACGTGCGCGTGTGCGTGTTGCAGTTTGTGTCCACAGGCCGAGACACGGCGTGCGTGAAGGTTCTGCGGGACATTGAGCCGGGAGAGGAGATCTCCTGTTACTATGGAGACGGGTTCTTTGGCGAAAACAATGAATTCTGCGAATGCTACACTTGTGAAAGGTATTGCGGCGAGTGCTGCTCGTTCTCGGCGTGTGCGTTTCAGTCACTCGCTCGGCAGGTTCCGCTGTTTATTCAGCTGAATCGAAATTGCGTTTTTCTGCTCATTTCTAACAATTTTGGAGAATTACATTTTGTACTTTTTGCACATTTTTGTACAAAGTGTGCATGTTCACATATTTACGCAAATATAAGCACCCCCTTGATTTTCCAGGCACAAAATAAAACTTCCCAATTTTTTTTACATTTCTGGTTCAATTGTGTACATTTTCTCTTTTCTTTTTTTAACAATCCTAACTTGACTTGTATTATTTCGATATTGTTTTACTTGAAAAACATGCACTTTGATATTGTGAAAGTGCCTTACAAATGCACTGAATTTGGACTTGAACTTAATAGATTTAAAAAGTTGATTCTAGTGATCCAGCCGATCCCGTTTGCACTCCAGTCCGCACAGACGCAGAGCGAGGAGGAACATTTCACACTGTTACTTTATCCAACGTCATGTGAAGAAGATCGTAGCGAAGGATTATATTCCCTGTGCTGCAAACCCAGCGTTTTGATGTATTTGTTCCCTGCTATCGACTTCTTGCCCGTGTTCTTAGTTTTTGACAGTTTTTTGACACTTTTGGATGTTTCCAGCTGTTTATTTACGTGTTACTAACTCATATTTAGCCCCTGCTAAGTGTCATTGGTTAACTCTTTCTTTATTTCTGTTATTGAGCTGATTAAAACACAAATTATTTCCTTTTATTTGTGATTATTTTTTATTTATTTGCGATTGCTGCTCTCTTGGAATGTGGAAAATTTCGCTCAGCGCTTATATTTACGTACATATTTCAAGTTGGCAATAATAAGCAACGCCCACGTTTTGTGAGCCGCTAAAATTGGGAAAAACAACAGGTGCTTGTATGTGTAAATACAGTATATTTAACAAAAAAGATGTTTCAGGGTTCTGATGTGGAAAGCCTGAAACGATCATTGCGTCGTTTGGGTAAATAGGCATGAGATCAGAGTTCTGATTTGTGAGTGTTGTAGAAAAGGATAATGCGTCCGGCTGCCGTCATCTGCGAAGACCCAAACGCTGTTCTGTCTGTCTGTCTGTTCCAGGCGCGGCACCGGGGCGTTCAAGTCGCAGGCAGGGCTGCCCGCAGAGGCTCCACTGATCAACAGCAAGTACGGCCTGCGCGAAACAGACAAGCGTCTCAACCGGCTGAAGAAACTCGGGGAAGGTTGCAGGAACTCTGACAGCCAGTCAGTCAGCTCCAACGCCGAGGCCGACCCTCAGGAAAGCAGCGCCGCACACGCATGTAAGAGCACGGCGGGCGCGTCTCCCTCGCCTCACCACGCCGCTCAACCTTTCCCTTCTGTTCCTCCTCCAGCTCTACGCAAGAGGACGCCGCAGGCCAGCGCCAGGAAGCCCGTACAAAGACAAACTCTGTCAAGCACTCCTACCTCAACCACTAGACGAAGTCAGACCAGTGCGTCACGTTTACCAAAGAGACTCGAGGCCAAGTCCACGCCGCCGCCGCCCAGAGGAAAGAAGCCGTGTCGCGTCCTCTGGACTAAAGGCTCCACTAGGGATGTCCCGGAGCCCAGCGGGCGGAAGCGGGACCGGCGCGGCTCTGAAGGAAAGGCTCGGCGCTCGGACCACAATCAGAGCTCTTCCACGTGCACATACAGAACTCGCAGGTCCACGAGGACTCACGGCGCGCCAGGTGCTGCGGCGCTTCCGGCTCGGCCCGCGGCCCCAAAGCCCGAGCCCGGGGAGGCTGTGCCAGTGACGCCGGAGCCGCGCATCAACACGCCCAGCCTGGAGAGCAGCTGTCCCAGGAAAGGGACTTGTCCTCGACGCAGGAGGGCGGCAAAGCAGGAGGAGCCGGGCTCGTGCGCCCAGCCTTTCCTCCAGGACGGAGTGCCGGACCTGCATCACGCCGCCTGGGCCGCGGACGTCGCCGACTGCGGGAAGGTGGTGCTGGGCCTGCCTGACCGCCACCGCCACTACAGCGACTCGGCCAAAAGCCGCAAAGCCCCGCGCCGCGGAAAAGGCAAGAAGAAGCGGCAGATCACGCGCTATGACGCTCAGCTCATCCTGCAGAACAACTCCGGCATCCCCAAGATAACACTACGCAGACGGCGGGACAGCAGCAGCAGCGGTGGGGGCAGACACGAGCCCCGCGAGCCCAGCTCCTCCAAGATCAGCATCAAGATCAGCAAAGAGCACGAGAAGGACCGCAGCAGCTCGTACGTGGCTCAAGTGAACAATGGCTTCAGTCACGGCAGCTCCACCAAGCTGAAGATCCACCTGAAGCGAGAGGAAGATCGGCCCTTTCCCGAGGACGTCGCCCTGGGCATCGTGAAGAGGGAAGCGGCCGACGTTCTGGAGCACAAGGTGGCCGGTCAGGTTGGTCAGAGCATGGAGTCCTCTGAGGAGGAGGAGGAGGAGGAAGAGGAGGAGGAGGAGGAGGACTACTTTGACACTGAGGATGATTTCATCCCACTGCCACCAGCAAAGCGCCTGCGTCTCATCGTGGGCAAAGATTCCATAGACATTGACATTTCCTCCCGGCGGAGAGAAGATCAGTCCCTCAGACTCAATGCATAAGCTGTGTAAATACCCCGTGTCTCAGTCGTGCTCACTTCAGAAATGTAATTTAATAGAAAATGTACAATTAAAATCATGGCAATTTATCTTTCTTTACCTTGCAGTGACGGCGCTTCTTTGTCTCCTCACTATGACTATAAATACTGTAGAAATGTACAGGCGGGTGCGATTCCTCTCCAGATGTTTGTCCGTGTGAGACTGTGAGGTGTTGCATGGTGTCTCCTCACACGTCATGAATGCACTTAGACTCCTCTCTTCTTCCTGTTTGCAGTCATCAGACGAGTGAGAGCAACGTCACACGGACTCTTGCGCTCGCTGAAGTCTTGTGTCACACTGCGCGGGCAGCTGCTGTGTGGATTTAGTTTTTGTTTTTAATCTTTTTATTCTATTTACGTTCATTAGTCGATGTTCTGCCCTTAGTGGCCAGGACAAGGCTTTTGACCCGAAAACTCGCGCAATTGGAGGTTTGAGGAGCTTCATGTACATGATCCGGGGCATTCTGTTCACTCTGTATATTCTGGGCTTTTATTTAACTGTTTTACGTACTTGAAAACTATAAAACTCATTTTCAAGATCTGCCATTGTCTTTATTATTTGTCATTTCTGGGTAATTTCACAGCCGTTTGCTCACCCCAACCTACCTTTAGTTCATGTCGTTTTTTTTCTTCACGTTTCAAACATCTGCCATTTCACGTGAGTTCTGTGGTAACCTGGCTAAATGTAGAAATGTTGATGTGTGTGTGTGTGTGTGTGTGAGAGAGATTCTCTTAACCAGCAGTGTGTGTGTTTGATTCGATGATCTCTTCTCTTAACCAGCAGTTTTATTTGCTTCTGTAAACACTGCGTTGATCACGTGGTTCCCACCAGGGCCACGTGACTAAACGACCAACCACTGTTTTCAGTTACAGGCCACGTGTAGCCCACTGCAGACCACCAGGACAAAAGGAAGAGACACGGCCAAAATTCCAGGAAACTAAAACCCAAGTACACCACCAGAAAAAAAACAGAAACGTCCGGATTCTCTTCCAAAGGAAACGCATTGAATAATTGAACAGCCGACGTGCATGCGACGAGGATGTTCGGGATGTCACGTCAACGTTTCATCGTACTTAATGTCATTTATCAAACATTTTTAATCGGATCCGCTTTTTAAACCAACATCGTCCCGTTTACACAGTCGCGTCTGACTAAAACCGTCAAGAATCACATTGTTTACTTTCCCGTGTGACGTCACTCGATCTTGGAATGAAGGGGACGTGACACGTCTGTCCAATCAGAAGGCACGATGGGTGTGGTCGAGCGACGCGGGGTTAAACTCCTCCGCTCCTGCGAATTGGAAACAGTTGGTGTGTGTTGCTGCAGTAGATCCCACTCACACACACTCACACACACTCCTCACACCCGCAGCGCGCAGTAAACATGAGGACCAAATTCATCAACGGCATGTCTTCCTCGCCCTCAATGTCCCTGGGTTTGCTGGTCAACGAGAACGTCCTCGAGGTCCAGCCCGACTCAGGGAGCGACTGCAGAGACGAGCCCGTCCCCGAGACCAGGCGCCGGGCGTATCTGTGCTGCAGAGAGTTCCTGCACGGAGCCTGGAAGACCATCGGCGAAGAAGAGTTCCACATCTCCTCCATCAGGTAATGTTGTACCGTTGCTAGGACGAAGATGATGTCGTACCGTGTCGGAGTGTGATGCGGATCGGAACGTGTGGTAAAGAAGATCCGGATAAAAGCACAGCACGAGCACAGTGACACGCGCGTGATTACAGCACAATACTGTAGAGCGCAAACATAATCTGCGTCATAATCACTAATCTGACGCGTGTGCGGCGCAATAAACACACACACACACACACACACACACACACACACACACACACACGCACGCACACACACACACACACACACACACACACAAATCAGAGGTGTAAAGTACTTACAAATATTTTTTGTACTTTAAGTGTTTTTGGCAACTTTGTTATTGTACTGAGTATAAAAAATATAAATTCACGCAATCAATAAAGTACAGTACAAGTACTAATACAAGTACATATACTATGCTCAGTGTTTCAATGTCTAATTCCGTTTCTTTACGCGTCCGTCATACTTAGTTTTTCAGAATCCCTACAGTGTACTCAAGTACTTTACACCTCTGACACACACACACACAAACACACAAATCAAAGTGTGTAGACTCGGGTTGTTCATGCGTGTGTGTGTGTGTGTGTGTGTGTTCTAGAGGGGGTCTCAGCAACAAGCTCTTCCTGTGCGCTCTGCCAGAGAAGCAGAAGACCCTCGGGGACGAGCCAAGGAACGTGCTCTTCCGTCTGTATGGAGAAATTCTGCAGGTGTTTGTTCTGTTTGTTTCAATCTGTAAAACTTTGGAACGTGTGACTGTGATCTAAACTGACGGATGTTTTATTCCCAGTGTGTGTGTGCGCGCGCCTGATACTCTTAAGATCGGAGCTGGAGTGTAGGTGTGGTAGTAGTTCTCTCCGTCTGGTCAAGTGATTTTACAGTAAAGTGTGTGTGTGTGTGTGTTAAAGAGCCGTGACACGGTTTTGTCTTCACAAGGTTTGTTGTACTTGCGTGTCTTCTTTGCCGTAGGCTTGTCCTCGGAGCGCGTGTCCGGTGGACCCAGCAAACCGCTCACGGTACAGTAAGAGGAGACACGCGCACATCCATCACACGCAGGAGGATGGAGATCAGTACAAACACTTCAGACGCCACTAGCTTTAGCAGTGAACCTGACGGGCTGTGTGGCTGTGCACCTGAGGCTCCGCGGGCTCATGGTCCGGCCCTGTGAGGTCAGGAGTCTCAGATTCCAGCCGCTGTGGACTTTGCCTGGCGCTGATCCGCACGTGTCACCACGAGTCTTCTGAGGCTGATTGTTTTTTTTCTCGCACTGATGCTGCTAGAAGGTCGTTACCGACCAGACAGACCAAAGAAGTCAAAGCTTCATTCCGAGTACATGTTCCTTCACAGTGTGGACCACAGAGTCGACCTTCTGCCTGTTCTGTTCTTCACAGATGTCCTGTAATAAAGGAGATTCGTCCGGGACGAGCGCCGAGAGTCACTTTCAGGTCGGTGGAGCTGCCCAGAAGCTTTTTTGGGAAACTAGTAGGAGGACTTGCATGTCTTTCACTTTGATACAGTGTACTTGAGAAAAACACGATTTAAATTTACAGGTGATTAAGACCATTTTTTTAAATGAAAAGCATGTTGTATGCAACATATTACAGAACAAATACATATCAATTATAATATATATTATAAATAAAAAATGTAAACAGTAACCATGCAACTACTGTTTTTTATTTCAGTTTGTTGTAAACTTTGTCGCTTTGGACAGCACAAGAGACATTAATAAACGTCTTAGCTATTTAGTGCACAATATTTGAATAAAGTAACAACACGTTTCTCTCTTCTGTTTTATAGAGTTGTGTTGGTGCAGAAGCAAACTCGTTCTCCTCGCTGTCGTGTCGAGATTTTAGTTCAAGTTCAAGTTTATTTATATAGCGCTTTTCTTAGTCCCTTACTACCAACGCAAAGACGCTAAGCAAAATTAGGAACAAAAGAGTCTTATCTTAAAAAGATTTACATTTGTTCTACATTTTGAGTCTCTGGACAATTTGAGTAATGAGTGATTTGCAGTCCACGTTTGTTTAGAAGTATTCATTCACTTTAAAATGCGCGCGGCTGCAATGTTCCGCCTGAGCTGGAGGCGGGGCTTGGGGGCATGGCACTCTGCCCCTGAGATTAACCCCTCACACGCTGCTCAAACGTAGACATTTCTCAGACCGTATTGGTGCATCCCTAGTATGAACTGTGAATCCCTTTGATGAGAAGATCGAGTGGATGTGTTTCTGAGAGCTGTGATGATTCCTCACATGCTTTGGCTCAGCACCTGCTCACTCTTCACAATCTACTCTCAGAATGTCAGGGGAAAGATTGCCTTGTCAGCATGTTTTGATGTTGAAGGTGAAGGACTGTGATGTTCAGCAGGGAGCTCATGCCATGGTGCTGGAGAGCGTGATGTTCGCCATCCTGGCTGAACGCGACCTCGGACCCAAACTCTATGGCATCTTTCCCCAGGGACGACTGGAGGAGTTTGTGCCGGTGGGTGTGAACTTCTCCTCTCACTGTGGTCTGCAGTGTAAGTGTGTGTGTGTGTGTGTGAGCAGAGCCAGAAGCTGAGCAGAGACGAGCTGAGCGAGCCCACCACATGTGCCGAAATCGCCCAGAAGATCGCCAGGTTTCACGCAATGAGGATGCCTTTCAACAAGGAGCCGAAGTGGCTGTTTGGGACCATGGAGAAGTAGGAGAGCACCGCGCCGGGCTGACCCTGCTGAGCCCCAGGCCTTCAGTTCTCCTCTCCTCTCACGCAGATACATGAGTCAGGTTCTTCAGCTCAGCTTCACCGCCGAGTGCCACGCCAGAAGCTTCTCCAGGCTCCTGAGCCTCGACCTCCCCGGAGAGATGGAGAGTCTGCGGTGAGCTCCACACGCCGGCTTGTTGAAGGACGGACCTGACGCAGGACTTCTTCTCTCCGCAGGCGCTTGCTGGAATCCACCGCGTCTCCTGTCGTCTTCTGCCACAACGACCTGCAAGAAGGTTTGAAGGATCCTCGTGCGAGGCCGACTCTCAGCTCGCTGTGTCACACTTCCTCTGCGCTTCTCTCCAGGAAACATCCTGCGTCTCGGCGGCCGTGACCACGCAGACGGACAGAGACTGATGCTGATCGACTTTGAGTACAGCAGCTACAACTACAGGTCAGTGATGCGGTCAGACTCGCACGGCTCGGCTGTATAATCAGCTCGTGATGATGTCACACCACGCTTGCACCAATTGGACCATTCACGTATCATCGAGATGTTCTCAGGCTCGTCATGTTGTTGTTTTCATTTGACGTTTTCCTCTTGAAACCTAAAGTTGTTTTCACTCGTAGCTCATGGGTCGTAACCCATAGTCTGAACAACGATGGACAATGGACATTTTTCTTTTTTAACTGACTCTTTTTCCCTAATTTTTGAATACAGATAAATAATGGACATTTTAATTCTTTAAAGACTATTTTTTCCTAAGTCGCATATCGACTTTGCGTTGGTCTGGAACTAAGAAAAGCGCTACATAAATAAACTTGAACTTGTAACTAATAATGCCATTTTTTTTTATTGGAACGTGTGTTTGACATTACTGTTTGTTGTGTCTGGCATTATTATTATTATGCGAGTAAATGTTCGACTGTATAGAAATTGTGTATTTTATATGGACGGAAAGTTCTAGATTCAAATAGTTTTAAAGCTTCACATTACGTTCGGACAAATGACCATCTTACACGTCATCTGCCAACGTAACTCGTCTGGACCAATCACTGTCTTATACGTCACCGTGCCAACTTACAGCCAATCAAATAGTGTCACGTCGTCATCAGTCCCAGGACCACGACATGTGACCCCCACGTGCCCCCTCCACCCTGCCTTAAGCTGCCCACTGCTCCGGGTTTAGACAGTGGATAGTGGATCTAAACCAGGCGGGTCAAGCATACGGATCCGGCCCCAAAGGAGCTTTGATCAGGCTTGCAGAATAATTTGAAAGTGGATACAATTGCATAAAAGACTTGGAATTAATATTTTGAATTAGCTGCAAATTTTGGATTATCCGCTGTTTTCATCAGAGTAGAACGCCGCATCACTGAGACCGACTGAAAACCTCGCTCTCTACCGCTCCTCTACACCCGCATTAGTCAAGATGTAAGACACATGGACCACATACTATTCATTTACAGAATATACAGATTTCTAACATATTTTTATGTTTAAATATGAGTCGATTCATGGAATGTTTTGTAGAAGGACAGTTTATCAAATTAAATGTTCCTAATGTACTTAACACCAACAATCCAGACGATAAATTGAATAAAAAGCAACACTTCCCTTACATATTTACACGTGCGCTTTGAGACAGTTAAAACTGTGAAAAGCGCCCTACAAATACTCATTATTATTATTATTATTATTATTATTATTATTCTTAATGTTTTGTGCTTCTCCGCACCAAAACAAAGGAAAGACATGATTTAGTTTTTTTATAGCAGAGTATGATATTGTATATGGGCCGGCCCGCTCGGCATCTGCCTGTGGTCCACGGTGTGAAGTGAGTTTGACACGCCTGATCTAAACTGAACGCAACGTGTGCTGAAGATCGCTGTGAAGGTTGGAATGCGGCGCTGCTCCGTCTGAGGTGACCTCCACATTCCCGCGCGTGTGGAGACGTGTTTCTCCGAGTCGCTGGACTCCTGGACTCCTCGGCCTCTGTGGTGCTCATCACGTCTTCTCTTCCTGCAGAGGATTTGACATCGGGAACTTCTTCTGCGAGTGGATTTACGATTACACCTGCGACACGTTTCCATTCTTCTCCAGCGACGCCCGAAACTACCCGAGCAAAGCGCAGCAGGTGCGTGTGCGGGACTCTCACTTCCTGTCAGTCAGTCAGTGCGCCGCTCGCCTGACCTCTGCCTCGTCTCCTCAGATGCGCTTCTTCCGGAACTACCTGCTGGAGTCGGATGCTGGCTTTGTCCGCTTGAGTGTGACGGAGCAGCTGAAGCGTGAGGAGAACATGCTGGTGGAAGTGAACCGGTGAGAAGCTCCAGCCTCGACTGCCGGACGTCTTCCTCATCACGTCTCGCCTTCCCGCAGGTTTGCGCTGGCCTCGCATTTCTTCTGGGGCTTGTGGTCCACCATCCAAGCCAAAATCTCCACCATCGAGTTCGGCTACATGGTGAGTGGCGTCTCCCCGCCGAGATAGCGCTGTGTGCCAGGTCAGGCCGGCACGACCCGTGACCCGTGACCCGTGTTCCGCGCAGGAGTACGCCAGGGCCCGGTTTGACGCCTACTTTGACCTGAAGAGGAGGCTGCGAGACGTCTGAAGACCAGCCGCTCTCCAGTGTCCCGCCCGCTCACTGTACGTTTACTGTAAATACCTGCCTCAGCTGCTGATGAGAACCGAGTGTTGTTCCTTATCTAGAGCCACACGGAGGCCGGACTCTCGCCAACACCTGACCTTCAAAACCAGTCCAGTCCACGCCGAGCTGTCGCCGCATTATCTTCCTTATCTGTGCTCGGCGGTGGAAGATTGTGAGGTTCAGAAACTGGACTCACGCGGCCTTTCACCTTCATCCGCTGCGTTACTGAACTTCCTGTGCTCGCGGGAAACTCCCAGACCAATCTGCCCGGCCTGACTAGTGGCCTGACTAGCGGTTTAACTAGCGGCCTGACTAGCGGTTTAACTAGCGGCCTGACTAGCGGTTTAACTATCGGCCTGACTAGCGGACTGACTAGCGGCCTGACTAGCGGACTGACTAGCGGCCTCACTAGCGGACTGACTAGCGGACTGACTAGCGGCCTGACTAGTGGCCTGACTAGCGGCCTGACTAGTGGCCTGACTAGCGGCCTGACTAGCGGTTTAACTAGCGGCCTGACTAGCGGTTTAACTAGCGGACTGACTAGCGGCCTGACTAGCGGTGCAGAGTTCATTTGATGCTTTGGTTTGTAAATGACCTTTTTTCTTCAGGCTGTATTGCCGCTTCATCTCCTGTGCTCATCTTCACCAGGGGATGTTCAATTTTTGTCTTTACTAATAATAGTAGTTTGACTAGTAAGTTACGAAACTATACTGCTTGACTAGTCGTGATTGATTGTCTGCTGATGATTCTGACTGAAATTGTTACCTTGCCCTGAATGTGTGTGTGTGTGTGTGTGTGTGTAGAACTAGGGAGATGTATTTTAAGGATGACTATCTTGACACTTGACACAAACACTAACGTCGGTGATAATGGTGGTTTGTGACGCTGTTTCCCGTCGCAGTGACTCTTGCTTCAGGCAATAAAGTTTGACAAGTGACACACACTCTTCAGATTAGAATGTTGTGCAATGGGAGTGTTTGTGCTGCGAGTGAATGACACGATCAGACGGACCCCGCGTTGCTCCCGAGGGGCGTCGTCCTCGCGGCTAAAGCTGCACCGCTTACGCAACGCCAACGCTTCACTCAGAGCAAAGGTCAGAGGCGACAGGACGGTCACATCCTCATGCCAAAAGTTTCACTCTGAAGGAATGAACACACACACACACACTGGAGCAGTGGTCAGTCACACACACACACACACACACACACAGTGGAGCAGTGGTCAGTCACACACACACACACTGGAGCAGTGGTCAGTCACACACACACACACACACACACACAGTGGAGCAGTGGTCAGTCACACACACACACTGGAGTGTCACTAATGTCAATACGAGCCACCAGGGGGCAGCACTGTGCTGTAACCGTAAGTCTTGTTGGGGTGCGGCCGGTGATCTGAAAATTCTTCCTTCAGCTCAGAATTTCCTACACTTACGTCACCGCTCAGCTGTTCCTAGCTAAAACACGTCAAAACTGAATACTAATATAAATAACTACAATATATTGCAACATGTTACAAATATCTTGTGTACTGTTATAAGTGTCCGTGTTCATTTAGTGCATTTATGTTTATTCATTGATCCAACGTTACAATATCAAAAGTACTGGTATGAATGTTTGTACGATCAAGTAGGAGAAGAAACAGATATAACTAATTTTTTAATGCGCATGTAGCGCGGAAAGTAGAAAAATCTGAGCGCGCAAGCTAGGAACAGCTGAGCAGTGACGTATATTCTGACGCACGTGCGCAGCGTAGGAAATTCTGAGCTGAAGGAAGAATTTTCAGAACACCGGGACATGACGTAAAAAGAGTGACAGTAAAAAACATGTCCGGGGAAAGGTCTAGAAGTCTAGAATAGATTAACTCGTGGTCATGCTTTATAAACCCAGTCTTAAGTTTAGATTAACTTAAAATTTACTATACTTTATATACAATATGTCACACCATGAATAGAATAGAATAGAATGCATTTATTGTATCACAGGGTTACAATGAAATTAGCATTGCTTCTCCGTTTGGTGCAAAAAGAAAGATAATGGTAAAATATACGCACACTGAATAACCAATATAAATAACTACAATATTTTAAAATATGGTCCAAAATATAAAAAATAACACCAGATACAAGTCAAGAACACGAGAAAAATTCAATTGACAAAATATGCATAGTGCAAAGGAAACACAGCTGTCAAAAGTAGTCACTTTTGTTACTTCATTAGAAGTAGAACTACTAGAGTCAAAAAGTACTTCTGTGAAAGTAAAAGTAAAATGCCCAATATTCTACTAAAGTAAAAGTAGCGTTACTGATACTGATGAAACTACTTTTAAGTATAAAAGTAAAAGTAATGCGAGGACAAAAAATAGCATTATAGAACTA
>MU204413.1:445214-468944 GCA_017309775.1 Paedocypris sp. Pulau Singkep
AGCCAGCATGCTAACTTCAGCTTAGACGTTATGTTAGTTTCGCAAGAACTTTCTAAAACTAAAGTAGGTCAAAAATAAAAAGAAATACATTATTTATTACAAATAAAAGATCAAAACTGTTGGAAAACAAAATATCCACCTACCTTTACCAGCCGTTGTTGAATAAAAGACGTCAAGATTCAAATCTTGATTCAAAATCACCCTCTCTCTCAGGGGATCACGTCGTCTTTCTCTTCTTCGTTGAAGTTTAATTGCAGTCGGCGTCGCACTCGCACTATACTGCCCCCTCTGGTTGTCAAAAATTTTAACTTAACATAAATGATTTGTGTTCGGAAAACGCGTTGGTATTTTATACAGTTAAGTTGAGACATAGTTACATTCACCTTAATAGAAAAAAACATTTAAAGTCAACAAATACAATTATTATAATTAAACTGAATATAAATATATTAAGTAAAGTCTACAACCGTCGATGTTCATTTTTTTGAGTATACTCTCTCTCTCTCTCTCTCTCTCTCTCTCTCTCTCTCTCTCTCTCTCTCTCTCTCTCTCTCTCTCTTTCTCTATCTATTTCACTCTCCGTCTATCTTTCTCTCACACTCTCTCTCTCTATATGTCTCCCTCAATTGCCCTCTTTACCTACTCTCATGTTTGGTTGCATTCCAAGGTTTCATTTTTTTTTCCAAAATCTTCTCCATCTCTGTAACTGTATTAGGTCTTGAACAACTACTTTTACCATGGTGATATCTCTTGGCTGCTCGGTTATTTCGATTCCCACACATTCCAGCAGAGGGCGCTAAGGCTAAAATAAAAACGTTCGATCTTTCAGTTGCATAGTGACAAACTATTAATTTTACGCCGCTAATTAATTTCATGTTAAACATTTTGAAAATGCAAAAATCGTGTTTTTATTAGACACTGTGCAGACTAAATTGGACTCATCCAGTAACAGCTGGGTTACGTATATCGATTCTCACACATTCCAGCAGAGGGCGCTAAAGCTAAAATAAACAAACGTTCCTTATACGTTCCTTATACGTCCATGATGCGCTTCCACGTCACGAGCGTCTCACTAACAATCTGTTTAAGCGCCGCAGGTCTCAGAGACCCATCTCTCTTAGGAAGGAAGGAAAGTGAGGTGATGGCACTATGACCACTAGAGATTTCCGGGGGTTTTTGACCAGTTTGCGGGGTCGCTCTGTGCTGTCTGAAGTTCGGCTCTTATCGGAGCCCGACAGAACACAACCACACCAGTCTATCTTTTTGTCCCGTGTTTATTGCACGCAAACACGAACATGTAGATTTGTTCTGAGAAGCGGACTAAGATTAAGAGCTTCTAAGAATCTCGAGACAAATTCAGACAGGCTTCTCTGACGTACTGTAATAAAAATATTAAACCCATAACAAAAAACAGTGCTAGACTCTTTTCTAAAAAACAAACAAAAATACAAATAAAAACAAAAATTAAATAAATAAATTGATTAATTGATAATATGAAATTGTGTTCTAAATATCAGCTTTTGTTCTAAAATCCAGGCTATGCGAAATTTGCAATATTTGTGCTTGTTTGACTCTGACCACTAGGTGGCGCATGTTACCAAGGTTATTTGTGACGAGCGGGCGGAAGAGGAGTTGGGAAGATGAATATATACAGTATATAGAAGCTGAATAGTTTTACACAGAATATATACAGACACAAAGAAAGACTGAAAGGAGTCATAATAGTACAAAAGATGTCATAACAAATAGTCAACTAAAGCTAGTTTGAACCAAATTTTCTTTAGCTTACAACACTACTGTATGCATTTAAAAGAAAATGTAGAATAATTGCCCATAGCACTTCCCACATGGACAAAAACTTTAAAGGTGCTTATATTCACAGATTAAAAAAAGTCCACTTAAATATAAGCGCCCATTTTCCACATTTCAAGTCAAGAGCAAGCTCAAATAAACAGAAAAACAACATCTTTATGCATCGATGTGTGTGTCGTGTCCTCTTTTCTGTCTTTAAATAATGGCTTAAATAATGGAGGTAGACGTGCATATACTGTATGATTGTATTGACTCAATAACAGAAATACAGAAACTAACTTGACACTTAGCAGAGATCAAACAACACTGGAAGAAACACAAGCAAACTAAATATTGTACAATCATTTATATTACAACAAACAATGACTACAAACCACATCGCTAAAGGCTCGAAAGATGGTTTACGAGAGGGAGAGAGAGTCAGACTCAGTGTCAGTGTGTGTGTGTGTGTGTGTGTGTGTGTGAGAGAGAGAGAGAGAGATAGAGAGAAACAGAGATGTGAGTGGTAGAGTGAGAGATAGAGTTAGTCAAACAGAAAATAGGCAGAGAGAGAGAGAGAGAGAGAGAAAAACAGTCAAACTGAGAGAATAGGCAAACAGAAGGAGAGAGAGAGAGAATATGTGAATGGTGCATGATGTTCATTCAAGAGAAACTCTTCAGAACCTAGACTCCTGACAGTGACGTTTGTGGGCAGTGATGGAGGAAACACTTAGCCAGGCCGACAGAAGAGAGAAACCAGAAGAGAGAAAGAAAAAAAGCTACAGAGTGATCAAGTCCATTCAAACAGAAGACTTTAAGCTTAAGTTTATTTATACAGCGCTTTTCATGGTCAGACCAACGCAAAGTCGCTATGCGGAATTAGGGAAAAAAAGAGTTTTTAAAGAAGAAAATTGTCCATTATTCATCTGTGTTCAAAATCAGAAAAAATGAGTCAATTACAAAAAATAAAAATGTCAGTTGTTCATCGGTGTTCAGACTACGGGCTGTGACCAGAAGAGCAAGCTAGATCACAACAGTGGCTGGGAAAACAAAACCTCTCTGGCGGAGTGAGAGGAAATAAACCTAGGGAGAACCCGCCTCTCTGGTGCCAGTCTCCTCTGACATGCTCACATTACAAAGGCACTGGTGAAGATGGTTCCCGTCTTCCTTGAACATGTTATTATTACAGTTATAAATGTGCTTCACTGAAGAGATGTGTTTTAAGATTCCCAGATCGTGCTAGGCAGAGTGTTCCATAATTTTGGTGCTAGATAAGCAAAAGCTTATCTACCCCTGTGAAGCTTTAAGAGACTTTTTGGTATTACAAACTGGCCTGAGTTTTGAGAGCGCAGCAGATTGTTCTGGTCAGTAGTCGAGCCGCCACATTCTGAACTAGATGAAGTTTATCTATTAGTCGGACAGGAGAACCTCCCAGAAGACCGTTACAGTAATCTAACCTTCAGATCATAAACGCATGTATCAGTCTTTCTGCATCCGACCTCGGGAGTATGTGACGCAGCTTTGAGATATTGAGAAGAGTGGAGGAGGAAACGTAGCTAAAGCAAATCTTCTAAGTGAGCTGTTAATGAAAGGATTAACAAAAAATGAATAAATGTTTGTTGTGCCGCACGACTCGTTCAGGTCTGTTGATTTCACTATGTCTTACACTTTAGAGCACCGGATATATACCATCTTTCTTGGGAAACAGACTTATCTGGTAAATGAAAAAGCATCGATTCACAGATTGTGCTTTAGATTATAACTTAAAGTCCTGCGTCTCTAAACTATCCAATTTTCTCATGATTCGGAAGACTTGACTAAGAAAGAGTTTTGCTTTGCATGAACAGTCTCGGGCTGGTAAAGCGCATGATCCCACTGCTGAATTATTAGATTCCAAACTAATGCAATCTGACGTATCAGAACAGCTAATAAAAGCTAGAACCACAATTCAGACGTTACGTCTAAAACAGAAGCAGCGGGGCAGAAAATGACATGTCTTTTGAATTTTCTTTGTCCATTAAATATAACCAAAAAACAAACGAAAAGTATCAAATGTATAAAGTATAAAATGTATTCAAGTGAAACATTTTATGCCTATACTGAAAGTCGCGACTATAGATGTAAATACAATAAACAGTTCTGAATTGTTTTGCCAAGCTAACAAAGCTAATGCTAACGTTACAATGTACTGAAATGTAATCTACGCGTTTAGTGTAAGAAAGAAACGAGTGCTTGTGTAGCTAAGATATTTCTATCCTTACTCATCCGTTGTATTTCTTATCAAATAGACAGGTGTCTTTCTTTGACCTTCAGCGCTATCAGAAAATCTGCCCGGACACAAGCTAAAAACGACACGCGTGATTGTGATATGTTTTGGCACGTTGTGAGCAAAGCAGAAGCCACAGAGGGAGACACGAGACCTCACAAGCAGGAACGCTCGTCCCAGATACTTCAACACACCTTGATATTTATAAGCACACACTATATTATATATAGTGTATGTATATATTTATTAATTCGGTATATAAATATACACACACACTCACACACACATACATTTATTTATATATATATATATATATATATATATATATATACATACACACACACACACACATATGTATATATGCCATTAAGTTACTGTTTTACCCTCAATTAATCAAGTAGGTCTAAAACATTAATGCAAACACTGAATTATCAGGGTAAATTCATAATTAATGCATAATTGAGTCTTCAGTGTTTCTTCATGCGAGGCAACACACACACACACACACACACACACACGTCCTCAGGACAAGGTTGATAAATCTGTGCAGTCAAGCGTTAATATCCAGAAGCTCCATCACAATATTGTGAGTGAGTCTTTGGCTTCCTTCAGGCGTTCACGCTGCTACGAGGTTTTCCTCATTGTTGGGTCTAGACGACTCCATCATGTAAATGTTTTACACGGCCACTGTCGCTTCAACCGGATTGAGTCATCGTTCAAATAAGTAAAAAAAAAAAGATAATTAAAAAAATTAAAATGCAACAACCAATGATTAGGCATGTTATAAGATGTGATCAATTGTTCTATTTCAACTCTTACTTCTTATATATAAGCGATGACCATAAATAAATACATGACAAAGACACACACACAAAATAGAAGAATAACACCAATCAATCCGAGAATCTGCAAAAAAACAAAAAAAAAAAAAAGAAACACAAAACTCCAGACATTAGACATGGCGGAAGCTCAGCGTTTACAAGTGATCCACAGTTAGACGAGGCTGTAAACAGAAAGCACACAGTGATCCTGTTAAACGTAATTAAGATCTCACACAAGGTCGTGGCATTAAATGGCCGAGGAAGGAACCACAAGAACAACAATAAATGAAGCTCATAGCTAAACTAAAGACGTTCTCAGTGAATGACGCTTGTTCCAGTAGCACAGTGAGAGTTTGCAAAACCAACGTTGTGGGTTTGATTCTCAAAAAAAAGCAGAAAATGGTCTCCACACCACTCCTGTAGTAACGACATGAAGACACTGTGGGGCCTGGACTACTTGAAATGTTTAAAATCAAGCTTTAATGTTACATGTAAAAACAAGCTTTATTGGAAAATGTTTGAAAAATGCTTCAATATAAGATGTTGGAAAGAAGCATCAGTTGAGTGTTTAAAAAAGCATCAATATGTTGGGAAAAACAACATCAATTAAACTATTTGCAAAGCTGCAATGTTAAAAAAAAGGCTTAATATATTCAAAAAAATAATTAACTTGATGTTTAAAAATAGCATAAACGTTTGAAAAAAGCTTCAATGTAACATTCAAACACGCTTCAGTTTAACATGGAATAACCAGCTTCATGTTTTAGTCAAATGTTTAGTTTCTGTTTCTATACTCTACATGTAAACAAACTTTGTAACATTGTGATTTTTAAGGGGACGGTGAATGTGTTTCTGGTCTGGTTCAGTGGGTGAGATAAATGGAGTGTGTTCTGGTCTGCCCTTGAGATGTGCCCTGCTTACACACACACACACACACACACACACACACACACACACACACACACACACACACACACGCTGTTCCGTCCCCTGCTGAGACAGTGAAGCCATAATGGACAGTAGTGGACACGCCATCAGCCAGTGAGTGTGGCAGAGAGGGAGGGAAAGTGAGAACCACAGAGTTGGGTGAGAGAGAGAGAAAGAGAGGGATGAGAGAACTGACGATAGAGATCAAATGTGTGAGAGACCAAAATATACAGATCGATGGTGAGTGTGAGAGAAACTGCCTAGTGTAAATGCCAAGCAGAATGTGATGATAACCAACCACTTGATGAAAAGATGATAAATATAACTTACTGTGAGATTTGCGCCAACTTGTGACTTCTCATTGATGGGACAAATAAAGGTTTTCTTCTTCTTCTTATCGACCGTTTTTTTACCAAGAGATTTTACAGTATACCGTAAAAATCAATGCAGCTCCAAAGAGGAACGAGAAGAGACAAAGCTGAACTAATGGACACTGACAGACTGATGCCGTCAGAGAAAAAAAAGAATCGAGTAGCAATCACCTTTTTTGGAGGGAAATGGACCGGTAAACACCAAAACCCATATAAGAATGTGACTTTCATCACTTTTAAGAAGTGTCATTATGGCCACTAGGGGTCGTATTGAAATTGTGCTCTGCATCTGACCATCCAGTGAAGTTGCACACACACAAACCCGGAGCAGTGGGCAGCCTCAAGACTTCACGTATTTCACATCTAAACCTATTCCGTGACTTTATGGCTAACAAGTCCACAAATAGGATTAAACAAACACATTGTGAAGAGACAGCAGCCCTGGGGAAAGTGCAGACGTGATACAGACTCAACCATCCACCTCCAATAATGAACTCAAGGGTGACAATTAATGGTATAAATCAGTATTACTATTTTTGTCGGGTGTGACAGACAGCCTCGCGTGAGAGCGGAGCCGACACAGAACACGGGCCCTCGGGTTCCCGGAGAGGAGATGACTCCACTCATCATCACTTCCAAACCCGAGCAGACACCTCAGTCTGGGGCCGGACAACAACAGAGAGCCGAGAAAGAAAGAAAGAAAGAAAAAATAAAAAACAATCACACGGTAGTAATTATTACAGCCTATTCATTCACAAGTTCACTACTTTTGAAAGTGAATTGATTTCCAACTAAATGGAGCACATGTTATTTCCAACCCCTGGAATAAATTTAAACATAGACCTGGAAATATTTTTAGTTACTCTATAATCCATATAGATGCATTTAATATCAATCTATTTTCATCGGACACAAGTACAGTGAACGATATATACTGTAGCAGAAGTTTGTGCGTTTTTAACCAAAAGGCGAGTACTTAAAAAAGTAGAAAAAAAAATAGCAAACAGATTCTTTCTTAAAAAAAAGTGTATCTGACCTAAGCAAAAAAATTCAATTATAAAGAGAAGAAGAGCCACAGGAGTGAATTTTAACCTCAGCGGTCAAAGATCTGAGATACTGTTGGTCACGCACACACACACACACACACACACACACACACACACACACACGCACGCTTGAAAGAAAAAAAATAATAGAAAAAAAATATTTGTATTATATAACATTATTTTGTAATTTTTAAATATTTTATCTTCATTTTTATTTTATTCTGTTTTATTGTATTTCATTGCTCGCCTATTATTTATCCTATTTCTTAAATGCATGTACAGTATAATGTGTAAGTGACAAACAAAATTTGAATGTGGAAACTGCTGTACTCCTCTGTGTGTCGTTACTAACACTTCTATTTCTCACTAACACCCTTCTTGTCCATATCTTCTGCTCCTCATCTGCCTGGCCTGTCTGGCTCAGTCTCCACGGAGTGTCCCTGTCTGCCGCTGTTGCTAGGCAGAAACCGAGGAGAGATGCAGAGATCCTCCTCCAGTCACACACCACAAGCATCTTTGAGTTGTCTAGAACTTATTAACCCTCTCTCTGACTTACTGGAGATGTTTTCCTGTCTGTTGCGGCAACCATCCGGAACATTCCATCTCGGCCTGTAGCAGAGCAGGTGTGAAAAGGACGAGATCAATAAGGGAGGAGGGATAAAAGCACTGGAAACCGCATTCACACCGATCCCAGCCTCCGTCGAGAACCACGACCTGTGAAGCTGAAACGGCAAAGCAGAAAAGGATGGAACCAACCGGAAACTGACCCGAGACTTCAGCTTTTGTGATTGCACGAATCTTTAATTCAAGGATCAAACTGTACATGTCAACAAGCAGCCAAAATACAAAAAGACCAAACTGCATCGGTACCTATAATCTCTGCTATGTCCAGTGTGTTCCAATATTAACAATCCCAAGCGTGATCGTCTTAAAAAATATATTATAATGCTGTAATATTAATAATTATAATGATAAAAAATTCAACTGGGAGGCGGGGCGGGGGAGGGCGGGGTCAAGATCATACAAAGACAACATGGAGAACAGAGCAAAACATTGAAATTCCGCAAATCTAAATATACCAGTATGGCACCATTTTCATTTGACTTAAAGTGTAAAAGTTCTCAACATACATAAACAAAACACATGACCTGGAGATGAAATACAATATTTACTTCCAAAAACATCTCTATTATCCTACATCTCGTGCCGGAAAACCCCTAGTTCGGTGGCAGTGCGCTTTAAAATAGTGCCGACAATAACAAATCTTTTTTTTTTAATTCATCACTGTTTTGACTATTTACATACTTGCACTCAAAACACTTAGTAAACAATTGTTTTTTTTTTTTCTCTTTCTGTTCATTTGCGTCACTTCAATCCACAGTTTGACCGTGTGTTCCATCCATAAGACCTATCTGCTAATGTTATAATTATGTCTTTAATAGCGTCATAATACTGTAGCGATGAAGAACATCTTTCGTTAAACATCTTTCAGCACCGTGGTGAAATATTAGTATCATTTTTTTTTAGCAAGCCCAACACATTCATGATTGCAAGCCTCGGGAATCTCTTTCGTAGTCTCGTCCTTTACAAAGCAATCTCGAGAACCCAACGCCAAGTTATCCACTGCAAAAAAGGTAAATAAATAGATAGAGGGAACCGTCTCCGATCGTAGTTTATTGCACAGTTTGGCTTGTATAAATGTATATTACATAACCTGATGACAAAACCCTGCCATAATAAGAGTTCTCAGCTTTTAATCTGTAACTTCTGCAAATGGTGCGACTAAAACCGATTTCCAGTTCTGCGCGACGGACTGCTTTTATTGGATATATATGACATTTCCCTTAATCTGACAATAAAACAAAAATCTTTTTTTTTTCTTTTTTATAAATAAATATGCACAGTTTTCTGTCTGTTTATAACATGGAGGACACTTGCTTTCAGGACAATCCATTAAAGGAGCTAAACGCTTCACTCTCGACCAGAAAGCGCTGCATTAGCACGATTTTCGAACAATACGTCACATCCTGTGACTGACCTCGCTTCCACTCGTCCACGTTTCCCCGTTTGGCAAGATCAAAGCGAGTAACTCAAATACTACAAATCCCACAAACCGACATGAAAAAATGACTCTCAGTCTCACTAAACAGTGCTTCATTCATACCAATTGTTTCAAATATGGTGCTACAACGTGACGCTGAGTGATTCATTCGGTGTTGCAGAGATTAATCCAAACCATTTCGTTTTGATGCTAAAAACCATTGTCTTTTTTTCCTCCTCACGACGTCTGCCCTGAACAGGCTTTATTCCCGGGGTTTTCAAAGGTAGAAACCTGTGGTCTGGGGGTCCGGGGCGGCCGGAAGAGGCTCTGGAAGGGGATGAGGACAGGTGGGTGTGGCCACGGCGTTGCCATTGGGAACCAGACAGTTTCCTGTGTAAGCTACGGTCGTCGAGTTCAGTATGAAGCCGTTCTGAATCTGGAAAGCAAACATTCAGACACCATGATTATTACAATTTGGATTATTTTTTAACAACAAAAGTAGCGGAAACAGGGCAGCTTGTCTTAATCTTAGTGTGACGGTTTAAGTCAGCTTAGCGGAAAACATTGCTTTAAATGAAGTTTTTGGAATTAAATTGCAGTCCATTGGTTGGAATAAAATTACCGTGTGCTAAAATGAAACAAAACTAGTAGCAAAGGCAATTTCAGCAGCTTGGCTTTTAATGACTTTTTGCCATCAACTCAAATTACGAAACTCAAATGGCTGCTAGCTTGTGGAACTAGCTTATGAAGCCGGTGAGTCACAGCTGGACGCCAGATGTGTTTGCAGGGGTTATTTAAGGCCTTTCCAAGTGTTCTGGATCTTATAGGCATAAACACAATAACTAAACTCTGGAGATGGCTGCTCTTTGACACATGTGTCTATTGTTCCATGTGAGTGAAGTGCTACATGCTAACCGATAGCAATCTCCGTCAAATGCGACACGGATGAAATCAATCTACGTATTAAAACCGGGCGAGTCTCTTACTACAACATACTAAAGGTTTTCCTGCGATGGATTCACGCTGCCTAAACAAGCGTTCGGCTAATCTTTGCCTAGCTTTGAAACAGCGATGAACTCCGGAATGCTAGTGCTAAGTGACAGATGGCTTCCCAGCCTCCTTATTAATCCTCTTCAAAGTTTTAACATGGATCAACACAGCAATGACAAGACGAAATATTGACCGCAGATATCTGAAAGAAAAACATCAACTCTGATTTAAAGACACTCACAAACGGATCCTGAATATATGCCGGGGGAAAAAATCGCATTAGCAAAGGCAATAATATAATCTACCTGCATGTAACGATGTGTTTATATGTGCAGAACAGATTATTGCATCTACCATATGCTGGAATCACAAAGCCCCTAGTTAGAATATGAAAGTTGAGCATTAGTATGCATGAGGTAATGTTGATGCTAGATAGTAGGTCATGCCTGCTCACGCCTGACTGGCCAGTTAAGCTCTATTCTCCTCTCAGCTGAAAGCAATGACCCTGACACACACTCCCTGGAATTTTGTACAAGGCATCGCATTTATGCCAATTGCCGCACTATTAAATCCAAGTCTCACATTTGTCTGTGTTTCAAGGAAGAACTGCACCTGATGGGACCCACACAATCTCCAGTCCGTTGCGAAACAGTCCAACAGCTTCTCTCGTTAACCTGGTGTCATTTGGCGTGATCTAACGCGCCGTTCAGTCTCAAAGCTTGGCTGAAGGTAAAGCAGCAAAGCAGTCGCTACATGGACACCATATCCAACCATGACAGAAGCAGGGCATGGGGCATGGTGCCCTAGATGTAGAGCAGCACGTCTGCCTGGACAAATGAATGCAGACAGGGGCCCAGGCTCTCCAACTATAGGCTGCTGCATGAGCGATCCCTTTGTGAAAGTATTCCTCTTCCTCTTTTCTTGTTCGTAGCCCTCGGCTTCGACGCTACACTAGAATAGATGCTACAGTTGGCTGTAGTCCACATAGAAAATAGCGTAAAAGCCTGTCTGATGCTGGGCTGACCTGGGAGCTTATACTCTTAAGCTGCAGATTACAATCTTAACCACAGTCCCTATGATAATGACACAAGGCAGGGCAAACATCCACCTGTGTGCGGCCCAATGGCCAACCTCCAGAGACTGGCAAGACTTTAGATAATGTCACTGTGCATTACGCAAACACATTAGCCGTGACCTATTAGGTTTTGGTCTTGTATACGGAACTCAATTGGATAAGAATGAGCATTTAGGCCAATTAGGTAAAAAGAGAGACACTGTTGAATGGAGGTGGACTTACTATAGAACACAAAAAAACTACTTTGTATACAGCCAATTTTGAAAAATGGGATTAATATTTACTAACCCATAACCCAAAGACGTCTTTAGCTATCGGTGCTCTTACCTTACTGTGGGTGCTGTCATGATTTGGATCGGAGCTGTAATCCATCAATGGATGGTTTGAAGACGGGGCTAGTCCAAGAATATGCTCTAGAGAGGAGTTCTGTTTTGTATAGGTGGAGTAATAAGATGGTTCAACCTTTGGCTGCTGTTGGACTTTCTGAAACGAGTGCTGATAAGACGATGAAGACGGTACTGCTCCTTGAAACTGCCCCACGTCTCCAGTCGACACGTTGTGCACTGTGAGCCCCACCTCTGAGCCGTTAGCTATCGTGTTGTAACCGAGACGAGAGCCTAGTGTGTTCTGCCTGTGCGCCATCTGACCATTTGGAAAAGAAGGTCCGTTAACCACTAAATCACCTTGGTCTAAAAAATTGTAGGTGTGCCACTGGGTATTGTCGCATCCTTCGACAACAGGTTTCTTGGGATAGTTAAGAGGAACAGGCACCTGGTTTTGTGGCCACAAATGGGGTTGCACTTTATTCACTCCTGTTATGTTGCAAACAGATTCTGGAGCCTTGTTCAAGTTGGTCTGCATATTCTCAGAAACCCAATGCCCATTTTGAAGACCTGAAAATGAGACTCCCATCATGGTCTCGTGCTGGTTAAACGTAGACGATTCCGGGTCTGTTGAGGACACCTGAGGCAACGGCATTGGGCTCCATCCCTGAGAGTTGTGGGTAACGGATTGGCCATTGAGATGTTGCTGCATACGCTGTGACAGGTGAAGTATGGGTGAGGGCTGCTTTGGGGGCCAGAATGGTGAAGAAGCAGAAGTTGCAAGGTGAGAAGTTGATTCGGAAGTGGAAGATGGTTTCGGAGGTTCAGCAGAATCTAATGTAAGAGAAATTTGTTCTCCAACCCCTGTTGTTTGCTCAGCTTTGCTCTCGAGCGAGTCATGAACATATGACAGAATTTCATTGTTGGTGAGAAGATCGTTAAGAGATGGGATGTAATCTGGTTCCATGTCCACCTGGATCATCCGTTCATCCAGAAGTAGCAATTCTAAGTCCTCGGCATTGAGTCCAAGATTTTCCAACGCACTGAACAGCTCACTGTTGGAGCAGCTCTCCTCGTTGTCCAGGGATAGCGAGTCAAGAGTTTCCAGGAGAGGGTCAAAACTGGAAGGTTCTTTTTTGGAGCCTGAAACTTCACCATTTTGAACAGGATGCCAAACGTCGTTTCCGACTGTAGAAGAGAAGCCGCTGGTCTCCCCTTGTTCACTGAAGAGGCTACTGTGAAATGACATTCTAGGTTCCACCGCAGGCTGGCAAACATACACAGACTCGTCCTGTCTCATCATAGCTCCCAGTAAAGAACTGGGGTCGAGATCATCTTTAGAGCTTTTGTCTACCTTGCTCTTTTTGGTTTTGTTGTTTTTGCCTTTTCCCTGAACTGTGTCCGGAAATCCTGACATGGGGTAACTGATTTGGTAGAGAAGGGCTTCTCCTGTAGCAAATGTAAATGGGAGATGCATAGACCTCTTCCTCAAATGCTCACCGCCTTCTTCTTCCCTAAAGCAAAATATGACAAGGTTTTACGCTTTAGTTGGTACACCACAAAACATCTCCGAATCTTAGAATGCGCTTTAGTAACACTTACACAAGGGGTCTCTGGGTGGCTATGATATAGTCAGGCTTGCCGTTTTTATAAACCAGTCGAGCGTTTGCTTGCACCCACTTCCACCTATTCTCTTTTGTAAGGAGTCTAAACACAGTCAGGCCACTTTCCCCCGTCTTAATCACTGTAAAACAACAGATTACAGATCACGTTGGCATTCAGAACGATGTAGTCCCAAGTAAGAATGTTTTGTTTGTCAATAGTGAAAGACAATGTTAGAATTGGGAAATCTTACTTCTGACATGGTTTTCTGCACAGTAAAGCATGTCGGCTGCATGGATAAACTGGTATCCAGAACCACGAACTCTCAATTCAGCCTCCGTGTAGCCAAGGACAATTTTACCCCTAGAAATCAGACAGAACATTCCAGTAGCTGTTGTAAATGTAAGGTCCATATAGGATTCTAGCATATAATTACTTTGCATCGCACGCCATTGGGGTGAAGTCCAACTTGTGCTTGGTTCTGAAAATCATGTTCTTGGTTCGGATCTCCATGATCGAAGGAGGCTGCAATGGTGTGGCAATGGCAAACAGAGCGAGCTGGGGTGGCATTTGACCTCCGTCGTCTAATCTTCTGTTCTGTCCGTGTAGGAATTTCAGACGTCCTTGAAGATTTAGGGCCTTCGAGTGGCAAGAATGCAAACACATGGTCAAAGTTATAAATGTAATGGCTTAAACACAACAAATTGTGAAATGATAACCCCTACTAATATTAATAAAGAATGGTGGATTTTGGCATCAAAAGATGCAAAAAGGTTTAATAATTCACAGGAAACAATTACCAAGCATAAGCTGGGGCATACATGAATAAAGCAACTTAAACTGTTACTTAAATCTTGCAGATTAAGCAGTGCCTTGGGAAATACCTGATTTAGAATCGGGTTGATTGTGTAAAGCTTAATAACAAAAAAGGGTAAAGAATTTCCCGCAGGGATTAATAAAGTATACACCTACCTACCAACAAATGCCTCAATTTAGTAAACGGAAGAACAATTCTACACGGATTAGCTTACATATAACTAACATACTAATACTTCAAGTGCTTACTAAGCAGTTTAATAGCAACATTTAATTGATACATTTACATTTTAATGCTTTAATGTGAAAAATAAAGCCGAAAGAGAAGGGTCACTGTTGCTTTCAGTTGCCAAAGTAATCTTTGGTTACCCCTGCTAACCTAAATCTGCTTAGCTCTTCTGATCAAGGTTCACATGTTATCCTCTGAATTTTGCCCCATTTCTTTGAGAAACAGATTAGTACCCTTGACCCCATCGCTCCTTTAAGTATGTTATGCTAACCACCATAGCAGTCTGGAGCTTCAGTGGCTCTCACCTAAACACTAGGAACCATACTAATGAGTGCACACACACACACACACACACACACACACACACACACACACACACACACACACACACACACGGAAACGTCAAACGAGTTGTGAATTTAGTAGGTGAAAGCGTTGTAGCCTTATGGTTAAAAACATTGAATGAAATGACACAGGTTCAAATGTTCTTAAGGAAGAACAAAGAAACAGCCAAGAGTGTGTGTGTGTGTGTTCACTTCACGGTGTAGTGCACTGCTCTATGAATGAATAAAACCACTGCCACTTTCTTCAGATCCCTTCTCCTTGCTTATGAACATTCCAATTGTAGTTTTGCCAATGCCAATATGGAGACTTGAACTTTAGGCCTTCCTGCTCCAAACCCCACTCTCTACAACGCTAGGAAGTCTACTAGCTTTTCTTCTACTTCTTTCTTCTTACTGGCAAGTTACGGTTTCACCTTTTGACTTTACTGTACACTTACCAGAAATCCAGAGGAGTTGTCGAGCAGGCATCGGAATCGACAGACGAAGCTTCGCTCCAGGAAGGAGGAATTCTCCGGAGGCAGCTGCTCTGGGTTGCACGTCACCAGTGACATACGTGAGAGCGACTCACCGTCTGGGCAACACAGCAGCACTTTCACTTCACGCTTAAGATTCTCAACATACATTCATTACAAACACTGTACAGACACCACAGCTTAAACATTTTCTAATCTATTTTATTATGCTCTTTGAGACTGTGTGAAAGCGTGTAAAGAACTGTGAAAAGCGCCCTGCAAATGCACTGAACTTGACCGTTTTGATCTAAATCCATCCATCCATCTCTCTCTGTCTGTCTTTCTATCATTCATTTATCCATCCATTCATAGATCCAATCAATCCATCCATCCATCCATCCATCCATGTCTCTCTGTCTGTCTTTCTGTCATTCATTTATCCATCCATTCATAGATCCAATCAATCCATCCACCCATCCATGTCTCTCTATCTGTCGTTCATCTTACATCCATCCATCCATCCTTAGATTCTGTCAATCCATCCATCTAATCTAAATGACTAAATTATACGTTGGTACAGTACACTGACCACAGTCCTAGTTTTAATCCCCTCCTATTCGTTTCCTAATTGAAATGGACATTTTACTGGCCATAACATTTACTCTGCATCTGCAGGAGCTTCCGCTAAAGGTCAATTCACCTTTTCACATTTACTCACAATTACTTGTACTCTGCTAACGTCGGATTTGTCTTTTCGTCTATTCAGACAGATTTTCACTGCGCTGGCACTTGGGATATGGGGTATAATGGTAATTTAAGGGTTATTTTTTAATTATTATTTTTCATTCATAATTAGTTTTTTTCCACTCTTTAGTATCCACATTTTGTGAAGCTGCACTATTCTGCCCGGGTGCAGGGAACTGTGGGTAATGACGCTTTACGAAAGTACATTGTAGAGAAAGAGAAAAAAACATGCAATCATGCTAAAGCCTTTACGTGTTCTGTACGGTACGTCATCTCTCAGCATGTGTTAGCTTTCTGTTCTTTATCGCACAGGTTTTCAGTGGAGTGGGAAGTGTGGCGTGTTTGTGCTGACCTTGTGGGGACTCGTCCGGCTGGCTGCTGGCTGGTGGTGGGTTCAGAGCCCAGTGTAGGTTCCGTCTGAAGGCCTGCTGGTCCTCGGTGTGGATCAGCTCAAACACATTCTGGTGCATCACATCGGTCTAAATGTCAGGCAGAACATGAGAGAATTGGGTTTAATAAGTGTGCAAGTACAAGCAGATCAGGTGAGCACGTGTGTGGGCTTTGTTGTTAGAGACTAGGTAAGGAGTTCAGATTAAGCACTGACCATTTGTATTAGGAATGCCCGAGTAACGCTGTACATACTTGCCAATCTGAGACAACAAGTCCATACGGATGATTTGAAGTAAAGGCAACGTTTATTAGTGGAGCGAAGAGCATGTCTTCTACTAAATTAAAGCCTACACTGCAAGACATCCATGTGAAAAATTAAGAAAATACAAAAACAAAACGAGTAAAAAAATATTATATCAAGTACAATTTACTGCCAATGGTGTGAGAAAATTTTATTTGGTAAGACAGCTTAAAACCAGACCAAAAAATCTTTGTTACATGGTAGATTTGTTTCTGTGTTTCAGTTCTTGTTCTCGTTGGATTTAATATAAAAATAGTTTCTTAAATTTAAAAACACTGTGTCCTTAAAATAAGAAAATGTAATTTATTGTTTCAGGAAGATCAGTGTTAAAACAATGTCTACAGTTTTGATGATAAAAGTCCTATTTTCTTGAAATAAGGAAAGTAATAACTCACTCTTAATTCTAACATAGTTAATTCATCTTGTAAGAGAAAATGACAAGATTTATTGTCTGATTTCAATATAGTGTATTTGATTGGCAGCAACAAACTACGCTGGAACTTTTTCAAGAACAATGCACATGTGGAAAAAGCACATAACGTGCATCTGAAATGCATCTGAATGTGTAATTGGAGCTTTATAAGCACCACAAACCCAATTATTACAAAATCCATGACAAAAGGCTAAAAGAGCGACGGTGATGATTGTGTGTTGGATTAGCGTTACAATCATGTTTACATGTTTGTGTGAGAAAGGACTGAGAGGGATTATTACCTGATGGAATCCCAAGTAATCCTGGATGGTGTGAGAACAGTAGAAAACGATCCCCTCAGACGTGACCACCAACACGAATCCATTAAGAGCCTAAACCACCAAACACAACAAACAAAGACCAATCACACTGGGTTAAACACACTCACTTTGTCCTATTCTGAAATACCGGGGTTAAACGAAAAATCCTGCTCGTAGAAAGATACAAAATTTCAAAAGAAACAGAAAAAGAAACAGAGCAGCCATGATGACAAGGTTATAAATAAACCATTTGTACTTGTTACACACACACACACAAAGAAACGTTTTTTTTCGAATCAAGCAATCCTTAACAACAAGTACAAATAATGTACCAAAAAATCTGCAAAAACGCCAATTGTCAAGTCAATTTCACGGCAATGTTTTAGCGCAACACTCATGACTCTTGGCAGGAGCTCTGGAGCTGTTTGTGTTTCTGTGAAACGGATTTTCCAGATCATCACCATCTGGTGGGCTTTTTTCCCCCCTTACGTGTGTGTAGATCTGTGATTATGGCAATATGATGCATCCACACAATCTGCAAACAACTGTGTGTTTCGAAACAGTGGTCCCAACTTAAAGCCGACAGCAATCTGAGCAATGCCGGTGGTGACCTCGGGATCACTTGCATTAGATGGTGAAATAATGCTCTTAAAGGGTCAAACGCTAAGGTCGGGGTCTGACTATTGGCCCAGCTGGCTGAGAGGAAGATGGGCATATGTGCCTTGACTTGTCCAGGGATGGCCACTCATAATGCTCGTATTATGATATTATGATTTTGGATTAGCCGCACAGTCAGACCAGCTTTGAATCCGGGTCAGGGCACCAGTAAAGTTTGCCGCTTCGGTCTCGTTCCCAAGTGTTTCCACCAGTTTGCACTTTTAAGGCTGGAACGGTGTGACTTTTACCCTTTGGACATGATGCTGCTGCTGTGATTGGCTGAAAAATGTGCTCTGTTTGCATGGTGTTTGCCCCGCCTTCAGGTCTAGAGTTGCCAGGATTGGCTCCGTTTTTCAACAACTCGATTAAGCAATGCGATTAAGAAAATGGATGAATGATTGTATGACAATGACGACTATAATTGATAGAAAAATGTCGCTTTGGATGAGGTAAAGTAAAATAACATATAAAATAGGTACTACTGTATCTACTATCAACAGACTAATAGAAGGCCACCTGTAATAAAAGGCCAGCGGAAGGATTGAAGAATAGAAGGTTGAATATAAATAATTACATTTAGTAGTGTTGTCACGATACTGGAAATAGCAACTTCGATACGATACTTAAAAAAGTATCAATACTCGATACCATTTTTTATTCCACATGAAAATAAAGATGTGGGTGAGTTTTCACTGCAGATTGTTTGTCCTCAGATTCCTTCTGGTGCTTTAAAAGACATATTACACATTTAGAATTTTTTTTGCATGTTTTATTGTTAGATCAAGTCTTTAAAATTAATACCCATTTAATGAACCAGAGTTTAACAGCAGTATTTATATAAACTGATATAGATTTGGGATTTAATAAAACATCATCATTTATAGACCTTATAGAGATCTACTGTAAATGAGTTCAAACGTGCTTCACACGTCACTGAGATTACTAGGATTAATATTTACATACATTTCTAGTAATATTATAATCTCTCATCAGATGCGTTGGTCTGAGGTTTCTAGTTCTGAGGTTGATTGTATTTCACTGCGTTAAAGGGGCAAAACGAGACTTCAAAACACTCGTGTTAATAATGAAAACACAAGTTACTAACTTCTAGAAATTCTTTCTACACGTCTGCATCTCGGTCTGCATCATCTCCCACTGCTTCCCGCGCTCATTTGCCTCGAAGCCGAAAAAGTTCCAGACAAAACTTCTTTAGTGCTTTTTCAAATTGAACTCTGAACTCGCTGACAATATTTATCATGTGTGCATGCGCGAAGCTGAAAGACACAGAAGTGCTGATCGATACTTTTGAATCACAGTATTGCATCGTTTTTTCAGTGTCGACAAAACAAAATATCGATACTTTTGACAACATTAAAATATAGTATATACACCCTAAAACCTCTAATAGAAGGCAGGTAATATATTGATACAGGGAATATACGTTGTAACAGCCGGAACTATTTTACACTCTTTCTCTCTCTCTCTCTAGCAAGGGTCTGACAATAAGGTAGTCGAAAAATACAGCGACACCCTTTAAAAGGAAGACCACCTCCATTAGAAGACCACCATAATAATAATAATAATAATAATAATAATAATGAGTATTTGTAGGGCTTTGTAACTGTCTCAAAGCGCACAAATGACGGAGGGGGGGGGGGGTGTCACGGCTGTAGGATATATATTGTTATATATAATATATAAAACAAGTACGCACAACGGTCTATGCGCATGTCACCCAGCGTCTTTCTCATTTGCCCGAACATCCTTATTTTATGGCAACACACTCACACATGCATGCACACCTGGTCCAAACACACTCAGGAAACACGGCCGAGCAGCAGTCCTCAATATAAATATTTCGTCTTGTTTGTAGGCAGAACAGCCCACAGAGGCTCTCGAGGGGGCCGGGGGGGCGGGGCCGTCAGAATGCATTACTATCAAATATGTACCACCACATTACTCACAGTCCACCAAACAACACGGGATAAAAGAGAGAGAGAGAGAGAGAGAGAGAGAGAGAGAGAGAGAGAGAGAGAGAGAGAGAGAGAGAATTATCACCCACTTGATGATAGAGGGGAGGATGGATAACTGAATGAATAGGTGACTGGAGAGAAGGATAGACAGATAGGAGCCGGACAGAGAGCAAAGCTTTCAAAAGGGAGGAACTACTTTCACTTTCCTATTTCATCCGTCTTTTATAATACATGAGACCTTTATATGTGCATTATTTATGTCTAAGTGTCTGAAAAGAGAACAAGGTCTGGCAGAAATAGCCTCTGGTCTTGGACACTAGCTCTTGCGCATGCTAGGGAAGGTTAGCAGCTGGGATTCCACTTCTGACCTGTAGTAGGAGCTCTCCCTCAGGCAGCCAGACATCCACCAATCCCACAGCTTTACTGCTGCCGTGGCTCGCCGAGAAACCGTTGGAGTTGTGGTTCACAAGAGCAACTGTTGAGAGAGGGAAAACAGGAAACGTTAGGGTTGGATGGGTGGAAGCATCAGCTACAGAAGCTGCTTGAATATATTAAGAGTCTCGATGCAACGCAAACAAAGTACTGCCATGTTAAAAAAAAGTCCTCGCGCCGCCATTGGTCAGATGGCAGGACGCCTCGCGCCATTGGCTGAGACATTTTGTTGCCATGCCAGGCTGGCGGGAAAGATTATCTCAACCTAGTTATGTTTTGATATCCCCGGCGACTGTGTTTACACCTAAAGTGATAAGCTGGGACCGAAGGAAAATGCCAAACGGGCCTTTCACCTTTAATTTAGCCTGATCTGATATTCCTGCCACAAGTTTAATGCCCACAGTCTGCTCTCTTTCCATGGATTAAAAAAAAAAAAAAAAAAAAAAGTTTGTCCTGTTTTCATCTTGAGCAGTAATGGATTTACTCGTGTCCTCCTCTCAGGACAAGCCAAACTCTTTTGAGCATTAGAGGATGAAGTGACCTACAAACGACAGGGGAAATAGAGAGAGAGAGAGAGAGAGAGAGACAGGGCAGGACAACAGGGGCACGAAAAGCTTTTTCACAGAGACACGGTGTGTGTGTGTGTGTGTGCGTGTGTGTGTGTGTGTGTGTGTGTGTGTGCGTGTGTGTGTGAGAGAGAGACAGAATAGAGAAGAGGAAGCACTTTCACTTGTAAGAACATACGTGGAAATTGCATTTGGTCCCGGTGAGAGGAAGGTCACCATCTCTCTCCTAACACTTGCCTATAGCCACTATATTATAGCAAATACGTCACTTTCTACCACCATCGAGCACATTATATTACTGCTGAAGCGCATTTCCATGTGCCTGTTGTTATATCCATTTGCTGTCACCCCCAAAACAACCTTTCTCCATCCAGAATAACTCCACCACCTTCGTTAATTATTTCAGAGTTTCTAAATGGAATCTCGTTCAAGCATTTGTCTGGCAAAGGGCGTAATATGTGAAAAAAGTTGCTTTTTTGTCCCATCCTCCTTCACCTCCAACCTTGCTAATAGTCTGGGCGTGTGACACGTCTTGAACCCTGACCTTAAGGTCACACCAGGGTGAAAGACGTGGGGACGTTGATGTTATTCCTTCAGACGTGGTTGAGAAGAAAAGGATGATTCATGTCTTTTCAGAGCCGATTTAACTAGATTATTCTTGTCATTGCTGCTACATTTATTTATTCTTCTCATTTTGAAGGGCAAATTATATCAGAGTTTTAATATTTAAAGTCTAAACAAAAGGAAATTATTTATTATTTTATATACAGCACTGTACTGGTATATGTTCCCAATAAAAACATTCAAATGAATTATGAATTACTTTAAATAATATTAAATTAATATGCAGCATTTATATAATAACAAAATTAAATGTGAAGGAATAATCTCCTACATTTTACATTATATTAGCCGAGGCAAACAAAATCTATCAAACAATAACCAGTTTTAAACAATTTAACGAAAGCCTAAATGATACGAAGAACAAAGGCAGGATCACACCAGAGAGTAGGTCTTGTTCGCTTTAGCCAGACCCTGGCAGAGAAAGCTGAGTGGTCTCACAGGTTAACCATGCGGAGAAAAGCCTGCCATTCTAAACACTGATTCCGATGGCGGCACACGCGTGGACAGTGGCAGAGAGTGGCACTGGTGGAAACGGCTTCAGACGAATCTTTGTTCTTCATGTTTCAATGGCCCTGACGAGTCTTTCTATCTGCTTCAAAGACCACTGGGATATTTAAAGCCCTATTCCCATGATCTTTACTGCTGCAGACAAAGGCTGGAATACGATATGCCACGCTCACGCTCGATGGTTATGTACTTTTGTTTTTAAACGTATTACAAAGAGAGAAATAGAACCATTTTTCAACCCTGGCTAAACACATATTTGCAAAACACACAAGTTTTGGAACATATTTAGTGAACTGGTTAGATAAATAGTAACCACAAAAAATAACATGATATGTATTTTTATGTGAAGCGTATGTGTGCATGTACTTTTTGGTTTATAAATGAATAAATAACGACATCTATATACTGCACAGTTATATTTACATTTATAATATAATGAAAAATAAACAGTATATGTACACACACACACACACACACACAGACACACACACGCACACACACACACACACACTATAATAAATATTGTATGACACACCCATATTTATTCATAATGTATATACGTATTATGGTACATACACACACATACATTCTAATATACTGTATTTCAAAAATAAAAAATGTAATATTCTGAATATTGTAAACCATATTTTTCAATTTTCAATTAGTAAAGAAGTAAAATTACCGTGCACATCAATGTTCTGTTCAGTGCATTTTTACGATTGAGCCGAAGCGCTCTAGTGACTAGTTTGAGTAAAAGTCTGAATGCTTTCAGGTGGGTTTACACGGGCAAGCTTTTCTTTTTGAACTGTTTATGTAGTCGGCCAGTCGTGGGTCACTGAACATTCAGTACCCGGGTGTGTGAATCTCTCGGGAAAGAGACTGTAAAACCTGCACTAAATGTTTTGGCTTGATTACTTGTGCTTTTACCTCCGGGGTCAAAACTGCCACGAGAACACGCAAGTGCTTTAAATGTCACCATTGTTTTACAATACCACGCCAGTGCTGAAATAGATCTTATTAAACTGCTAAAACTCAGCGGGAAGAGCCATGTTCTTCAAGGTTGTTCCATCTCAATTCTAAAGCAAAACTGGCTTTATTATTTTTACAACAATGCACAACAAACACACACACACGCTCATTATGCGTGTGTCAAATCAAATTCAAATCAAAATTTTAATTGTCACATTTTCCAATTTTCCATTTTCCAGCATTTAAACATAAACTGGGGGGGGGGGGGTACATGCGAGAAAGAGATACTATAAAAAAATAAGAGATAAAATTACAATAAATTACATAATAAATAGACGAAGATCAAATACGATTAAAACAAGAACAAACTATTGAAGATGAATAAAAAGATAAAAATTCAACAAAATGAGCAAAATACAAAAAAGTGACTCAAGTGATCCAGGTAAATGGAAGACGTTTAAAGTGTAAAGTGTCCAATAAACCGCTGTGGTGTGTGTGTGTGTGTGTGTGTGTGTGTGTGTCACTATTCTTTAGATTCCTTGAGATGCTGAACTTGCATCGAATAACCTGAAAATGGTAAATGCTGTGCGAGTTCTTGTTGTGAAATTTAAATTAAAAAAAAAAAAAAAAAAAAAACAGCAACCAAACAATTTTAGAAAGCAAAAAAAAAATAAAAAAGAAATTGTATAATAAAGATACAAAGCTACAAATGCTGGAAAACGGACGAATATTTCTTTGTCA
>MU204413.1:486038-502760 GCA_017309775.1 Paedocypris sp. Pulau Singkep
AGAGAGAGAGAGAGAGAGAGAGAGAGAGAGAGAGAGAGAGAGAGAGAGAGAGAGAGAGAGAGAGAGAGAGAGAGAGAGAGAGAGAGAGAGAGAGAGAGAGAGAGAGAGAGAGAGAGAGAGAGAGAGAGAGAGAGAGAGAGAGAGAGAGAGAGAGGCATATACACGCATATACACGTGTATATGTCTCATAGAGAGCAAACACAACAATAATGATAAAAAAAGAACAAGTGAGAAAGAGTGTGAGTGAGAGAGAGAACAGAGCACGAAAAAAGAAAGGAAAGAAAGAAATGATGGAGAGACAGAGAAAGTAAAAGAGAGTAAGCAGACTGAGAGAGAGTCAGCAAAAAAAAAGAGTAAGAAAAAGAGAAAATGAGAGCATAAGACACACACATAGAGAGAAAGCACACACACATACACAACAATAATGAGAAAAAGAAAGAACAAAAGAGAGAGATAGAGATTGAGTGAGAGAGAGAGAGATACAGAGCAAAAGACATACACAGAGTTAAAGTATAACAGAATAATGAAAAACAAAATAATGAAATAAAGAAATCGAACAAAAGAGAGAATGAGTGTAAAAGAGAGTAAGAAAAGAAGAGAGGAAAAAAAAGAACGAAAGAGGGAGAAAGAGGGAAAGAGAAAACAAGAAAGAAAGAGAGTAACAACGAGGGAGGGAGAGAGAGAAAGTGAATGAGAGAAACACACATACACAGAAATAATGAGAGAGAGAGAGAGAGAGAGAGAGAGAGAGAGAGAGAGAGAGAGATAACCGGGATGTAATTGGGGTCTTGTTTGGCTTGTCATTTGTTTGATAAACCCAGAGGTTTCCTGAGGCGGTGCAGGAGCAGGGAACACTGACCTACATTCAGTCTGCGGACACCCCGCTTCCCCCAGGACAGCCTCAGAAGACGCTCACGCTGATCTCCAGTCAGTTACTCACCACGTTTCATTTGACATATTACACTATACAATTAGAGAGATGACTGCTGAGCATGTTGTGGCTCTGTGATGTCACGTGTGTTCAACGTGACCCTGGACGTTACCAACTTATTTACTAAAAATACTAGGAATGTCTTTAAATCAAACTAGAAATAAGAAATAACAGCTTATCAATGGCACCCTAAACATGACTTGGTGATCACATGTCGAGTTGTAAAATAAAAGGCAGTGGCCACTTCAAAAAATAATATATACAAAATGTGTTAAGTCGAATGTTGATTGGCACAATGAAATAAATCTACAATGAATTTAAATTCCTAAACTAATGATGGGAAATTGCTTTTTTTTCCGCTTGCAATCTACACGTTTTCCTTTGGGAACTTTTTTCGCTTCAGGTTTATTGAGCCACGTGGGGGCGGCCCTTACTCTGATTGGCTGGTGAGAATGTGATTGACAGCTGCATTCATGGTGAGAATGTGATTGAGTGGAAAAGTGGGAGGAGTTTAGCAAGCGCTGAAACATTAATAATCGGAATACCTTCATCTATATTTATAGTATTTATGCGTTTGTAGTGATGAGTTTGTCTGGACCGACACGACACCATCATCATCATCATCATCACTGCAGCAGAAAGACAACCACTGCGCACATATACACATTCTCACCATCCAATCAGAGCCGCACCCACGTGAAGCTTGGGTCAAGAATCCAAACGCAACAAAAAGAGCGAACGAAAAACCTGAAGCGAAAATAAAAGTTTTAAACAGAAATGTGAAGCATTTTCATTTGTTTCTTTGAAATTTACGTTAGATATTTTTGACACTAATCTGACTCGATATATTTTTTGGGTACGCTTTTCTCCGCCGCCCACGCGTTCACCTTAACGGCCATTTTCAACTCTGTTTCCTTAAGTAAACACACCCCTCCATTTTATAAATTCTTTAAACTCGTTAAGCTGAATTATTCATGCCTCAGATGAGGCCTTGTCCCGCAGTGCAGCACGTCTGCGTTTCGCTCGGCGCGGAACACGGAGACAATGATACACTCATCATCCCAATCCCGTCATTAGAAGCTCTGATATGATGATGAAATAATGATGGTTTATGATTAAAACCAGGAAAAACGGTCAGAATTCAGTTCCAAAGCTGAGCGGCGGTTGGTGTTAATCCAAGATGGAGGCTAACGACTGTCGCGTGGTAAGCGAGGCAGGAAGTGCGCAGGGTTCCAGCGGGACTCACCGGAGAAGAAGTTCTTAGCTCGCAGGTAGCTGACACTGAGACGCAGGATGGACAGTTTGTCCAGGCTGCTGGTCACCTCGTCAGAAAACGGGAGGAGGCCGGCCAGACGGTCCAGCTCTGAGTTCAGGCGGTCTCGGTGGCGTTTGGACGGATTGGACTTCACTCCTTCTGATGCAGCTTGCTTCGCCCTGAGGAAAAGAGAAAAACGTTTCATTAATACCACGGTGACGCCTGGTTGATTGGTAGTGTGATTGATATCCGGGTATCTGTGCGCGTGTGTGCGCGTGTGTCTCCTTCATTTTCTGGCTTGTCTGTCATTGTTGGCCTTGTTTCGGTGTATGAAGTTTAGAAATCCTTTGCCAAACGCCAGACAATAGTTTATCATATTGCGGATACTTCATTTTGTATTTAAACGATTAGCAGACCCGAACACACACACATGAAAAGTTTCATAAAATAACAATTCTGTATATATTCAGAATAATGACATTGTATTTATATATATATAAATATATATATATATATATATATATATATATGTGTGTGTGTGTGTGTGTGTGTGTGTGTGTGTGTGTGTGTGTGTGTGTGTGTGTGTGTGTGTGTGTGCAGTATATATGTCTATATATACACACGTATATATGTACACATTAAAATGTTTCAAATAATTCAATATAGGTTTTATGCATCAATTTGGTAATATAAAATGTTACGTTTTATATTTATATAAATTCTAAAATTAGGCTAATGTAAAAGTCATGTGCATCAGTTATTGTTTGAGTTTTACAATAGTTTAATAAGACATTATTACACAATTGTAAAACTCAAACAATATTGTGCGTCTACGCCCACCCTGCACGTGAAACGCAAACTCGCTGTCTCTTTATTCTTTTAAACGAAAAATAAAGAATTCAGTAAATAAATAATTTAATTTAGTTGTACTCGCTTATTCTAACATTTCACAGCGTTTCCGCGTGTAAAAACACGTAAACACACGTGTGAAAATTGACATATGAGTTTTATAATATATCTGTAACTATACATTGCTCTGCTTTTTCTCTCTCAGTTTGCAGGTTCGGATGACCATCACTGGCTTGTTCTTTGACCCTAAGTGGACTAATAACAGTAAAATATCAATATTGACTTCAGACAGATGGGTCGCAGAGAGATTACACATGCAATGTGGGTCAGATGAACATTACTGCACTTTCAGCTTCTGCGTCAGTAAGAAAGAAAGAAATAGCCAAACTTCCACGAACTCCACGCGCGCTCGAACATTCCACGAACACCGAGAGGATTCCGCGCACTTACGTTCTCTGCACTGGCTTTCTTCTTTTTCTCCCCGCGTACATGTTTAAGGCTTCGGAATAATAGTCCAATGTTTTCGATGAAACTGCTTTTCAATGCAATTTGACGGCAAACTAGCTGGTCTCCTTAAAGAGCATGTCTGGTTTCAAATCAAACGATTAACGAGGGACAGTGCAGAAAGGCAGCGGGTTTGCTTATTGGTGCATTATTACAAAACTGCGTTTAATAGCGAGCTAACGCAACAACAACAACAACAAAAAAAGAACCTCCTCACAAAACGTGACTGCTAATTCTTCTATGTTCTTCGACGCTGACAGGAGCTCCGCTTCATCATTCCCCTCATCCTCACTGCTGTTTAGCTATAAAGAGCCGCTCCAAGTCATCTGCATGAATGATGTAATACAGTATCATCGATATTAGGATCAAATTGGCAATGTATAACAAATCCAGAGTCATAATTTGTCCCAGCTTCGACTCCGATTCATCTTTGTCCGAGCCGCTCCACTAAGTCACCCAAGTGCGCGTCCCTGACATGGGTTCGCGGGAGCGCGCATTTGGTTGACCAGGCAACCGGCACAGATTTGCACAGGAGCGCGCGTCCAGCATCACAGGCCGCGGCTTAGAGGCAAAAAGGGGAAAATAGGACGTCATATTGCGTCACTTCTGATTGGTTGAAAGAGCTATAGTTTGTAAACCTAGCTCATGAATATTAAACACAAAGGGACGTTGGCCAATGGGAAACCTCGCGGACGTGCAAGGTAAAGCGTGATAAGTTATCTCGACCAATCATGTGCAGCGAAGACTGGTCAGCTCCCGGCAAAACAATTTCACAAACATTTTTAATAATCATAAGTGTGATAAATTCATTACTGCAAGACAAACACATTGCGTTTCTATTCCAAGGAATAACGACACTCACAAAATGTTCTTCGTTTTAAATTCTGTGGACTGTTGCAGATTAAGCAAGCATTGCATGACGTCACCGCCAATATGAACTATTGTAGTCACGCAAGGCATTTTATTCGATCTAATCGTTGCAGGTTCACGCTGTTTACTTACCAAAATGAGACAATTTAAGTTTTTATATGATCCATTTAAGTCAATATATCTTTCAATTTAAATTGAAACAACTATCGTAGTGAGCGGCACATTTCACAGATTAGCATAGTTTTTTTTGGCTATTTAACATAAAAAATACATATACAATATGTATATATATCTATATATATATATACACACACACCAATACAATACATATAATATACATACAATATATACATACCGTATATATTAATAAATACAGTGCGTGTATGTATGCATGTATACTGTATATAAGAGAAAGTGCATTTTTTTTCTTCTAACTTTATGGGCCTTTTTTTTTTTTTTTTAAATAAATGCACAGCTTGACCCTCTTGACCCTTTAATGGCTTACATTAGACATTTAATGCAAAGGCATTTTAGTCAATAGCTTTCAATTATTGTGTACATAGTGACCTTCATCGTGGATAGCAAATCATTATTTGTTTTTCTCACAAAACAATCTTACATCTATTGTCAATTTTAAATCTGAATTGTAAAACACTAATCTTCACTTTTCATCAATTACAAAAAAAAACCCCGGCACAAGTCGAAGCCTCTACATCGCCCCCGTGTGGTAAAAACACGAACTAGACCAATAAAAGGTCAGTCTCATCTGACCTAGATATAAAATCAATTCTTTCATTCGCTTTTCTCTTGCTCTGTGTGTTGTGGCTTCAGACCCTTCACGGTGAAATGGAAAATAAAAAAATAAATGAAGCCATTGAGTCAAAGACCCTTTTAATATTATAATATCAATAAAGAGAAGCACGACACAAATTAATCAATTTGATAATGCAAATACAAAACAAACAAAAGCTATATTGGTATAAGATAGACGTGTGTGTATAGTCTCTAATTGTGGGACATCCAGTACGTATGTATATAGATTTACAGTTGTGCGAAATAATATACAAAATCGGATATGCGGTACAATGAGCATTTACAATGCTGTGTGCACAAGCAAAGGAACAAGCGTTACATCAAATAAACACAGATACTGCATTAAAAAAGCAAGAGAGAAAGGCCTTTCTGAATGGTTAAGTGCTAATGTTTCTAAAAACACAGGTAGAAACGTCAATGAATAGTACGGCCTCCCCGACACGTCTGGCACTTTATCCTGGTCGATTCAACCGGGTTTAAATGAATGGCACTGTGGAGGAACAGAACCACGACTAGTCACAAGCAGCTGTTTCCTTGAGCAGCGCTACAGAACTAAAGGTCAAAGTGACACTGGACTTTTAAACGGATACGACAGGTTCCTACTGCAGATGAATATTTGATATTCAGCGTTTGTTCTCCACCGCTCACACACAGAAACCTTGCGTCTGTTTCCGGCGAGAATGTTCCGTCAGGAGTCGTGATTGTCTGTTGTTTGTGGATGAAGCGATCAACCAATGCCAATATTTTGCATTCAAGTTTAGAATGTAAAAAAAACAAAAACTTTACAATTAGAAAAAAAATGGCGCCTTAAAACAAATTTGCAAATTTGATGTTTCCAATCAGAAGGTGCAAAACTTCTGAATCATTTTTTGAACAAAACCTAGCTACACAATTAGCAACCACGTGTGTGTGTGTGTATATATATACATATACATATACATATACACACACACTCTGTTGTTATTTACATCGAGCAGTAAAACAAACTCACAATGATATTTCTGCTAACCAAAAATTCACCACTTTCAAATCCAAGCCACTTAATGATAAATGTGGATGAAGATGGCCTGAGGGAACCTCGCCGTGGACGGAGTCCTCCATCTGAAGAAAGGCTTACGTTCCTTTACTATTCCGTGCCAGACTAAAACCTCGCCATTATTTGTGCGTGATCGACTAAACTCTCCAAACTAGTAATAAAACCAGAGCACACTTACTTACACCATCGAGGCCAGAATCCTTCAGTGCTCTGGAAAGACAAGAGAAAAGCTGAAGGCACTTTATAAAGACAAAGCAGTAGATCGCGTCCTGTGAATCTCAAAGTAAGGCCACGTACAACATTAGCATACTGGCGTAATCAATTTGGTACATGCTAACAACAACAACAACCGGTTGTTAAAAACATATCGGATTCAATTATAGCTGCCATTTAAAGTCTTTTCCTCCTTTGCAAGCCACAGTCTGTTCATCAAAAAAAAAAAGAAAGGAAAAAGTGAAATATCATTGGGGAGAAGAAAGTTAAAGCGCACAGAAGTCAAGTCTTCCGAGAGCCAGTAGAATCACGTACATTCAGTCCTCACGACGCCAGCGACAGACGCAATCTCACACGCAAACATCGCCGGAAAACGGCATTAGAAAAGCCAAAAACTCAACTGATTGTTGGACAAGAAATACGAGTTTGAAAATGTTTTGAACATTTACAAACATTTCATCCAAAACAACCGCAAGAACAAACGTCCAGAAGAGCAAACGTGCGGATCCACTTCCCTGGAGAGCCGTGGTTTCTCAGAGACTGTGTTTGTGATGAGGAGACGGACGAGACCTGCACACACGTCTGCTGAAGAGACATGAAGGCCAAAGTGGACAATGGCTCAATTAGGTTTACATTAAAAATATCGGCATAAAAAGGTACAAAAAGAGCAATAAAAATGAAGTAGAAGAAAAGCGGTATCATAACATTCAGATACTGTGGCGATACATTAGAACACCATGGTTACCACAACCATGATAAAGCGGAGGAGATACACGTCTCTACAGTCCTTCTCAACTTCTCGCTCGAAAGTCGTTGGAAGAAAAACGAAAGGAGCCAGAGCAACATTGTTTTTTCTCGTTCCTATTATCCAATCAGAATGGGCCGTCCGGACGCCGTCGTCCTACATCTGTCGCTAATGAAGCAGCTGGAGCTTTAGGTGACGGGAAGATTCAATCTGACGGCAAACACGCAATCGCTTGCTGACGACAAATCAACAAAGCACGGCCTTACGTCAGGACACTAAGGTTAAAGGTCAAGAGAGGAGGCAGATCCACCTTATAAGTGCAAGTCGTTCGCCTTTCCCTTTTTGAATCGCGGGTTACCCACAAGCAGCAGCAGTGTTTGTCACGGGAAAACCATTTGGTTGGAATCTCAGGATCTTGATCAAGTTTCTATTGTCCTTCTTCATACTTCATAAGTGAACTGCAGGCCTCTCCCTCACACGCACACACATGTATATATATCTCTCTCTCACTGGAGAGTGGTGGTGGAGAGCGCTAGACTGGCATCACGTCTCACTCGTCTGTGTGTGTGTGTGTGTGTGTGTGTGTGTGTGTCTTCCTCCTCCAGACAAGCTCTAATAGTCACAGCAGTTGCTCTGGTTGTTCTCTGAATAGTACGTGGCTCCATTGCTCAGTGAGGGAAACTGGAAGGGGCTTTTGTCCTCCAGTGAATGGTTTGGGATCTGCAGAGAGACAATAATTCAACCGTTACGCAAGTCCTTCCTGTAGTTCTAGAGGAAAAATTGGCAGTAGAGACAGTATAGATTTAGACTTTAGATATGACACTATAGATTGAGTCTATACACATAGGTGCTATCACTTTTCTAAATCAGCGGTCACTAAATGGCGGAGCAAAACACACCGGCCAAATGAATGCAAGAGTGAAGCATCTCTGGACATCAGCAGATTAGAGAAAGTTTTTAGTTGTAAAGGTGTTTTAAAGCGATTGCAGTTACAGTAATTGCACTAAAACTAAGAGAGAGAGAGAGAGAGAGAGAGAGAGAGAGAGAGAGGGAGAGTGAGACAGACGACTGAGGAGAGACAGAGGAGGAATAGAGGGGAGAAAGTTGGGAGGGTGAGAAAGAAAAAGGATAGTTTGTTTTAAACTAACCAAAAATGTTTTTCTCCCCTTAAATATTTTGGCGACGTTATAGAGCCGTTATAGGGCCGTTATAGAGCTGTTATAGAGCCGTTATAGAGCCGTTATAGAGCCGTTATAGGGCCGTTATAGAGCTGTTATAGAGCCGTTATAGAGCTGTTATAGAGCCGTTATAGAGCTGTTATAGGGCCGTTATAGAGCCGTTATAGAGCTGTTATAGAGCCGTTATAGAGCTGTTATAGAGCTGTTATAGAGCTGTTATAGAGCCGTTATAGAGCTGTTATAGAGCCGTTATAGAGCTGTTATAGGGCCGTTATAGAGCTGTTATAGAGCTGTTATAGAGCCGTTATAGAGCTGTTATAGAGCTGTTATAGAGCCGTTATAGAGCCGTTATAGGGCCGTTATAGAGCTGTTATAGAGCTGTTATAGAGCCGTTATAGAGCTGTTATAGAGCCGTTATAGGGCCGTTTAGGGTGCTCTGAGAATATATTATTAAATATGTTATTTAAAAAAATATTAAAACTGTCCAATTATTGGGATTTAAGTCGAGATGTAAAAGAAGGTAACGCTCTTTTTAATGAATTTTCTTCCTTTGTCTTTTCTTTATAAAGTTGAGAACTTCATTTGAACATTTTTTAATAGCTCTCGAGTCATTTTCGTCAGGAAAAAAAAAAGTGTCGTTGATGAAGACTATGGCAAAAATATTTAGTTACAAAACGAACACTGCATGAATCCGTCCATATCTCTGCGTTACAGGAAGCTGAAGGCGGCACACACACAACCGCATCAACACAGCACTAGAAAGCACACGGTTTGAGTGTTTACAATTCTCAATACTTTTTGAGTTTATATATATATAAAAAAAAATAGGTACCAGTGTTTGTCCATTACAGGAGATGTAGTTTGGAGCAAGCATGTTGTCTCCTAAGCCGAGAGGCAGCGGGCAGGAGACGGGGCTGATGTTGGCGTCCTCTTGCGGGATGACGGACGTGCCCACTACCGTCTCGCTCGGCTCTCTCTGGTAGTAGCTGGTTGCTTGTGTGGGGCTTTGAGTAGCCAGACCTTTGACCCTGTGACATGATGATAGCGAGGAGACGCCCTCCACAGAGCCGTACTGAAGTCCATTGAGCACTGGTTTGGGTGGGCCGGTATACATGCAGGAGCTGGTGTTCTGATGATGGCTGGTGACCCTCTCCGCTTGAGGAGGATACATGCCATGTGCAGTCGTCTGGTTCTGGACACTAGCGGTGAATCTCTGAGGACGCGTTTGAGGCAAAAGCTGCTGTCCAAGCGACTGCATTTGAAAGTCGGTCACTGAGCCGTAAAAGCCGTTCCTACTTTGATTGGGCATAGGTTTAGGGACTGGCTGAGGACGGGGCTGTGAAGGCTGCCACCCCGGCCCTCCTGCGCTCACGGCCTTGTGAGTGTGAAGAGAAAACTGGCCCTGTAGGTGTCTGGCTGGAGAAGAGTGCAGCTCTACATCTTGTACGATTGAAACATTATGGGCACAAGGGTCCAGCAGGTTGCTCCCTAGCTTAGTCTTGCTGTCAGAAGAAAGCCACAGGAGGTTCTGACTGGTGGAACAGCTCTGTGGAAGGTTATTCTGATGATGAAAACCAAGGTTCTGCGTGGTGGTGGCCTGCGGAAGAGTCACTGAACCGAGACGGGGCTGCAGGACTCGCTGGTCACACGGTACCATTCCATTCTCTACGGCTGGTTGAGGTGGCACGCCGACCCTGACTTGGGCTTTCTGCGGACTACACTGCAAGCCATGATGGTTGAACATGATGTTACTGCAGGGAGCTTTTTGGGACGTCGGATCAAGTCCAAACGTTTGGACAAAAGAGTCGCCGGATAAGTTCCTCGGGCCCATGTGGCTGAGCTTCGCCACTTCTCTTCCAGGACTTCCACCATCTAATCCTTCTGGGACGTCCCTTCTGATGAAGCCTCGCTGTCCTGAGGTTTCCAGCATTTGTGGGAGACACTCGGGCACCTCGACAAACGGACCCTGGCCCTTGAGCTGCTCGGGCACAACTGTGCCGTTCTCTTTGAAAAGCGCATCCTCAACATAGGAGAGAATGTCGTTGGTTATGGCGTCGTTAAGCTCTTGAGCGCTGCTCATCCTCAGCAGCGTGTTCTCCCACTCCTTCAGCTCCATGTTGTCCAAGTCAAACTCATGGAGGCTGTTGCAAAGAGTGCTGTCCCCAATAATCTGCTGCAAGGTTTCCATCATGTCCTTAACTACACCTTCCTCCTTGATGCCAGCCAGCGGGTTGGGGGAGGACGGCTGCCACGCGTTCCCGGGTACGTTGAGCAGGGCGTGGCTGTCGCCGAACGCCTGGTCCAAGGTGAACTGAGAATTGGGGTCGTTGGCTTGATTGTAGACGGAATGGTCTTGTTTCAGCATGGATCCGAGAAGAGAATCCGGATCTAGAGACTGCGGCTTCAGCGTTTTCTGGCTTTTGTTTGGGTTCTGAATGTCCATGAGGTCCAGCGTGGGCCCGATCTCGTACAGCACACCCTCGCCTGTGGCACAGTTAAAGGGCAGCTGCAGTTTCCTCTGCCTGAGATGTTCCTCACCCTCCTCGTTGCTGCAGGAGATTAAAAACACATCACGCACACTTGCTAACAAACCAGATCAACGGTCGCAGTCAATCTCCACATACGTTAATGCTCTCTGTCGAGCGATGATGAAATCTGGCCTTCCTCCTTTATAAACAAGCCTCGCGTTGGCCTGCACCCAGATCCAAGTGCCTCCCTTGGAGAGCAGCCTGAAGACTGTTAAACCACTTTCTCCGGTCTTTATCACTGTAAAGAAAGCAAACGTAAAGCAGGTCTGCTCCGGAATCCACAAGGGCGACGGTGGTGGAAGCGCTCACTTCTGATGTGGTTGTCTGCACAGTGCATCATGTCAGCAGCGTGAATAAACTGATAGCCGGTTCCTCGCATACACAGCTCGATCTCCGTGTAGCCGAGAACCACCTTCCCTCTGCAGGAGACACAGCAGACAGCGGGTTAGTGAAGCGTGTGCGGCCAGCGAGGAGCGAGGGTTACCTGGTGTCGATGCCCATGGGTGTGAAGTCCAGCTTGTGTTTGGTTTGAAAGAGCAAGGTTTTGCTGCGGATTTCCAAGATGGACGGTGGCTGTAGTGGTGTGGCGATGACAAAAAGAGCCAGCTGAGGATGAGCCAGAGTTCCATCTTCGGCCAACTTGTTCTGACCGTGAAGATATTTCAGTCTCCCCTGGAAGTTCAGAGCCTTTCCCAGACAGAACACAGAAGCTCAGCACACAGACATTCGCCGAGCCACCATCTCATCACATTACCAGGAAGCCGGAGGAGTTGTCCAGGAGGCAGCGGAATCGGCAGCAGAAGCTTCGCTCCAGGAAGGACGAGTTCTCCGGCGGGATGTGCTGAGGGTTGTAGTTGATCACGTCCCGTGTGATGTCACTGCTGTTCTGCATCCCTGTAGAAAAGCAAAGACGGAGGACAAACGTGTGAGTTGCGGCAGATTCCGAGAGAGTGAAAAATCAACCCCTGACAGACTAGACATCTCAGCGCGAACGACAGCACTTCTGTACTCACCGTCAGATGCCTCGTCACCCTCGCACGAGCTGGGATTGAGAGCAAAGTGTAGTTGCCTTCTGAACATCGCTCGGTCATCTGTGTGAATCAGCTCAAACACACTCTGATGGACCACATCAGACTGCAAAAACAATCCAACAAAGCATGTTACACAAACTTATCAATGTGGCAATTCTACAAAAGCAGCTTTCTTCCCATCGCAGGGCAACCTTTTTTATTTTTGAATGGGTGAAAAGAATATCAAAACAGATGCTTCCCTCTAGAGGTTTAGAATGGTAAATGCAGTTTGTGGCTCCGTTGTCCAGCTCTCTCTCTCTCACACTCTCTCACACTCTCTCACACTCTCTCTCTCTCTCTCACACACTCTCTCACTCTCATTCTCACTCTCGCTCACTCTTTCTCACTCTCGCTCACTCTTTCTCACTCTCGCTCACTCTTTCTCGCTCTCTCACTCTATCTCTCTATCTCTCTATCTCTCATTCTCACTCTCATTCTCACTCTCATTCTCTCTCTCACTCTCATTCTCTCTCTCACTCTCATTCTCTCTCTCACTCTCATTCTCTCTCTCGCTCTCTCTCTCTCCCGCTCGCTCTCTCACTCTATCTCTCTTTCTCGCTCTCTCTCTCCTGCTCGCTCTCTCTCTTTCTCTCGCTCTCTCTCTCACTCTCATTCTCTCTCTCGCTCTCATTCTCTCTCTCGCTCGCTCTCTCACTCTATCTCTCTTTCTCGCTCTCTCTCTCCTGCTCGCTCTCTCTCTTTCTCTCGCTCTCTCTCTCACTCTCACTCTCATTTTCTCCCTCTCTCCCTCTCTCCCTCTCTCTAGCTCGCTCGCTCCCACCCACAGACCAATGAAAACACAGCTAACGCACACTGTCTGCTCAGTAATTACTGACGGCTGAAAGCTTAGAGACAAAAGCAAGTTTGATAAAATGTATTTTATTAGAAAACTCTAATTCTCTTGTTGAATAAACAAAAATACGTCTTCGCCTCTCCAGTTTAACAAACAACGTGTTCTAGGAAAACGTCTTTGCCGTTTAAAACCTTTTTAACCTTCTGAGGCTTCTTCTCCATCAAGTAAATGACTGCGCTAATCTAGCACGGCTAATGAGACGACTTCACTGAAACAGCATGTTCCAACTTTACCATGTCGACAAAACATGGAAAAAAAACCCACACCGCAACATCCCAACACAAATAAGGAAAAAAAGGCTACGGTACACACACACACACACACAGACACACACACACACACACACACACACACACACACACACACACACACACACACACACACACACAGACACAGACACACGGACAAGCAGGTTTTTCACGTTCTGTAATGAAGCACCAAGACACTGGATTTTCCTCTTTGATGTTCTTTGCGTCTCCTCTTTTCTAAATACACACCATGTTCGTACGTCTCAGGGCAGCTCAACACGAAACACAATCACGCAAATATTACCTTGCGCACAAAAAACACATTTCCAAGACGCTGCAATGCTAACCTGAGGTAACTAGCCGAGACACTGCTAGCGGCAGTAAGGCCTTGAGTATCATCATCAGGATACAAGTAAAGCGAAAGAAAATCAGCCACAAGCGCTTTAATCATCCTGCAGGGTGTGGAAAGCTGTTAGCTTGTCAGCTAATGGCTGAGCGATTACACTAATTCACAGCGTTTTATGAAATTGTCAATCACGAGGCCGAGCTACTATTATGGATTTAGAGTAACACCGTCATTTTACTCGTCTCAGGGTTTTAAAGACAGAAAGAGACATCAAGAAGTCTCAATGATATTCGGGACAATTACAGTGAATCACGAGAAACTTGCTTTTGAGAACAACGACTAATTGAGTTCAAAATTGTGATCAAATTACAGATATAAAAGATCAAAGCAACAATTATTACCACATTAAATCATCTTGGTATTTACATTTTTACCGAAACAAAGAAGCCAAACCAACAGTTGACATTTCTGCTTTTTTTTTTTAACAAGAACATTTATAACAAAAAACTTATTTTGAATATTTGTTTCTGTTACACTATGTATAAAGGATTTTTTACAGACAGGATTGTTCCAGATCTTTCCACGTGATGTGAACTTTCAAAGAAAGTGTTGAATGTCAAAGGTCAGTTGTGTGAACGGTCAATCACGACATGATAATAACACGAGCGTTCCTGTGAAGTTCTGCATCTCACCTGATGAAAACCCAAGTAGTCTTGAATAGTGGGAGAGGAGTAGAACACGTAGCCCTCCGCTGTGACCACCAGCACGAAGCCACTGAGGGCCTGAAAGGAAAAACCTCGTCACTGCATGTAAGTTCAAGTTTATTTACCAACGCAAAGACGCGTAGACATCAGAAAAAGTTAAAACTAACAACAACAACAACAACACAAAAACGCTTTAGGAAGAGCAAGACTAAAGGAGGCTGGGTGAAGGCCAGAATCCCCCCTTCTTTTCCTGGGCAAACATCCCATGTCATTAGCAAGGCTTTTGTTCAGGTGTTGAACATGACAGCAGACGGGTCGGGGGAGAATATCGCCGCTAGTCACGCACAGGAACCCACAGCCCGCAGACAGCACAGAGAGAGATGTGAGCGGGAGAGAAACGCATGTCCAGACGCCATCGCTGCCCCTCCACTCCAGCGGCTGAAATCAACCTCCCGGGTCCTTGACGTGTCTGTGTAGCGCTGTCATTTGCTTTAGCGTCAGGAAGCCTTGGTTGTTACGCGAGAGTAGCAGTTTACAAGCGATGGAGGTTTCTCTACTAACCGCACAAACACGGCCTGCTCACCTGTAACAGCAGATCCCCCTCAGAGAAACTCACTCCATCCAGACTGCTGGACGAGTGTCCGTTTCCTCCCAACGTTCCTGATTGGTCGCTTAGCCAAACTCCACCGCTGGCATTCTTGATGGTGGCTGAAAAGAAAATTGGTAGAGTCAAGTAAATCTCGGCCTAATCCTTCATTCAGTCAAAATCTGACGTACGGAGAAAAAAAATGGTTTCTAATGTCACAAGACGGAGAATCCAGTCAATTCTTTGTTTTTTCTTGTCTCCAAAACCGACATGTAGTGTGAAACTAGTCTGTCCATAATTTGATACATCTGTAAATACCAGGAACACAGAAGTTCAAGATGCAAAGTAAATATTCAAATTGAATCATTTCAACTAAAAAAGCCGAACGGACAGATAAAACAAATCAAACTTGTGGCTTGAGTGTCAGTAAACATTCTAAATTTTTCTTCTTGGTGTAAAAATGATAATCTTTAAGTTACATCAATAAAAAAAAGTGCAATTTCGATTCAAAAATATAGAAAGCAAAGCGAGTGAGTTTGTCAGTTTGGCCACTAGAGGCAGTATTTTAATTGTCCTCTGCATTTACCCCTCGAGGGAAGAAGCGAACCTTTAACTCCTTACTGGTATCGCGATCAGAATTACGGACGCTACAGTTACCTGAAAGATTGAATTGACAATAGTTTGGTACAATACATTTTGATTTTGAATGAAACAAAGAAGCCAAACTAACAATTTTTTCAAAATATTTTAGAAGTTATACATTCCTAAAAGAAAGTGAATATATTGGTCCCACAGCTCATCCAAAGCGAGAGTCAGTGTTTATCAGTGTTGTCTTGTTTGTTGTCGGGCAGTGATTTAGAGTTTTTGGTGGCAGTATCGGCTTCGTACTGGTTTCCTCGAGCTGAAAGCTGACGGGCGTGGCCGCAGAGCCATTTCCTCCCCACCGGCGCAGATGCAGCGCTATTTCAGGACCTTAACGAATGCTCAGTATCACGACCTTTAGAGTGGACGCAAAAAAAAAAAAATGAAGGGAAGCGGAGAAGAGAGAGAGGAACCAAAAATATCTGGCCACAGGACGCAGATGTTTGGAGATTATTGGGTAAAGGGGAAACGTGAGTCGAGAAGCCATCGGGCCTTCAAACTGGAAGCTGGAACCAAGAAACTTGGGTTGAAGTTCACCACGGATCCTGGTGTTGAATTAACAGACGACGTGTGGAGAAACACTTGATCACAAGATCTCAACCACCATATTAACCACCAGTCCAACAGCAGACGCTCCTGTGGTCGCCATCCCGGCCTCTTTCACAAGTAACATAGATGTCATCATTATCTCCAACAGAAAGCGAAAAAAAGAGAGGGAAACAAAGTCCAGGCGGCGAGGTCACCATCCCTCAATCTAAAGCGCCAATCAGCCAGCGACTGGTCATCTGCCAGGACTGTAATTCAACACACATGGCCCTCTGACGCAGCCACTCACTTCTTCTCCCCCCTGGTCATCATCTATCTGGTTCTACTGACCACCACTCGATACATATAAGTGTAGCTTGAGTAGATCGAGGTTCGTTTCCTAGCCACTGTCGCCAGCAGCTTGTTCGCCGTCGCGGTCGTGTCATGTTGCTGATGTCTTACGCTCTCGGTTTCTGACCCGTTTTGCCGCTTTCCGATTTGAGGTCAACTTGTACTTACTACTTACTACTTACTCGCAGTTACTGTTTCTGTGCTCAACCGTAGCGGAGGAGAGGAGTCAGTGGAACGCTAGTTTGATTAGCCACGGCAAGTTTAATCTAAAGTTATAAGCGAAGCTATAAAGTCATATAAGCGAACAATGTTAGGTTTTTATCAAATTAATTGTTCTGCAACTTCATAAAATATGGAGCCATGATTAATAGTTATAGACTGTTGTGAGTGTGTGCATTTCCCTCTCCCAGCAGAAAAACTGTGAGTGTGTGTGTGAGTGTGTGTGAGTGTGTGTGTGAGTGTGTGTGTGTGTGTG
>MU204413.1:502860-513606 GCA_017309775.1 Paedocypris sp. Pulau Singkep
CAGCATGAAACGTAAAAATACACCCGCAGAGGAAAAAGCACGACATCAGTCTGCAATTCGAAACTGAAAAAGTCACACACACACACACACACACACACACACACACACACACACACAGTCGTCGGCACAAAGCCGAGCAGCTGTTGATCAGAGTCGTGAGAGAACACTGACGTCTGCACACGGACACACGTCTGTCACACACCATCATAACACGCATTCTCTTGTGACGCTGTTCAAGCACACAGAATAACAGATAATAGAACATTAGATAACAAAAAGTCAATTCTAGTGGTCAGAACTTCATTTCCCAAGATCCTTTGCACAAGTCCGCGCAGGAGCAGAGGCACCGCGAGAGGCACCGCGAGAGGCACGTCGATCTTTATCCGACGCAGCAAAGGATTATTATTCACGGTTTAGTTTCGATTGTGTCGGTTCCTTGGAATTTTTTACTCCTTGCTCAAAGTTCTTCATTTTCAACTCTTTCTGCGGTGACACATGACTACCCGTTTGTTAGCGCTAAGCTGAGCTAAGTCATATAAATGATTGTAATTAGTTTAAAGTGTTTAAAACAGTTTAAGACAGTTTAAGTTTAAGACTTAAAGTTTAAGACAGTCGACTCTTAAGTGCTTGCGGCGTGTCTAATGTTTCTGTAGCACGTCTGCCTACCAATCATTGTTTAACACTATATAGACGCACACGTGCAGCGCTGCATAAAGACGATGTGTTTCCTTTTTATTTGTGATTGTTCCTGACTAGCGTTTCAACATCAAAATTCGAAAAAAGGAGTGCTTATATTTGTGTGAAAACGATACACACACACACACACACACACACACACACACAGATAAATGAATATACAGTGCTGCCCTGTAATAACTTACGAAATGAATACGTGTCGACAGCCGTTTCCTTAGGCGGGAATTGCGTTAGCTGAAACAAATTATTTTTTTAAACTAGTTAATCGCACTTCCCTGACCAAATTACTCGCATGATTAATCGCGGTTAAAAGACTGAAGCTTGTAATATTGGATATTGAGGTGTAATATGTAAATTAATGTAAACTCAACACTAACTAAACACTTGCTTAAATACTGTAAAAAAAAAACTGTTATAATGTTTGTTCAATTTGCAATGTATTGTCTTTGTTTTTTAACCCTCCGAGGTCGAGTCGCACTTTTTTCAAGATAAAACACACACAAAAAAAAGTCAATTTTGGTGTAAAAAACACTTATCACCCTAACATGAAACATATGTCTACATATGTCAAAGTTATTTGCATTTGGAAAAAAAAAACTGTCTGTTTCTCTCTTGATTCTATCCATTGCACATTGCCAAACCGATAGTAAAAAAAATGCAACTGTGATTAATGGCAATTAAGCCCTTAAAATGAATCACGTGCGTTAACTCGTTAACTCTGTAAATGTGTGTATGTATTTATATTAGTGCTGTCAATGTTGTTTATTTGTACAATTAGGATTGAATACAAGAAATGTATGCATGTATAAATGTACGCACACACACACACACACACACACACACACACACACACACACTATCGCTTGGCAGATTTATTCCCACACTTGGCATCTTTTCATGCTAAATAAAGTCAATAGTAAAATCGAATCTGTTGAACTCAAGCTGTACAAACACGTAGGACGGAACTTTCACTGGAATTCCTGCGTGTGATCCATCACGCCGAGCAGAAATAACACGGTCCCGTGTGCGATATCGTCCGCCTGTCGGAGGAGTGAGTTTTGCCATGATGCCTCACATGAGCCTGAAGCTCTGCGATAAACTCCAGAGATGAAAGGTCGTGACCTTGGGGTGAAGAACCCTGCGTGACCCCTGGGCAGGTCCGGTCAGCATCTCTAGGGTCAAGCGCCCGCTACTGTAACACAGAAGCTGTGATGCACCTTTTTCTGCCTCAAAATTAACACTCCAAAGAAAATAGAACACACGGTTTTCACGATTGCGTTTACGACACGGTGAGTGTGCCACAATGTAAAATGCCAGTGCAAAAGTCCCTTTACGGAAAACACAAGCAAGTTCGAAAAAAACCGGACACAAATTTGATTTGTGAGATTCCATTTTTATCCGCATGGCCACAGGACTGGCCAATCAGCAACAGTCTTCAGCACAGTGATAATTGTCACCACTTTCACATTAATAATTGAATTGTATCACACCCAGCGCCACAAATGCAGTTGCGAATTTTGTTCGGAATACTACTTCCCGAATAATCCCGTCTGGAACACTGTAAAGCAGTGGAAACATTTTTGTCATTGCGGAATTTAGTGTTTAACATATAATAGATATATATAATAGATAATACAAAAAAACAAACAAAAAAAACTTATACCGAAAGACAAATATAAAGTGGTTTAACATTTTTAACTATTGCACAGTACGTACTTCATAGTACTTGAAGTTTCTTTTTATATGAAAAAAAAAAAAACTATTTGTTTTTGCGTTTTAAAATGTCAGACAGCTTTTTAAAATTAGACTTGATTATATTTCCTCGTTTAGAGAAAGTAACGGCCAAAACATGATAAACTTTACATTTGGAGAAAACAACCGCTAATGCGTCAATTTCATTGCACTTCATCAAAAATTCTTCATAGGTTCGACTGACAGATGACACGCCTAGTTTTGCCAGTAAAAGTGTGTAATTTCCGCTCGTTTTTTTATTCCATGAATTTCTTTACGTTTGATCATTTGGACCCTAACAGGATTCCACACTTCAGTAGAAAAGCATTAAACCCGAATCGCTCCTCGTTGTCTGTGTGAGCTGAATTCAGGAAAACCAAAACGCGGTAGAGACGGGCGTGGCTGCCTGAGACGCCCTCCGCTCTGGCCTCTAAATCCTCCTCCTTTTCTTTCATTTTATCCAATTAACTAGACGCATACTTTTGAGTTTGCGTCCAGACATCTTGGCAAAGACGAAACATGTTGAACCGGGTCAGATGGCGTGCTTTTCTAATGGCTCTGCCTCCCAGACGTGACCCTTGACCCCAGACGGAGTGGGCTCTGGCGGTGCCGTCGCGGAGAACGCGTGTCGGCGGTCAAGTGTTTGGCTCTCGCGCGAGGTCAACGGACCTGAGGGTCAATAATCCACAGGCCTCGCGGAGTAAAGACAGAGGAATGTCCACATTCCAGCCATCAGGATTTTAGTTGTGATAATTCCCTCTCAGAAAAAAAAAAAAAACAACTGAAAAATGAAATGAAAAAGAAATAGAAATTCTTCATAAATTATTCCTTGTCATATTTCTTGAAACCTTTATGAACTGAAACTCTTTGATAATGAAAGATAGATTTTTACGTTACATGTTTGGGGTCAATCAACATTTACATGTGTTTGTATTTTTTCAATGTATTGTTACACTGCATCTTTATTTTAATACTTAATAAACATGTTATTCATTTATTTTTTCTACAGTTTGTATGTACACACACACACATCTACAGTATATGTACACATTTTCTTTATTAAAAATAATAGAAAAATCACAAAATTGAGTTTAGTTTCGATGGCATTACCTTGTCACTAAAACCCTAGTTCATTGTTTAAATGAAAAAAGAGAAGTAATATCATTTCAGATAAATATACTGTATAATTCTAACACCAACAAGATTTGGTTGGTCACTCTCCAGAGGTCAAGGTGCGATAACTAAGGGCGAGTTTATCAAAAGGTTACTCGAGTTCATTCCCGCTTGGGTTTCTGTCGTTTGTCATTTTGTGCGAGTGCAGAACATAAAGAGCGACGTTCTTCCATTCAGAGATCTTCAGGTGACTCAAAACCAGAATGGAAAACCACATCCTGCGATTTGTTTGCAGCGATTACATCGATAAGGACAACGACCGGAGAAGCAGAACTGCTGGGGAGACAACATGAAGGACTGACCTTTCCTCAGAACTTCTGGAAGGAAAAAACAAATACTCAGATTTACCATGGTAAATTAATGTGCAATGAGGTAATATAAAACTACCAGTGTAGCTCTTAGTGATGCTACAAGTTAAGCGCTTATATCACTGTATCATAGCTGACTTTTTGGTACATAAGAGTGAAAATACCGTGATGTGTCCAAGTGAGGTACAGTTACATGATCAAAACTATTATCACATGTAATAAATACATATATATTACATCACATTTATAATATAATTTATAACCAAACCCAAAATGTCAACACTGGCCCTTTGATTGGATGAGATGAAGCTCAGTTTTATAATTGCTAGATTTTAATTGCTTGGTCACTGGAAAAATGAAAATAAAATAAAATAAAACAAAAAAAATGACGGTCGAATTTTGTAGTTCAATCCGATATTTTGTTTGGACTTTCCTGATTTGTCGTCCATCTACGCTCAAATCATCTTCTTGCCAGTGGCTCCTTTCCAACGCTCTTATAACTGAGGGCGTTTAACGAGAGTGTGTGTGTGTGGGGGGGGTTTGGCCTAACCAATTAAAAAAATGGGGAGGTGGGAAAAATTGGTGTGTGGTTTCCATTTATCAGGATCGTTCTAAGCAAAACAACTGCAGGGTTAAAAAAAGAACAAAAAAGCAAAACAAAAAAAAAACCTCACTATGGCGCAGTGTTTTAACGTCACGACGTCTCATGTAAACGTCTCAGTTCACACTCGACTACGTTTAAAGTCGTGCGGTTTATAGTCCGGAGACATTTCCGAGCCGAGCTGGAGGTGAGTTTACACGCGAGGCCGCAATAAAGAGCCACATTACATTAAACGCTTTAAATCAAGGCAGCAGGCCGAGGTCAGCGTCACCCACTCAACCGCTCAGACCTTACACCACCACACCAGTCATCTCTACACGCCGATAAGACCCGCCACGTCGGGGGACAAACAGCACAAACTATGTTGGCAGCAGTTGAGACGAGCGGACCCCAACTTTGCATCGCAAATCACCTCATGGCACGAAACGAGGGAGACGCAGAGAAACGGCTTGAAAATCTTCCCGACCACACGTGGAAATGGAGAAAGCAGCGGAAAGGCGAGCGTTCTTTTCCTTGGCAGGTTCCGCCGCTGCTCTTAATTACCACAGTCCATATCCTGGTGTAAGCGAAGCCCCCCTCGCTCCCTCAGCTCCCTCAGCTCTCCTCCCTCAGCTCTCCAGCTCCACAAGCCTCGCCAGCGGCTGCCAGGGTTGAAAGTTTGCACGCTCTCTCCTCACGCACAGCTCGGCCTGTGATTCATTCGCACTCTCAGCGTTTCTGTGTGCGACGTACACACACACACACACACACTAGCGCAGTTTGTTCTTCGTTACATGTCCCCTGCCGTTTTGGACAGTATTTTTAACAACACTGCACGCTTGGGTTGTGTAAGATGATGGGAGGTGTGAGAAAACGTAACGACATAAAATGACGTGAAAAACCGTATTTACGCGAATATAAGCACCCCCTGATTTTATTTATGCACTTTGAGACAGTTGTAACTGTGAAACAAACTAAACTTGATTTTTTAGGCACAAAAAAAACTTGTGTTTATTTATTTATTTTACATTTTCAGGTTAATATTCTCTTAAAATACAATTGTTTCTTAATTTAGCAAATGTAACTTGTGACTCAATATTGTTTTACATGAATAATAGATAAAAAAATTCTAGTCGATTCTAGTGATGCAAACTCCAACTCCCAGAATCCTCAGCCTTTGCACTCCAGTGCGCACAGAGCTGTCTTTATCTGACGTCATGTGATAAGGATCGTAGTGAAGGATTATATTCCCTGTGCAGCAAACCCAGCGTTTTGATTGTGTTTCTTCCCTGCTCTCGACTCCTTCCCTGTTCTTGGTTTCAATCGTTTTCTGACCCTTTTGAACTTTGTTTTTATAGCCGTTAATTTACCGTTACGCTCCGCCTGTTCCAGTAATAATTAATTTTTTTGTTATAATACGTTACTTAGCCCTTGCTAAGTGTCGCTGCGTGGCTAATATTTCTTTATTTCTGTTATTGAGCTAATAAAAACTAAAGGTAAATAAAAGTATGTCCATTGTTTTGTGATTGCTCCTCACTTGAAATGTGGAAAGTTTAGCACTTATATTTATCATATTTATAAAATCAGTGCAAAACGAATTCAGTTATACTGACCGTAACTATTAATGTGCAAAACAAAATGTCCATCCTAAAGCAAGAAAAAGCGTGTTTTTTACGTTGAGGTATTTGATTTGCGTAACTGACGACGTCGACTTGGCTGAATAGTCGTTGCAGCTCTAATATTTACAGACATACTTCTACACACACAATGATCAAACATGAATGAATTAACACATGTAGAAACGTTTGACCTTTCAAATGCTATTCATTAACATAAAGGTGGAAAACACCCCCCAAATATGTCATTCTCAAAGATCTAGAGTTCCAGGGACTTCCGTCACAATTCCGTGATACCGGTTTACTTTAGGAAAGTTTTCCATTTGCAAAGCTCGTGAAACGCCCCCGACACCCGCTTGGAATGTTGGGTAATTTTCCCAGATCATTTCCTGGTCGCTTCTCTAGCCAAGCATGAGAGCGAAAAACAAAACCACTTTAAACAAACATTACATCAGATTAGTGGGAAATGTGATTGGGATATGATTACACACAGCCTGGAAAGGGAAGGAGGAGGGAAAAAATCCGGAGTGGAAGTGTTGAAGACGTTCTAAACGGTTTTAAATGAGCGTTTTCCTGAGGTTCCAGCGAGACACGGCGCAATCACGGACACGACGCCCATTAGCTTTAATCGCTCGCTGCAGTGGTGGGTTTGAAAAAAAAAGGAGAAAACATTCAACTGTTCTATAAAAAAAAAAAAAAAAAAAAATTACAAGATTTCTTTTAAACCCCAATCGGGCCAAAACTTAAAAAAAAAAAACGCCATTCATCTGTCCAATCACATCCAGTGCAGCATCAATCGCTCCTGGCTTCCTCCCTCCATCCCTCAAATAAATAACCTTCTAACATGCAAAGCTACAGGGAATAAACCCCCTCATCCCCGCCAGCGTCCAATCACAGAACAGCAAGAGCGGGGAGGCGTGGCTCGGTCTGTGTGTGTGTGTGTGCTGGATCCTCTGAAACACACCCACTCGCCCAGTAAAGCCGATCACCGCAGCAGTGTTTCTTCAGCAGGGATTATTCACTCAACACAGCAACGTCCAAAACTAGAGTTTCAACCAACACACAAGCTAAACGCTAACATATAATCACATTATTATTATAGCATGGATATATGTATACTTTTTATGCTGCAAGCACACACACACACACACACACACACACGCGCACACACACACACGCGCACACACACACACACGCGCACACACACACACACAGTGTTTTGAAAGTTTGGGCGATGATGATGCTAATCGTCAGTTAGCGGATGAGAAACTAGCCAGACATTTGAAACGTGCTGCACAGAAGCGGCTGATTCCCCGAGACACACGTCATGGTGAGTTTGAATCTGATGCAGAAGTGGCATGGCAGAAGAATGGCAGGAGCTGGGCGTGTGGGCACCACCACACTTCATGAGGGTGAAGACCACACCACAGGGGATTCCCTCTGTGTGGTTCATAACACACACACACACACACGACTTTGGAGATGTTTTCATGCCAAATACACATGCAAAAGGTTTGTATCCATGACTAAACACAAACTCCCCTGACGCGAGTGATGAAGGAAAGTCTCTATGCCAACCGTGCCTAGCAACCAACCGCTACCTGCTGGAAAACAACAACACAACAGCGACTGACTGGGACATGTGTTTCCCGCTTGTTTGGCAATGAAGGCTTCATTTAAAAAAAAAAAGAAGTATATTTTCAAAACAAAATTATTTTCACGTGAACGAGACTTAAAACAAACGTTTTTCATTTATCATACAATTACAAAAATAAAAACATGCATATGTACTGTATATATACTCACGCGCTGTGAATGAACATGTGCGTGTATATGTGTGTGTGTGTGTGTGTGTGTGTGCGCAGATTTACTGTGTGTGTGACTAAATACTGTAGATGCGTGTATGTACTGTATTTGTGTATATTTAAGTGTGTGTTCACGTTTTGTATGTGTATATAAATGTGTATATGTGTGTACACATATATAAGGGGTGTGTATGCATGTACGGTGTGTATTGTATCTGTGTAATTACAAGTATTGTATTCACTGTATGTGTACATGCAGAGAAAGGGTGCGTGTGTATATACACATATATATTTATTTATTTAATTTTTTTTACAAACACACACACACACACACACACACACACACACGTGTCGTGTATAAAGTCGTACAAAAAAAGAAACACTTCACTATAAATGACCTAAACATATTTCACTTCCGCTCTTAGTAACTAAACCGCGAGAAAATAAGATCGAAAGCTTAAAAAAAAAATTTCAGGTCGATTTCAAAGCACAGTCGTGCACAGCCGCGAGACTCCGCGTTGATCTTAGCAGACGCGGCGGTAAACAGCGAGATGCGTCTAATGAGTCGGCGGCATCTGAAGCGGGCGGGCGAGCGGGGGGGGGGGCACACACGCTCCGCCGCTCCAGTAATGACAGGGTGAAGACGGGAAGTAAAATGCAGCTGTGTGACATTCTCCCGTGTTAAACTGCAGGACGGCGTCTGCGACCGCTCTCACACACACACACACACACACACACTCACACTCACACACACACGCACACACACACACACACACGCACACGCGCACACACACATCACCCAGAACCACACCAACCCTCCCGCCCGCCACCCAACTCTCCACATTCCTGGCCTGCGTGAAAAGGCGTGTGCACTTCCACAAATCATTATGCAGCACTTCAAGGCGTGACGCAGCCATGTTTACACAGCGCCGAGGACTCGACACGGCCGGGACACAGCTCGCCATCACACCGAGACTTTTAGTCGCCTTCGGTCTGGAAAACGCGGCGCTGGCCCTTTAAATGACGGCTGCGGTTCGAGAGAGATTCAAATCGTCCTCAGCGGCTGCGCAGATTCCCAGTGTTTAGATCAACAATCAAACGTTGGTTTGGGTTCGACACGGGAGAGCAAGAGCATTTCATGTCACCATGTTTTCTAGTGTCCAGACGGTATCGGTATGGGGGGGGGGGGGTTATCTGTCATTTTTAATACGGTACGTCTTTTAAAAGCTGTTGCCCTGGTGTTTATTCGAAAAATGAGAGAGAGACAACGACAGAATGCCTTACGAATGCTCAGAACTTGAACTAAACGTTGCGCGAAACAAACGTTTACAAACGGCTTTGATTAAAAAAATAATAATAATAAAAAAAATAACATTGTTAGTAGAGCCGCTCTTAAAGACACAGTACACAGACATCGTAGCTGCTCGCGATCTATCAGTTCAGCTTCTTACAACGTTTTCTGCGCTCGATTAGCAATGTCTCTGTGTTGTCATTAAATGTTGTAACGAAACAAACGTGTTACACTGTATTAAAGTTTTTATATACATGTATAAAAATGATATTCATGAATGTGTGTCGGTATCCACGATATTACAAAGTCTACATTGTGGCACAACTTGCTTATTTGTTTGCTTATTTATTTGTTTGGATTTGTTGTTGCTGTTGTGACGTGAAATTTCCCCGCTGTGGGACTAATAAAGGATTTTTCAATTCAATTCAATTCAATTCAACTCAATACTGGTTTTACCTCTCACCGCTAACGGAGAGTTTGCAGAAACACAACGAAAAGGTCAAAATCCAATATCAAGCACAGCAATTCCCCAAAACAACTGTAGAGCCGCACTGGGCTGGTGAAGGGTTAATTTGGTTATGCGAGTAGTGTATTACTTAATGGCTGGATAACGAGCGGAGGCGACCCAGAGTGCACCTGTTCGCCATTAAAACACAAAACAACTGATCTCCGCCCAACTCGCCAACCTGCATTTGGTGAAGTAACTCAATTCAGAGTGTGAAACATTTGGTCTTGCATAACTGACCTTTGGTGACCTTTGCGGCCTACTACAGGAAGTGACCAGCGAGCACAAGACAGATGTGTTTCTGCAGATTTAGATTTAACGAGTCTGGCCTGGATATTAATAACACTGCTTGTGCTAGTTAATGTACGTGTAGTCGAGGATGAAACAAGTTCTTACCTTGATTTGTCCAATGGTGTGGAAGAAAACATGGGGGGAAACAAAGAGCAGAAAGCAATGAATTAGAATGATGTAACATCGTAACGAAAGATGTAACATTTGGTCATGAAAAAAAGAACTGTTTACAAAAAAAAACAATGCAGTAAATGCTTTGTAACATCTGGAAGACACAAATCAAACTTGGGACGAGAGCAGGAGACAAAACATCTAAAAAATTGCTTCAAATATTTCACAAAAAACAACATTTGTTTGTTTCACTCCACACATGGCCAAGTCTATTGGTCCGTTTATGACTAAGTATTTTCAAAAAGTGAGAAGCAAAAGAGAAGTTTTGTGGTAGAGATAGATAAAGAGAGAGAGAGAGAGAGAGACAGAGAGAGAGAGAGAGAGAGAGAGAGAAAGAGAGAGAGACAGAGAGAGAGACAGAGAGAGAGAGAGACAGAGAGAGAGAGAGACAGAGAAACTCCAAACAATAAAGCAAGACCGAAAGAGCAAGCGAGCGAACAAGAGAGAACCAAAAATGAAAGAGAGCGAGCAGGAGTAAAAACATGAGCGAGCGAGCAAACAAGAGAGAGAGAGAGAGAGAATTAAAACACGTCAACTATGCAGAGGGAATATTATCTTAATCTGAAAACATTTAGTTCC
>MU204413.1:513706-529272 GCA_017309775.1 Paedocypris sp. Pulau Singkep
AAGAGAGAGAGAGAGAGAGAGAGAGAGAGAGAGAGAGAGAGAGAGAGAGAGAGAGAGAGAATTAAAACACGTCAACTATGCAGAGGGAATATTATCTTAATCTGAAAACATTTAGTTCCAGTAGATGTTGCCTCCAGATTGCCCCTCTCACGCAGGGGCTTTGGGAAACCCTGTTAACACCAATACTCTGACTGCTCCAGCCCACAATTGGGAAGAACTCGAATGACCTTCATGATACTATTTTTCACCTTTGACTAAGAATCTTGTGCAATCAAGATAAGAGAGACCAGAGAGAGAGAGAGAGAGACAGAGAGCGAGTGAGAGCAAGAGAGCGAGACCAGAGGGCGAGCGAGAGAGAAACCAGAGAGAGAGAGAGACAGAGAGAAACCAGAGAGAGAGAGTGAGTGAGAGCAAGAGAGCGAGACCAGAGGGCGAGAGAGAAACCAGAGAGACAGAGCAAGAGAGACAGACCAGAGAGAGAAAAACCAGAGAGAGAGACCAGAGAGAGAAAGTGAGACCAGAAAGAGAGTGAGAGAGCGAGCAAGCATGAGAGAGAGCTAGAGAGAGAGAGAGAGCTAGAGACAGGGAGAGGTAGAGAGGGGGAGAGAGCTATAGAGAGAGAGAGACAGAGAGAGAGAGAGCTAGAGAGAGAGAGAGAGAGAGAGAGAGCGCTATAGAGAGAGAGAGAGAGCTAGAGAGAGAGCTAGAGAGAGAGCTAGAGAGCTAGAGAGAGAGAGAAAGAGAGAGAGAGCTAGAGAGAGAGACAGAGAGAGCTGCTCTTACAGAAACAATGGACGTTCTGTTACCCGCCGCAGCCGGAGTGATCACTATCTCCCAGCGCCATTGTGTCTGGACCGAGCAAGTTGTTTTGCGTTTGGAGGTGGAATCAGAGCGAACAAGAGCTCTTAAGAAACAGAGAAGGGAAGTAAGGAAAGGACATGATTGCGCGAGGCTGGAGAGCAGACACAGGCTAGGCTGGTCTGGACCCTCGGCTTGTTCCTTTCTCCGGGTGGATGTCTGCTTTCATTCAGGCAACAATAATTGCAGCTTCCAAAAATAAAACAGGCAGGCCGTATATTTTGACTGGTGTTTATATCGGTCCGACAGCTGGTCATTTATCGTTTCACGAGCTGCCTCAGCTGTCGCCTGAAACGCGCAGCGGGAGCGGCGAGAAAAGGCCAATCCAACGCGGCGAGAAACGCTGAGGGAGTTGTGGGAAAGCGCTGGTAGTGCGCGGCCTCTTCCCGTCGCGCAAGTCTACCGCGACTTCTCTTTCTTCTCGTCATGCGCGGCTCAGGGTATCCTGTTTACATACCACAGGCCTGCACATGAAGGCGGGCGGCTGCAGCAAACATGTCGGAAGACTGCTGCTACAGGCCCACCGTGCCCTCAGAGCCAAAACAACAATGGTACGCTTGTGTAATCGCCACACAATCCAGGGGAGAGTTTGGCCGCACTTGAGGCGCTAACTGAGTTTAGCACAGGTATCGGTTTAGAATACATCAGGCAGACACTAATTTGTCCGTAAGTGTCTCCATTAAAGCGATGGGGTTCACTGCAAAAAGACTCATGACAAAGGTGTGGGCGGTGTAGCGGTATTAACGTGAATAACCGCTATTGAGATGCGCCACGATATGGATTCTGCAATACCGTGGATACCGTGGCACTTTCCTGAATTGACCTTTTATACACGTATATAAACACTTTAATGCAGTAAAATACATTTGTTCCGTTACAACTTTTAATTATGACACTGATACATTGCTAATCGAATACAGAAAGCGTTGTAAGAAACTGAATGAATAGATCACCCGCGAGGCAGATGTATCGCGCATGCGCTGTGCCGCTTCATGCCTGTAACGTGCCGGTGTTTTAAAGCGGCTATTTTAGTGCGCGCGAGACCCATAAAACGCGCGCACGAGCACATTCTGCTCCTTTTGTTTTGGTCAAAGTCTGTTGTCGATTATTAATTGACTCCCCTACCATTGGACCAGAATTGTCCGCATAACTTGCGATTTAGCGACATGTCTTGCTTTTGCCAAAATAAGATGAGACACACTAACATGAAAAAGTCACCGCAACCTTGGAATTTCATACTAATTGCAAACGCACACAACCAAGATGTCACTTACCAACTCTGGTAATTGGAAACAGTTAAAAACCTACAATTTAAGCTGCGATTACAGGGTCACAATCTTAAATTCCATCTTTGAAGTTCGTTGTCGAGGAACACAAATTTGGCGACATTTTTGACTATCTAAAGTCCCACACTTCCGTCAGCATTACCTTCACATCACTCGCAGCTTCTTTCCTTTTCACTGTTCCGACCAATTCAGCAGAATGTTGGTGCTGATAAGGCAACAATTGTAGACTTATGTAGAAGGAATGGCCTGAATTGAGTGTATAATAACTATTCTTCTCCCCCATAACACTAGATACGAGTCTCCTGTGTACAGGTTGTGTGCCGTGTTGGATGGTACAGGTTTAGTTGGCAAGACTGGTGGGTGGTGACAAACCATAGATGGGTGGATGAGGGCACACCTCAGGTTTGGGGTTTGAAAGCCCCCAGCTGGCTTGAGGTTTTAAAACCAGGTTTGGGAGAAAGCTTCTGGCTTGGCTTTAACATGCTAATCTCAGTTTTTCCACTCGCAAATTTACAAGCGCAACAGACATTGATTTGCCTTCTCTGGTGCGCCACAACACCGGCTTTTATCATGGTTTCCTAGGACCGAAACTCGACAGAGTCAAGCTCAACAGCTCAGAGAAATCTAGATGAAGATTACGGAAGCGACGGCAGAATCTGCAAGCTTGCTTTCGGTTGCCAGAGTTTGACTGGCAGTTGTTGTCACTGGCCTGTCACCAAAACCTCCGTGAGATCTCAACACTTACTCACTCGTTGGGGAATTTCACTGGCAGGCCTGCAACTACAAGTTTGTTCAGTCCGATGTTGAGAACGGTGCAAAGAACAGAAACGTTCCACATCCTGACGTGTTCCTGAGCGTCTCGTCTGGTGGCTGACAGGTTCTCGCAATGAGGTTTGAAGGCCAAACTGGATTGTTCAGAAGTGAAGCCTGACCGCTGTTAGTGACTGATTCAGGACGGAAGTGGAGAACTTTTGTGGCGTTTAAGCGTGACAGTAATGTAGCAAAGCCGTCCGCCACGTGTGAAATTCAGCAACATTACTTTTATAATGTCCATAAAAACTAAAAAAAAAAAAAGAAGTCAAATGCAACAATTGGTTAAAAGAGTCTGCGAAGGGAATGAAACTGAGGAGGAGGAAGAATGAGTTTCACCATTTGGCCAAACAACCAAAGAACTGTTCCAAATTCAGTCATTTTATGCTAAACTACCATATTAGCACAAGAAACAGCTAAAATCTTCTTTGCTTATTTTTTTTTCCAAAATCAACTGGAGGCCACACAGGTTCTATAGTTAATGGAGTTCATTTTCAATAGTTTAGCTTCATGGGCCTTACAATCTGTGCAAAAAATATTAGAAAATAGTTTGTAGATAATGCGCCTCATGGATTCAAAAATACAGTAAATTAAAAGACAAATAGAAATGACAGAGAATGTATTAGTAACTGACTGGAGCATCACGGCACAGCGATCGTCTCACTTCCAGAACGATTCGCCGTCACAGTCGTGTCGTGTCCGGTCGCTCGCTCGCTCGAGTGCAGAATACACAGGTCCGATTACAAACCTTGCAAAAGCTGAACGCTCAGCCGCTCTGGAAACTACTGATCCATAAAGAATTTCAACTATGGCTGAGATGCTATAAGCGGCAGAATTAAGCTCGTGCGCAAAAACCTGCTTTTATCGGAAGACAATAGGCCAAAGTGTGTGTGTGTGTGTGTGTGTTTCAAACATGACAACGTCAAGACAACACTGTTGCTAGAACACACTCGCGTATTCTCAACGGACACACACACACACACACACGCCTCTCCGCACATGTGATGTCTTTGTCTGAGCGAGAAGGTGAACGGAGCTTCTTGCTTTCAGAAGGACAACAATTGCTCTCCCTCCACCAGCGCCTGGATAAACACAACACACACACACTCACACTCACGCTGACAGACAGGGCTGGCTTAACCTGCTCTCCACACACACACACACACACACACACTCCAGACCTTCAGCAGCCCCCTCTCACTGACAGATCTGCAACACTGCTCTCACGCAAGCCCTGCCTCCCCTGAGACACGCCGCTGCCAACACACACACACACACACACACACACACACACACACACACTCCGCCGTCCGTCCACAGTACGCTGGCATATACAACTCATGCGCTTCCAGATTCCCTGCCTGCGAGCGCAACCCACCAGTGGCAGGCACAGACACGCCGCGGGGATACTCCAGTGGAAACCGCCGCACTCACCGCGATACCTCAGGCCGCCGCGTTGGTGAAAATCGCAGTTTTGAGCGTTTTGATTTGCACGCAATTCATCATTTGTGCCACTGGACCAGATATGAATTTTGGTGCGATCAGACACGGTTGTGATTCTCTGTCACTGCGTTACCCATAATCCTTAAGACAGCTGCGATGACATACTGCCGACTAAAAATACTTTTAATGAGAAACAGAGTTACAGTTCATGTTTCTGTAGGAATAGGAGTTGCTATTGTAGAAATGATCCTTCTTAAGCGGAGCAAAGAAACAATCGCAGTGTAATGCGCCTTTATATCAATGTAAAAATGTGCCGCTTTAATATAAATTCGATCTACTGCCGTATTTAGGAAATCTATTAACTGGGGTAACGAAATTTCACAGCGTCTACAATAGTTTTAGATTGGGCCAATCAGATCACACCAAACCAAGTGTTGACACATTAGAGCGTGACACTTGTGAAGCGTGGTGTGTCGAAAACACTCGTCAAGTCCAAAACCACACACACACACACACACAGTCCTCAGAGCTCATGTAAACAGGAAACACACTCCATCGTTCCAGCGCACGGACTAAAATACAAAACCATCAGATGGTGAAAATGAAGGAGGAAGCTAGAAGAACGGCTGAGAAAGGAAGAGTGGATGTGGATGGGAAGAAGACGTCTGGCACCGGTGGGGCTTCATCCACCCGTCTTGAATGGCGCTGCTGATACGGTTCTGGCGTTTGCTTTTCTGTGCGCTTTCTTTCTGGGAGCGTTTCTGTGTTGTTTACGACACCCGACCCTGTCGTCTTTCATCGCGGTTTGTCTCCGTCCCATAAAGGAGCGAAACCGATATCAGACAATGGCTCCGAGCGTCAGGTGTGTTTACATTTTTTCTTAATAACTTTTGTTATTAATGGTAATAACCATTATTTACCGCACCAAGGTTCAGAATCTCTGAAGCGAGACTCTGACACTCTGCGTCCTTCTGGCTTTCTGCTGAGGAGGTAAAGAGACTGACACTCGTCACCTCAGATAAACAGACAGCTCGCTCTGGAAGCGTTCCTTCAGAATGTTTTACTCACACTCACACCACAACCTGACAAAATGACAACTTCCTGATGAGGTGAACACACACCTGAAAACAAACACCTCACTGTAGAAACGACTCCACAACTAGTTACAAGTCACCAATTCCAAGAGGACTTGAGTAAAAAGTATCTGATGAGTATTTTACTCTGTAGCGTTTGATTAATACCGTGCTTAGAACTATGCATTTGTTTGTTGGAGTAGATTTGTTTTATGATTTTAATTGCTTTTACATCACTTGCCTTAACCGTTTGTCATTTTATGTGTATTTCTTTTATCACTTTCTATTTTACTCATGTAAAGCACTGTGGTTGTGTTAAACCTGTGTCCTCTATAAATAAAACTTGACTTACTCGACTTACTGAATAAAGGTTCAAAAAACACAAAGAAATGTGAAAAACAAGAAACTATTTGTTTTCCTTTCCAAATATATAAATAGAATTTAACACCTCAGTGTTTCAAAATGGCAAAAAAATAGAGAATAAAACAATAATAAACATCATCCAGTACCTTCAGCACCCTGTAGATGGCAAAATCCCCTCGAGAAATGAATCAGGGCAGTAAAAGCTGCCGACTAGTCGTGTACAAACACAATGTCACTTTCACTCTCTAATTGACTACATTTGTGATGATGTTATTGATGCTGGCTACTTTGTACTTGTACTAAGTAACAACAAGTCTTTTTACTCGAGTACTTTACACTCCTGCTAGCCACGGCTGTAAACCAACACGGCAACAGTGGCAGGTGCGTCGATTAGGAAGGTGACGGCGCAGTCGAACTATTCCAACCGTTTAATTAAAGCAGCAGCCAATCCCTCTTGGTTTCTGCACAGAAGGCACAACACGCTATTAAATATCTGCGTGGCATGTAAACAGCACAGCTTGTGGAAAATCAGCTGTGACAACAGTTGCGGATTTCAACTTCTTTGCGTCGAGGATTTGGGAATTAAGCAAGTAATGCAATTTGCAGCGAGTTCAAAAGTGTAATCTTAATAAAAGAGTCGCTTAAAACCTCCCGTTGATGTGGAGCCCGTTTAGTTAATTTAAAATGCAAATCAAGAATGTATTTACTCTCCCCGTGTTCTTTTGAATCTCTCGCATCACGTCTTCAGGTTGGTCAGGTTTGGTGTGTGAGCTGTAAAGTCGTAAACGCATGAACTTGTCAGGATGGTATTTCATGACGGAGCCAAAGTGGAAGAGCATCAGGAAACATCTTTTTCCTCTTTGAAACCTCGGCTCATCCTCTCAGAAGACAGTCTCTTCCGCTTTGGCTTGATCTCCTTCCCAACCATGTCAGGAAAAAAGGTCTAGATATACCTCACCACTCAATGTAATGTTCAAGATGGCCGTACAAATGCCAGAATGAACGGCACGAGAAAAAAATATATATAAAAAAGGTAGGAATTAAATAACACAGCACACAAAACCGTTTAAACTTTTTGAATAAATATATTTCTTAACATAAAAATATCCAATTATTCCAGGAAAAAAAAAATACATTTCAATTTTAACAATCATGTTTGGGGGACAATTTTATGCAGGACAAATATTACAGGTTAGAAATATCAGAATGCTGTAAAAAATTATATATTAAAAAAAATGCGCTTTTAAGTCAATGTTAAAAATGTAACATCGGTATGAATGAAGACTTTATTTATCCCACTAGGGGAAACGTCTTTGTCTGCAGCAGCAACATTTGAACAAATAAAAACAGTAGAATAGAATTGTGCAAAATCTAAGATACGAATAAACAAAACAAAAGGTGCAAAATTACAAAACAGTAAGTAAAACTAAATGTGTAAAAAAATACAAACAGTAAAATTACAGTGAGACAAAAGGTGCAAAAACAAAACAAAACAAAAAAAACAAAAAGTATGATGAAACATTGAGTCTGATGCAACAGAAGGATGGATGTGGCAGCTTGTGCAGAGCATCGTGAAGCTTGTGGCCTTCACCATTAACGCTGAATCCACGCAGTCTGTTCCTAGGATTGTAAACACTAATGCTCTGATGCACATTCTCTCTCTGAACAAAGAGTACTTCCTGTGCGCGCCGAGGAAATCAAGCAACACGTCTAACAGGTTTCTTCTGGTGACGATCAAACCGGACACGTTTCAACACATGTGTAAGCACATCAGAGAGGAAACGCTGAGAAATGTGTCACTATACACTCTTCGCCTCCAGCTATCACACCGTGCGCACACACAACCATAGATATACAGTGTATATAAAACTTTCTCAGTATTTTTCTCTCTTTATAGTATTTTTATCTTGAATATAATATCTTGTATTTTTCTCCCTTATTTAGATGTAATTTTACTTTATAAATGTTATTCATATTTTATCTCATCTCTTTTGTATTGTATTTTATCGCTTTTATCTCTTATCTTGTTGTATTTGTACTGTTACCCCTCCCCCACTATGTTTATACGCCGGACAATTGTAAAATGCATTTCACTTCACGTTGTTGCAAACTAAGGGTGTGTGACAAATACATTTTTGAATTTGTAAAAAAAAAACCCTGAATGTGTGTAAAGTAGATGTGTAAGTGCATATATACTCATCAACTCTAAATGTATATACAGTATATAGGTACATTATGCAGAACATACTGTGCTCTACAGACTCCGTCAGCTTGTGTGTGTGTGTGTGTGTGTGTGTGTGTGTGTGTGTGTGTGTGTGTGTGTGTGTGTGCACAATCATTGAAATATTCTAAAGGAAAGATGATCTTGCATTAGTTTTGTGGGCGTAATGATGCCAGACGCACTGCCCCATCACAAGAACCCAATATAAACATGGAGAATGAGTGAGGAAATACTTTTTGGTACAGGTACATTTTGGTACCTGAAAAAGGATTTTATTCTAAAATGTATTTGTGTTTACTACGGTTTCATTTCATTCATGTCAAATTGTCAAAATGTTGTTGACCCTTACATTATTTTTATTAGATTTATAAATAAAAGAGCTGCACGATTAATCATTACAAGATCGCGATCTTGATTTTACCCGTTCACAATCTTAATTCAGCATTTATATGATTCTGACCAGCGGCTAGAGATAATAGAGCTAATAATACGTTTGATGGAGTTTATACTTTTTAAAAAAACATTACTTTTACATTGTATTATATGTTTCATTCATTTATTTATATTTAAAGTAGTATAAGTAATAAGTGCTATTTTATTGCTGTTTGACAAATTCAAGGTTAAATATTTAAAATAATAAAATAATAAAATATTCAGAAAGAACCGTGATCTTTATTCTAAGCACAAAAAAAATATGATTCATCCAGAATCGTGCAGCTCTTGTCTATATAAATATATATATATATATATATATATATATATATATATATATATATATATATATATATATACGTGTGAATTTATCTGCGTATACGTATAGATTCACAGCGAAAGGTGAAGAAGAGCAACATGCCCGGCCGCTAACATCTGTGGTGGATTCGTGTGGCCAGTGAATCACTCGAGTCTAAAGTGTTGGTGAAGGAAAAAAAGATGTGGGCGCTGTACACAACAACACAACGCGCCAGTTACATGACATGCCACACGTGTGTGAAGAGCGCCACAGCACGGAACGCTCAGCTTACTCACTACTGCTGCTGACAAGCCAAAGAAGAAGAAAGCAGCACGGCTGACCAAGCAATGTGGACATGACAAGACATTTTATTAACTCGTACAAAAAATATTCTTTACAATTTTTGGTATTGGTCTTAATTATTACTGTGCTATTGAGCACAATGCAGAAAAAAAAACAAGGCAAAAAATATTTTTAATTGATTATTAAGCAGTTGATTAGCATGCAATAAATATGGCAAGTAAATCTTTGGCAATATTTTTTAATATTTCCACCATTATTATTCAACATTAATATTTTCACCAACAAAGAATAGAATTCTTCGTGTCTATATTTTTTCTTCATTGTGCATTTTTATCCCCATTCAATTTTTTCCTCAACCTTTTTATCCTCATATATTGAAATGGTTGGTAAAAGCATCTCGCGACACGTCATCTGCTGCATTAAGACGTATGTGACAAATGTGACTGGATTTGGAAAAAAAAAAAAAAACAACTGTAGAAAAGAATCCACCGAGGTTCCTCATGAAGCTACTTGAGAAGAACTAGCCTGAACCATAAAGCAGCAGAAGTCTCGGTGTTAACACTTTCTTCCATCGGCCGCTAATGGTGAGCATCAGACGAACAGCGAGGGTGAAGATACGCTGACTCGCTTTCATACCTGGGCCTGTCTCCACTTGAACTTGTGTTTTGACTGAGATCTTAAAAGCTCCGTCTTGCGTTGCTGATGGTATCGCCACGCTGCGTCCTTGTGTTCGTGTAATGGATCTTCGCGGGTGAGGTTTGGACTAGACAAGGGTGTCCAAACTTTTTGATTCGCGGGCCACATTGGGCTCTAACATTTGACATGTTAAGGGGCTCGGGGAAAAAATAAATACACGTTTTAGGGTACACACAATTTTTGTATATACGGTAGTTTCGTTTTTAACATTAAATAGTGTTTATTTCTTTTTAAAAATGCATTCCAAAAAAAAAAATATAATACTAAAATGCAAATAAAGTGATTTAGCATTTTAACTGCTTTTAAAAATGTTTTCATAAATAAAGCAAATAAAAACCTTCCTAATGGAACATTGAAAAAAATAAAAGATTTTGATTTAATTTTTCACAAGCTCGGGTGGGCGTGGTGAAACAAACCGTATTTGTTTGAGATCACATGGTGTGTTCAGGCGCTGAACCGCTCCGAGAGCGTCTGAAAGAGTTAAACGAGGCAAAAGTTCGAACTTCCCATCACTATAATGAAGACCTTCTGTGCGAAAACACTGCTGGTGCTGTGACGGACCACACGGATTGGTCGAATTTGCGGTACATTTGCGGTGATTGGATGAAATTGCAAGGTCGCAGATAAATCGCGGGGTTTCGGTGAATTCGCGTGAATTGGCGCGATGGTGAATCCTGGAGGGACTGAACACTGGCCGCGGGCCGGGTTACATTCAGCTTATGAATCAAGTCACGGTTAAGTTTGCTTAAGGGACGCATTTGGCCCCCGGGCCGGACTTTGGACACGCCTGACCTAGGGCATCTTCACCACTGTGGTTTTGAAGCGCTCGACTGAAAGCGAATAAAAAGCACTTCGGCCATGCGTGGGACACTAGCGATGAGAATGTGCATGTTGCAAAAGCTTCTCACTACTGGGCAGCGTGGTTCACATAGAGCGGATTCAAGCAGGTAGACGGAGGATGTGTTTGCCAGGATATAAATAGTCTCGGCATCCGAATGCACAATGGCCTGAGGTAGTCAGGATACAGCAGGGAACGCGGTGACGTCGACAGGACCGGTGGATTTCGCCTCATTAGAAAGGCCCAATGAAAGCAGGCCGTTTACACGAGTGTTGCCTAGCAGCGATGCACACAACACTCAACACTGCGTCTCAAGGCTTGACATCACAAGACATTTATAGCTTATAGAGCTTATCAGCTTTGGCTTATATCAGCACGTTTGATGTGCTACTACATGTATAAGGAAACGCTCTAGATCAGGGCTGGGCAAACTACGGCCCGTTAAATGTTTTTATCCGGCCCGCCGTATTTGTAAATATTGAATGAAAGTCAGATATTTTTTTAATGTAAATCCGGTTAATATGTTTTATTTTAATTTTTATTATGTAACTTTTTTTTTCTCCACACAAAGCGGAACCATAAACACAAAATGTACGTAAAAGAATGTACTACTATGGAATCAGATGCCAAAAATATCCAACGTAAATTTCTAAGAAACGAACGGATAATGCTTCACATTTACATTTGTTTTTCTTTATTTTTCGCTGGCAATCTTCACTTTATTATTTGGACTTCTGGCCCTAGCTTCACGTAGGGACGCCCCTCTCTGATTGGTACGTAGGGACGCCCCTCTCTGATTGGTTGGTGAGAATTTGATTGACAGCCGCTTGGCCAGAAAGCCCAATTCGGCCCCTTTGTCAAATGTTAGAACCCAATGTGACCCGCGAATCAAAAAGTTTGCACACCCCTGCTCTAGATTGTTAAAAATGGTCTGGTAGCCATTTTAAAGATCACTGGCTAAACTCAAAGTCAAGACCATATGGTGGAGTTGTGGTTCAGGACAGGATAAGACTTTATTAATCCCACTAGGGGTAATTTTTTTGTGTATATCAGCAGCAAAACGTTAACAGAAAAACGAATCAAGACAATTTAAAAAGACAACAGTGAGGAAAACAACAATACAATTATTTTCAAAAGTCTTGTCAAAAGTCTTTGGCCCTTGGGCTGCCCACTGCTCCGGGTTTGTGTGTGTTCACTGTGTGTATGTCCACTTCACTGTATGGATTAAATGCAGAGCACAGTTTTGATATGGCTTGCAATCTCACAAACTTTACTTCATATAGAATAAATATTATTTCCTTATAATTACTTCAAATAGAGTGACGCTTGATCTCGCTGAAACAACACGTGAGAAGACTCCCTATTCCAATGGCTCCCAACACGTTTCTTTGCAGAACCATTAGACAAATGAATAGTTCCAAGAACAAATGAAAGTTTGAAAACCTTTAAAAAAACAACTGGAGTCTTAAACTGGTTTCTTAAATTACTGAGTAGATGAAAGTACCGGCGTTGAATCTAAACCAGTGGATCAAACCCCTGCTGGTACAGATGTGGCGAGACGGATGTCTAAACAATCACATCAAAGGAAAGAGAGGAGGAAGAGGATGACCAACCAAAGGATCGACCTCAGACATCAAGACGGTTCCAGCGGCAGATGGTCGTCCGGCAGAAACTAATTGGGGGGGCATTACTATTCTGTTCCCAGTTCTTCAGCCGTTTAAACACCAGACAGACATGGAGACTAGAATAAAGTGAATCAAAAGACAACAGAGTTAGCTAAATCAATGGCATAGCAGGCAAAAATAGAAGCGGAAAGGACAACTTGTCCTCAACCGGTTTTACTTTTCCAAAGTCAATCAGACAGAATTTGCTGTCGTTCTGTCGTCTGCTCTGTTTCTAGCCTGTGTGTTTGAAAATCGCTTCATTATCGAATCCAAAAAGGTCGTTTAGGTTGAACGCTAAATGCTACCGAATGAGCGGCAGCTTCTAAATAATGTCCTTTTTGCTCAAATTGCTCGACTGAAGACATGCAGAGGCTTGTCTGGCTTCTGACCCGCACGGATCCAGTCACAGTGAACGACGTACAGCTCCAACATGGTTAAAGCAAGACTTTACGAGACTCCAGTGGCCCGAGCATCCAGAACCTGCAATGCCCTCATAGCGTGCCAGAACACCTCAGAGCCTTCCCTCTTCAGCCCTGCCACCCTCACTCTGCCAGCTTCATACCATCAGGAATGTGGTGATCTCCATTCAGATAAGGAGGAAAAAAGAAAAACTCAAAGACAAGGATGCAGACGGAACTTCTCTGCCAGACTAGAAGCAAGAGACGTTAAGGCTTGGACCTGCTGTTCAAAAAGAAAAGGGCAAGTAAGACGGGACGAGAACAATAACGCCCTCATCGAAAGGGTTTTCCCCATCAGCCTCATGTTGGTCACCATAGTTCAGGCTCCGCAAAAGTAGTTTTTGATGTCAAACTATTTGTCCCCAAGGTTAATTCTGGGCAAGACCAAGGAGACACCATGATACACTTCAGACAAGGATCATTCTATGCAGTGACTCATCCAGACGTGACCTTCAGCAGTGCACAGTGAAGATTCCGCCCCACTGAATGCTGGGAGCACAGCTGTAACAAAGCTGCCATTCAGTCTGGCTGTGAGAGCGAGGACGGCGTTTATTTCATGACGCAGTCTTTTTGGGCTCCCGATGACTCCATATCCTCAGACGACAGGAGGACGACAACAGAAGATCCATTCTCTTCAGAGGTGCTGTCTATTCGGCTGAAAGTCAGACTTGAAAGAATCCATCGCCCTGGGCACGCCTCTCGACATTTCACACAGTGTGACGGAAATAGACGCGCTGATGAAGGAGTTACTGTACTCGCAGTCTTGATCAAACGAGTAATGTTGAAAATAGCTTGAGCTCACAAAACCGCCAAAACGCTCAGGATCCAGTTTCCCCCCCAATGATAGTGAGAAAACACTACAACACTGTTCCATCATAATCTTTCAGTCTCTGAATTTTCATAGAGCATTTGGGTGAATTGTAAACCTGTCCGCTATTTCTGTGTATTTGTGACAGTGATCCTTCCACAGTGTGTTCACACGCAACTACACTTCAACATTTCCCAGATCTTCAGATGTTTGAAGTTGAAATGTCACAACGCAGTTTGGCCACAATGTCTTCTGCACACGGACAGACGGCGGTGAAGAACGAGCCTCGTGTCTCGCCGCTACACGTGTGGTTGGTTTCACACAAAGCACTTGTTTGTCTCACTTGGGAGTGACGAGCGGTTAGCGCAGCTGTGCCTCAAGGTGGCTAGGTTGAAGATACGTTTCTTCTTTGGGACGCTAGTAGATGTAGAACAACCCGTTGAGATAAAACGATAGAAGCGTAGTGGATCTCGAGGTGGACCTTCAAGGAAAAGCAAGCGAGTGTCCACTTGTCCTGAAGTAACCGCCTCAGTTCGCACAAGCCAGCAGACGCGAAGACTAAAGCAGTCAGGTAGCTTCTGCTGATGTTGGCAGGAACTTTTTTGATTCAGCATTCTCAAGCCAGATGCCCAGATGCTTCCGCAAGTGTCTCTTCACAATGGAATTCCCTGCATACACTTCATAGCAGAGACACACGTGCTGTCACCATCCAGCCGAAGAGCAAGATAAATCAGCTGAAGAGAAACACTCAGGAGAAATAGCAGCAGAAAGAACCAAAGATTCTTGGTTGGAAATATCGCCTTGATTACCTGCCACTGGCACTAAATGAATGAACAACACGAAACAGCGTGGGTGATGTGAACGAGGGACACGTGTGACATCATCACTCTCGCCCTCTGCTCCGGCTTCTTCACATGTAAGTGCTGCACGCTTGGAGAAGATCTAACACACAGGGTTCCTACAGGTTCAGGAAAGTCAAAGAACTTCTCAAGCACTTTCACGGTCCTTGTTCAAGCTTTTCCAGCACCACACAGTCTTGACACACATTTAAAGGTCTGCTTAAAAACAACCCAAATGAAACCTATTGTAATGACATTGAAAGAGATATTTAGCGAAAACGAAGAAAACAATAGTTCCGTAGATTTAAAACAAATGAACGAAATGCACCAATGACTCGAAATGATTCGTTCACGAGTTAAAGATTTGAGTCGGTGTATTAATTTTCTTCACAGTAATAGGAGCGAACAAACAAGGATAATAAATAGATTTTTGTCAATTTACTTTGTTGTGTTTTTGTCTATTTAAATTTTTACAGGGTTTTTCCCAATAACTGTTATGTAACAGGTTTTTACTATACAGTTTTTATGATACTACAGAAAAACTGGACTGAGCATTCATAAAGAACTGTATTTTAACCATGCTAACCATTATAAGGACTGTATCGCTCAGGCTAAAAATTCATATTTCTCTGGTCTAGTCAATCAACATGAAGGTGACACCAAAGCTCTCTTCTCACTATTCAAGAAAATTACTGCACCCTGTGACGATCTCCCCCCATCAATGTTATCAAATGAATTTTGCAATGAAGTACTTTGCTTTTTTTCAAACAAAATTACTAAAATACATCAAGATCTCACCTTCCACATCCCTTACTCTACATTCACTGTCCCTGTTATTACTCCTGTGCATACTCTCTCTGTATTTATTCTGCCACCTGTCCCTGACATCCTGAATTTAATCAAGCAATCTAAAACCTCTACCTGCACGCTAGACCCTCTGCCAACTGAGCTAGTTTGTGTGTGGAGTTGAGAGGCAACTGATTTTTCAAGGATTTTGGACAGAAAAGGCAGGTTGGAGATTGGGCGTAGGTTATCAAAGTCGTTAGGATCTGAACCGGGTTTTTTGAGGATCGGCGAAACTGCTGCTAGCTTGAGTGAAGGGGGAACAGTACCAGAGATGAGAGAGGTGTGTATTATTGACGTGATGAGAGGGGCAAGTGAGAGGGCAGTTCGTTT
>MU204413.1:532610-543898 GCA_017309775.1 Paedocypris sp. Pulau Singkep
CCTGTTCTGTCGTTGCACTTGTGTACCCCTATTTATTTTACGTGCCCCTCCCCTTGCTGTACAGGTCTCTGTTCTGTGTGGACTGTGTTCTGTTCTGTGTAGCACCAGGGTCCTGAAGAAACGTTGTCTCGTTTCACTGTGTATTGCTCTGCTATATGTGGTTGAAATGACAATAAAGCTTCTTTGACTTTGACTTTGATTAGAAAGGCCCAATGAAAGCAGGCCGTTTACTCGAGTGTTGCCCAGCAGCGATGCACACAACACTCAACACTGCGTCTCAAGGCTTGACATCACAAGACATTTATAGCTTATAGAGCTTATCAGCTTTGGCTTATATCAGCACGTTTGATGTGCTACTACATGTATAAGGAAACGCTCTAGATCAGGGCTGGGCAAACTACGGCCCGTTAAATGTTTTTATCCGGCCCGCCGTATTTGTAAAAATTGAATGAAAGTCAGATATTTTTTTATGTAAATCTGGTTAATATGTTTTATATGGTTTATTTTCATTTTTATTATGTAACTTTTTTTCCCCACACAAAAGGGAACCATAAACACAAAATGTACGTAAAAGAATGTACTACTATTTTTTTTTACACTGTCAGTCTATGGAATCAGATGCCAAAAATATCAAACGTAAATTTCTAACAAACGAACGGATAATGCTTCACATTTACATTTGTTTTTCTTTATTTTTCGCTGGCAATCTTCACTTTATTATTTGGACTTCTGGCACTAGCTTCACGTAGGGACGCCCCTCTCTGATTGGTACGTAGGGACGCCCCTCTCTGATTGGTACGTAGGGACGCCCCTCTCTGATTGGTTGGTGAGAATTTGATTGACAGCCGCTTGGCCAGAAAGCCCGATCCGTCCCCTTTGTCAAATGTTAGAACCCGATGTGACCCGCGAATCAAAAAGTTTGCACACCGCTGCTCTAGATTGTTAAAAATGGTCTGGTAGCCATTTTAAAGATCACTGGCTAAACTCAAAGTCAAGACCATATGGTGGAGTTGTGGTTCAGGACAGGATAAGACTTTATTAATCCCACTAGGGGAAATTGTGTATATCAGCAGCAAAACGTTAACAGAAAAACTAATCAAGACAATTTTAAAAGACAACAGTGAAGAAAACAACAATAAAATTATTTTCAAAAGTCTTGTCAAAAGTCTTTGGCCCTTGGGCTGCCCACTGCTCCGGGTTTGTGTGTGTTCACTGTGTGTATGTCCACTTCACTGTATGGATTAAATGCAGAGCACAGTTTTGATATGGCTTGCAATCTCACAAACTTTACTTCCTATTGATCCAAGCTGCCGCTTCCTGAGAGAGTCAAATAGAGTGACGCTTGATCTCGCTGAAACAACACGTGAGAAGACTCCCTATTCCAATGGCTCCCAACACCTTTCTTTGCAGAACCATTAGACAAATGAATAGTTCCAAGAACAAATGAAAGTTTGAAAACCTTTAAAAAACAACTGGAGTCTTAAACTGGTTTCTTAAATTACTGAGTAGATGAAAGTACCGGCGTTGAATCTAAACCAGTGGATCAAACCCCTGCTGGTACAGATGTGGCGAGACGGATGTCTAAACAATCACATCAAAGGAAAGAGAGGAGGAAGAGGATGACCAACCAAAGGATCGACCTCAGACATCAAGACGGTTCCAGCGGCAGATGGTCGTCCGGCAGAAACTAATTGGGAGGGCATTACTATTCTGTTCCCAGTTCTTCAGCCGTTTAAACACCAGACAGACATGGAGACTAGAATAAAGTGAATCAAAAGACAACAGAGTTAGCTAAATCAATGGCATAGCAGGCAAAAATAGAAGCGGAAAGGACAACTTGTCCTCAACCGGTTTTACTTTTCCAAAGTCAATCAGACAGAATTTGCCGTCGTTCTGTCGTCTGCTCTGTTTCTAGCCTGTGTGTTTGAAAATCGCTTCATTATCGAATCCAAAAAGGTTGTTTAGGTTGAACGCTAAATGCTACCGAATGAGCAGCAGCTTCTAAATAATGTCCTTTTTGCTCAAATTGCTCGACTGAAGACATGCAGAGGCTTGTCTGGCTTCTGACCCGCACGGATCCAGTCACAGTGAACGACGTACAGCTCCAACATGGTTAAAGCAAGACTTTACGAGACTCCAGTGGCCCGAGCATCCAGAACCTGCAATGCCCTCATAGCGTGCCAGAACACCTCAGAGCCTTCCCTCTTCAGCCCTGCCACCCTCACTCACTCTGCCAGCTTCATACCATCAGGAATGTGGTGATCTCCATTCAGATAAGGAGGAAAAAAGAAAAACTCAAAGACAAGGAGGCAGACGGAACTTCTCTGCCAGACTAGAAGCAAGAGACGTTAAGGCTTGGACCTGCTGTTCAAAAAGAAAAGGGCAAGTAAGACGGGACTAGGACAATAATGCCCTCATTGAAAGGGTTTTCCCCATCAGCCTCATGTTGGTCACCATAGTTCAGGCTCCGCAAAAGTAGTTTTTGATGTCAAACTATTTGTCCCCAAGGTTAATTCTGGGCAAGACCAAGGAGACACCATGATACACTTCAGACAAGGATCATTCTATGCAGTGACTCATCCAGACGTGACCTTCAACAGTGCACAGTGAAGATTCCGCCCCACTGAATGCTGGGAGCACAGCTCTAACAAAGCTGCCCTTCAGTCTGGCTGTGAGAGCGAGGACGGCGTTTATTTCATGACGCAGTCTTTTTGGGCTCCCGATGACTCCATATCCTCAGACGACAGGAGGACGACAACAGAAGATCCATTCTCTTCAGAGGTGCTGTCTATTCTGCTGAAAGTCAGACTTGAAAGAATCCATCGCCCTGGGCACGCCTCTCGACATTTCACACAGCGTGACAAAAATAGACGCGCTGATGAAGGAGTTACTGTACTCGCAGTCTTGATCAAACCAGTAATGTTGAAAATAGCTTGAGCTCACAATACCACCGAAACGCTTGGGATCCAGTTTCCCCCCCAATGACAGTGAGAAAACACTACAACACTGTTCCATCATAATCTTAGTCTCGGAATTTTCATAGAGCATTTGGGTGAATTGTAAACCTGTCCGCTATTTCTGTGTATTTGTGACATTGATCCTTCCACAATGTGTTCACACGCAACTACATTTCAACATTTCCCAGATCTTCAGATGTTTGAAGTTGAAATGTCACAACGCAGTTTGGCCACAATGTCTTCTGCACACGGACAGACGGCGGTGAAGAACGAGCCTCGTGTCTCGCCGCTACACGTGTGGTTGGTTTCACACAAAGCACTTGTTTGTCTCACTTGGGAGTGATGAGCGGTTAGCGCAGCTGTGCCTCAAGGTGGCTAGGTTGAAGATACGTTTCTTCTTTGGGACGCTAGTAGATGTAGAACAACCCGTTGAGATAAAACGATAGAAGCGTAGTGGATCTCGAGGTGGACCTTCAAGGAAAAGCAAGCAAGTGTCCACTTGTCCTGAAGTAACCGCCTCAGTTCGCACAAGCCAGCAGACGTGAAGACTAAAGCAGTCAGGTAGCTTCTGCTGATGTTGGCAGGAACTCTTCTGATTCAGCATTCTCAAGCCAGATGCCCAGATGCTTCCGCAAGTGTCTCTTCACAATGGAATTCCCTGCATACACTTCATAGCAGAGACACACGTGCTGTCACCATCCAGCCGAAGAGCAAGATAAATCAGCTGAAGAGAAACACTCAGGAGAAATAGCAGCAGAAAGAACCAAAGATTCTAGGTTGGAAATATCGCCTTGATTACGTGCCACTCGCACTAAATGAATGAACAACACAAAGCAGCGTGGGTGAAGTGAACGAGGGACACGTGTGACATCATCACTCTCGCCCTCTGCTCCGGCTTCTTCACATGTAAGTGCTGCACGCTTGGAGAAGATCTAACACACAGGGTTCCTACAGGTTCAGGAAAGTCAAACGCAAGAACTTCTCAAGCACTTTCACGGTCCTTGTTCAAGCTTTTCCAGCACCACACAGTCTTGACACACATTTAAAGGTCTGCTTAAAAACAACCCAAATGAAACCTATTGTAATGACATTGAAAGAGATTTTTAGCGAAAACGAAGAAAACAATAGTTCCGTAGATTTAAAACAAATGAACGAAATGCACATTCACGAGTTAAAGATTTGAGTCGGTGTATTAATTTTCTTAACAGTAATAGGAGGGAACAAACAAGGATAATAAATAGATTTTTGTCAATTTACTTTGTTGTGTTTTTGTCTATTTAAATGTTTACAGGGTTTTTCCCAATAACTGTTATGTAACAGGTTTTTACTATACAGTTTTTATGATACTTAATCATAAATATTGTAAAAAGAAGTGTCTGAAATATGCGGGCTTGGAACAGATTAGGGCATGTACATATTAATTGCGTCCCGGTTTATGAAACATTTGCTTTACCAAACTGCAATCGGCACAAATTAACTTTGTAATTCGGGGTAACACTGTATTGGAATGTTGTGAAACTACTAAGTACAACTATATTTCCCAAGCATTTTCAAACACTTCATTTAAAATTCAAGTATTTTTAAGACCTTGAAAAACCACAAATTAAATTCAAGCATTTTCAAGGATTTCAAGCAGCCGTAGGAACCCGGAACACAAATCCAACCAAACAAAAGCAAAAAGTGTGTGTGAAGCATCAGTCCTGAAGGTCTCTCGGACCACCCCTCCCCCCACAGTCTGAGAACCACGGCGGAGAAGCTCATGTGATGCAAACGCAAACATGACCGCCACAGTCACAAGCTTTTTTTATGTCTTCCTCGTGACATGAGTTTTCTGCAAGCGGCGTACACAAACACAATTACACAAACTTCATCCGTGATGCCGAGCAGCTTAATCGGGTGAACAACCGTTCAACAGAGTTACGATCTGACGGTTTCAGCACAAAAGCCACATCGTGTTTAACCGAGCCACTTTCTATCGCCTCGTTTTCGATTTCTAAAAGGTTTACAACACTTCTAAATAAGGAACAGAACCACAGAGAAGAGAAACCGAGGTCTCGGCCGTTCCTGTGACTTTGGAGACTTCATTGCTAAATGGCATAAATGTCTGCATTTTTCCCACACTGTGATTGGCTGGCCAACTATCCTGGGCGTGTCCTCAACATCAGTACATTGATACAGTTATTGGCTCCAGCTCCTCATGACCAGGTTCAAATTAACGTGGATTACACAACAGAATTGGGACTTAAATGTTATCAGAAATGATTTCTACGTCGATTATCCTCGACCATCTCCGGTACCGACCGATTGGCTGACGACTATATAATAATACAGCCATAAAACTATATAATTAAAAATTGGCACTATTTATTTATTGTTGCTTCTTTCATTTTTGCACAATTTTGTTATACTGAAGTGATTTAATTATTAAGTTTCTGGTATTTACTGTCTTTGCTGACATTAAGCATTGACATTTCCCTTTGAGAGATTAACAAAGTCTAGTCTCATCAAAATTAGATGTAATTCTGAAATGACATTCTATTAACATATGAATCTCTGAAAGACGCAGCCGGCCATGGCACGCTTTTTGGCAACCAGCCAATAAAATAAAAACTGACTGCAATAAAAAAGGTTGGTTTTTGAAACGCAGTATTGACGAGTTTCCGAAGAAGAAGATGTGCTCACCATTGAAGAAGCTTTTGACCTTCAGATAGCCAACACTGAGTCGAAGAACGGAGAGCTTGTCCAGCCGAGCGCGGACGTCTTCAGAGAAAGGCAATAAGTTGGTCAGCTTGTCCAGTTCGCTGTTCAGGCGATCGCGGTGGCGTTTGGAAGGGTTGGACTTGATGCCATCGGGTGGAGGAGGCTTTGGGCTGGAAAGAACAAAAGTGGGAACATTGTTTGTTGAGGCAATATTGAGGTTTAGAAATGTGCTTACAAAGTTCGGCAAAACATTTCAACTGCACCAATCAGAATTTCAGAATTGTAGCCAAGCGTAAAGGTTTAAAGTATTTATCTGTTTGATTTTTTTTATGCCATCTTAGCTTCAATGGCTATATTAATGACAATATGGTGTTTGACAATTACACACTTTAGAAAGCAATACATCTCTATCACGGTTGATAAATAGCAATAAAATACACAACTTTTTATAATGACTTCAACAAATTAGATACACTCTTTCATGTTGATTTCTGTTCAAAATTGTAACATTTTTTGTGGTAAAACGTTCTTAAAACATTTGCTGAATAAAACCCTTGTCTAATAGCACACAATCGATCACAGTCAATAAAAATAAGCTTTACAGTCGAAATATTCCCGCATCGATTACAAAGGTTTAAAATAACTAGGCTGACAAAAGCAGGAAGACGACATCCACTGATGAGCACAAGAGACGCACAACTTTCAGAACAGGTCTGTCGATGGCCTTTAGAAAGCTATTAATAGCTCAGAAAGAGTTTGGACATTTCTGAAGTAACACGGCAACACGTCGTCCACCTTTAGGACCGTGACAACATCAGCACGTTTCTTCCCATTCAACTTTCTTATCGCAAAAAATGTGCATACGTAGAATATTTTCCGATCGAACGGGAAGACAAACGCCAGTGCGGGGCTTTTAAAAAAGTACCGTAACTCCTGGAATAATAATCCAGTAATAATAGAATCTGTTGTCTGGTAAAGTAAAGGATTATAAAGTGTTTTCAGGATTATAAGATGCACAGTTCATTATAGGACTTGACGTGCACCTTATCTGAACATTACGGTAATGCAGTCGAAGAGTTCTGGCTCCATAAGCCGTTAATTGAATTACTGAATCTTAAAGCAGGATTTTCTCTCACATGCTTGTGGCGTTGCATGAATGTCTGAAAGATCTCGGCTCCGCGTCGCCATTTCGCTCTTCGAGATAAAGTGCTTTAAATCGCTTTTCATTAGTTAAACGCCGCTACGGAACGACATCAAAAACCTCAGCCAACAAACACTCCACGAGAGCCGTTTACCAGCCCTTCATTAGGCCACGTCCCAACGTCAAAGCGTTTTGGTACCGAAACAGCAGTTTATAAAAACCCTGCTATCTGAGATTAAGCTCTCTTACTGGAATCAAGACCATCAAAAACTGTGGGTAACTGGAGCTGGAACAGTCTTTTTATTGCTTGCCAGCTGAGGAGACTAGAAGCCGTAACTCTAGCCACCCGAGCCGGACTCCAATTATGTTTTCCCAGAAAGAAAGTAAAACTAACCAGAGGAAAAGGCCTCCAGAGACAAAGGCCTGCGTTTGGTCCCTCACTTCCCCTACCAACCCGGCTCCACGTTTCTACAACAAAACGCCCTCGACGTTTAAGCGCCGCTGAGTCATCGATCATTTCGCATTTCTGGAGTTTTTGGTTGTAAACCTTTGGAGAAAAGGAAAATAGGCAACCAGGACGCTAAAGAAATTAGTAGAGACGGTTCTGTCTTTTATTCTTTGAATAACCACACTTTATTTGTAAACACTGTATTGACGTGAATTTAAGCCCCACCCCCTTTGCTTTATTTTTTCTTTAGAGTGTTAATGAGCCACTTCTAAGTGTCACTGCCTGGATAATGTCATGTTATTGCTGTTATTCATCCTGTGTGTTGAAAGAAAAGGCTTTTATTTACCAAAACTTCCAATGGAAAAAGAACCATTTTTGTTGGGAGGTATTTAAGGCTGAAGCTTATGATCGTTTTCTGATTGTATGATTAATCAACTAATTTTTTTATGCAACCAATACATTTTTTTCCCCAAACGATAATTTGTTCATAAAAATAAAATAAAGATGCTATTTGGTTTTTAATTTTAATTAATGGTTTTTTATTTTAATTTTTAAAGGCAATGTTGAAACGTTGAGTCAAAAACACAAACTCAATACACCCAAAGTGATTAACCCTCTTATTACCTTCGGGTCAAATTGATTGTTTTCAGATTTTAAAAGGATTTTTAAAATACTTAGGTGTTTCCTTCGCTTAGATGTTTTTCCACTTTGATATTGTTCGGCCATAGATATTGTTTGGGTCAAATTGACCACTGTTAAGGTTAAAAAAAATACATTGTTTCACTTGGTTTATTTTACTGATTACTTCATTTGTTTCTTCTTCTTCTTGTCTTAGTTCAATCTACATATACAAATGTTTTTGTTACAATAATAATGTTCAAGTCAATTTGACCCTTCTGACAAAATTGAAAATAAAAAGAGTCAGAAAGATCAAATACTATTTGTTTCTTTGCAACAATGTGAGACAATACATCGCTGTCTCACTCACACACACTCTCACATACACACAGAGACACAGTTTTAAGGAACCTTTTGGTTTCTGACACTTATATGGATGATAAAAGGTGTTTATTATCTTATGTTCATTAGAGATCCAACAAACCCTCACAAGTGTTTCCAGAACCACTCATTTACACTACACTCATTCTAATAGTTTTTACATAATACATATACTGTATATCATTTACTTACTATTTACATTCTGTTTTAGCAAGACTAAACCACTATGCAACTTTGAGAAGATCGGAATCAGAACCGACAAAACACTGGCTGAGATTTTGTAAGTTTGCGATGAATGGCGAAAATATCGAGATGCTGTTGGTCCGCGAGTATTTGGTCGGGAAACTCCTTTCACGGGAAACACTAGCCTGAAGCTAGAGCGATTGATAAGCCCCGTCAACATTCCGAAATTCTTTCAGAGGTTTGAGGAAAGATGGCAGATCCCGCCTTTGGAATGATGTAAATATCTAGAAGGTCTACGGCTTCAGTCAGGGGATTGGTTAATGGAGACAAGCAGCGAGATTCTTCTGTCCCCTTGAGGACGGCGGCGTCTGGCCAATCACGAGCAGCCGTGACATCATGACTGTTTTCCTCTATCAGGTCTTGACATGCAACACGGTTTCTTGCGCTGCCTGGAATACACAGAGGCTTATCTCAGGACTCCACGCTTTGTTCTTTCTTGTCCGTGTGTACAACTCATTCTTTCTTTTACTTCTCGTTCTCTCAAACTTGGCAATGACAAACCACTGGAAGACATCTTTCAAAACATTCACGGTAATAGTTGCACAACTGCTTGTCCGTGTTCTCGCTCCTGACTGTGTGAAGGGTTTGCTGAGGACAAGTCAGAAGTCAGAAAGAACTTTATTGCCATGTTCATAAAGAGCACTTTAAGGAACTTGGAATGTGTCTTGGTGCAATTGGTGCTTCACGACATACATTCAATTACAGAACCATGACATAAAGTGACTGTGTGGGGGAAGGGGAGATTTAAACACATAACATAAACATAAACAAATATAAACAAATGGGAGGGGTCAGCTTGGGGGGGTTGGGTGACACAAAACACAAAGAATTATGTATATCATACAAACAACGTAAAATACACCGAAAATAGTTTATGCCATTTAATCCAAAACTGGTGGTATATGTGGAGGCATCCACCGTATTTTGCAGAATTCCAATTAGCAAATGGTTTAATTTATTGGCTTTAATTAGCAGTAGGAATTCTCTCGCACAGACACGCCTCCTGTGCTATTATTAGCAGCCCGAGTGTTTTGACTGTCAAAAGATGCTCGTCTTTTCCTCCTCGCATTGGTGTGAGAAAAATTTATTGCCAAACTTGTTGGGGGAAAAAACTTTATGGTTTTAATTTCTTCACCTACATCAAATTTTGTAAAAAATAAATAAATAAACCCAAAAAGGTAACAATTGCAATTTTTTTTAATTGATGTTAAAAACAAATTATGACATTAACCTTCATCTCTTAATATCGTCTTACCAAAACCATACTAAACATCAAAACAGATCTGAAACCAGAAGGGAAGGTGACAGCTCAGCCAAGTGTGGTTGTGTTCAACCAGATAAACCGAAGCCAAAGCTCAACCCCGTCTGGTTTAGGTCAAAATCAAGATGAGAAAAGAAAAAAAAGAAACATCCTACAACCGGCTTAGCAAATCCAAGCGCAGCCATCAATTCTCCAAGTCACCATGCTGGTCTGTAGAACAATCCAACGCTTGTGGGTTCGATGCGCAGTCACTTCGAAAGCCTGAAAAATGTCGGTTTTCATCACGTCTTCCACGAGATGAAACTCAAAGCGAATGGGAGGGTCTTCAACAGGGGAAGGGAAACGGTGCTGGCCCAGTTCTCTTTCAGCAGGCATCAAAGCCCAGTATCAATACTCCAGCTCCCAGAGGCAGAAACACCCATCACACACACACACACACACACACACACACACGTCTGTTTCAACACTTTGTCAAAACTAAACGAGATCGGTTTTCTCACTTCATCCAAACACACCACACGGCTAATAGCGGGCTACTATTACTACTACTACAAAAGCTCTCATTTCTACTAAAAAATAAATAAATAAATAAAAATAATGTTTAAAGGATAATAAATCAAATATGTATTTTCTCACTGGTGAGAGTTCGTCTCATGGTCGTCTTAGATTAGCTATTCTATTGTAGCGTGCATTGATAACTAGTTTGATAACTAGTAAGAGCCGGCCACAGGAAACAGATGTGGCCCACGGGCCGCAGGTTCGGCATCACTGGATTAAGAAGTCAATTCAGTCAATGGTAAAGTAAAGTGAGTGAGCCAATACGGCCACTAGGGACAGTATCTAAACACAGCAGAATGGGATTCGAACCTGTGGCCCGCTGGCCATTTCACGCGTATTAACAATTTAACAAAATGGTCTGAAACTGATGGCGGTTTTGCTTTTCACATGGTTCACGCTAACAGAATTAGCATTGACATCAGATGGCGGGGTCACGATAGCTTTCCTCGCAGCTTCTTCCAGTTCATGGGTTCCATTTGCTTGGGAAAGCAGCATGTTGCCGATTTGTGGAAATCGTAATAACACGCAAGTCGCTTTGTGTAAAAGTGTCTGTTAGACGTCTGTAAAGTAAAGCAGAGTAAACATAGACCTCCTCATTCCTTCTCATTCTCCAGCGAGATGGTGAAAACCAGCAGCTGCCGAGGTGAAGCGGTTCATTTCCTCAGCCGCTGCTTTGTTTTTCCACAGGTTGGAAGCAAGGAAACCTCAACGGGAAACGTGAGAAAAAGAGAGAGAAGGACAGAGAGAAAAAAGACCAAGACAGAAAGAATGTAATAGAGAGAAAAAGAAAACGACAAAGAACGCGAGAGACCAAGGGTGAGAACAACAAACGATTGGATAGTAAAGGGAAGGGAAAGGAGAGAGAGAGAGAGAGAGAGAGAGAGAGAGAGAGAGAGAGAGAGAGAGAGAGAGAGAAAGAGAGAAAGAGAGAGCGAAAAGAGAGAGAGAGAGAGAAAAGAGAGAGAGAGAGAGAGAGAGAGA
>MU204413.1:543998-793857 GCA_017309775.1 Paedocypris sp. Pulau Singkep
GAGAGAGAGAGAGAGAGAGAGAGAGAGAGAGAGAGAGAGAGAGAGAGAGAGAGAGAGAGAGAGAGAGAGAGAGAGAGAGAGAGAGAGAGAGAGAGAGAGAGAGAGAAAGAGAGAGAGAGAGAGAGAGAGAGAGAGAGAGAGAGAGAGAGAGAGAGAGAGAGAGAGAGAGAGAGAGAGAGAGAGAGAGAGAGAGAGAGACGAATAAAAACAGAGAGAGAGACTGCACTACTAATAAAGAAAAACGTAAATGTTGCGTGTAAACAACCGTGGAAACGTGGTAGTTAGAAATAAACCTATAAGTCGAGGCTTATGTGAGGCAGGCGGTCTGACCAGTTCTTCACACTTTTACCAACGATGTGAAAACTCTGTCGCAGACTCGGAGACGTTTCCACTTTCCCAAAAAATATCGTGAGAGATACGTCCATTGATGTTTTTCATCCAGTTCCACAACAGTTGCGTAAGAGTTTGCGTGACTTAAAAATATGTTAATTTGAGGAGGGGAGGGGGCAAAGAAAAAGAGAGAGCGAAAAATAGAGAGAGAAAAAGTTAAGAAAAGAAAAAAAAAGTCCTGTGTTCTCATGATGTGAAAAAAGCCGATATCAGATTACAATAACATACTCCCCCCGCTCGCCCCTCCCTCGTGTAAGCATCGCGTGAGAGCGCCGCCAACTCTCGACTTGATTATGATTAATACAAGAGTACTATTTCCATGCCGGAGCCAGAACTACACACCAAGCCCGAATCTTAAGGTGTCCCTGCGGATTCACAACTGGGTCAGTTCAAGAAGTTCTTTGCTTTGCTGCGGAACAACCACAATTCTCCAATTATTTCCCAGCCGCTTTATATTTTAATGGCATAACGACCATTCCACGATCGTTTCACCAGATCCGCGACTGAAAAGTGAAAACGACTCACGCAATTACACGGAATGTACATTGAGTCCAGAGTTAAAAAAAAACAAACATATTTAACAGCACACTTTACAACTATTTTTACAGGCGATCTCGCGACACTTGCACAACAGTTTACGCAAGTCAAGTTAAAATCCACCGGAAAATGTGAAGCATGTCACGCAGGAACCGACACAAAGCGACTTCCACTCCAACACGTAACGTTCCAGTTTGAAACATTGTCACGCTGCAACAACTTAAGCGCAACATTTAGTGGCGAAACGCGCGCGCGCTTTGAACTTGGCCGCGATTTCCCGCAACACTTACATTTTCTGAACGGGCTTCTTGCGCTTCTTGACCGCATATGTACCAATTCCCCCGGACATTGCGAGTTGGCTTCTGCGAGAAGTCTTTAGTACGCAAACGGCGTGTACAATCCCCTCAGGTTGTTTTAAAATGTCGTCGAGTGTAAAATCCTCCCGGTTGCTTCTGTTCGCCACTCAGGTGCGACTACTGCCAGAGGCTTGACTTCACGGCGAAAATCAGCGCAAAACACTGAAGAAAACTTTCCATCGTCTACCGTGGACAGGCAATGGCGTGAGCCGAACAAATTTTCCTTCTTCCTTTTTTTTCGTTTGGCCTGTCACTCTTCAGTGGCCGATAAAAAGGCTTGCGTTGAATTGAGTGGTGGAGAAGCATTTGCCTAGACCAATCAGACGCTCTGACGTCCGTAGCAGGTAGTCTGCCCGGTTGGTGATTGGTTGGAAAAAGTTTTCAGGAAATCGTAAACGTCTCAAGAGTTTTTAAGGTGGACCGGGGTAAATAAAAGCGGAGCTGCTCCCTCGCTTGGCTGCACTTTGAAACGGCACTTATGTAAAAACGGATTTAAACAAGGCCACACTTTGAATGTTATTTTGTGTTTTTTGTGCATTAAACTAGACTTTTTATATGTTGTCTGTTAATGAAGCAGTTGAGTGCAAAGCTTAATTTTTACAAGGATTTTGCAAGATGTGCACTAAACTGTTTCATCAAATGAGCAACGCTATATTTTTATTGTAGTTTTATTTATAAATTAAACTATTATTGAATCCAATAATCTTTTCTGTTAGCTTTTCACAGTTTAACTCTTTTCACAGCAACGAAAAGATTACAGGATAAAGAGCTTCCTTGGTTGTAGAAAAAGCATCAAGTGAATTAATAACAACATTATTATTATAATATTATTATAAGTACCGTCTTCAGGTTTTGAATGGGGTGGTGGTGGTGGGGGGGGGGGTCTACGGCTATCACGAGTTTAGCCAATAAGCTTCCAGAATTATTCTAAAGTACAATAGGACAGTTCTACAGCTATTGGTTTACATTTTAGACACAGGCACAAAAACATACCACATTCTGATTCATTTCTCATTAACAAATGCGTACACAAACATAATGACAGTAAAACATTTGCTTCAGCACACTATTATGTTGCTAGTTGTTTATTCTTATAGATTAATCTCTTAAAACCCGGTGACTGAAGACAACATTTATCAGTCTGTAGCATGAATTGTGCAAGACAAGTTAGACGGCAAAGTTTAATACTCTGGATTAGGGGTTCACAGTAGATGAGCATATGTTCGGGCAGATTGTGTTAAACCGAACCATAAATTGTCCGGCTTTGCAGCAGCAGAAGTATAATGCACAGCTTGGGACAATTCGTCTGTCATCTGTCAGTTTTGCAAACCTTCAGAGTTTATTTCCAACTTGTATTAATAGCTGGGTGTGTGTGTTTTGCAGGCGTGCTTCAAGTTGGGTATTGTCCTGAGCAGATTATCCAATAATCTAAACGGACAGTGATTGAAAGAAAGTAAATGAAAAAAAAAAAAAGTATAAACTTACAATGCCAATAACACAATGCCAATAACTGATGTGGTTTAAAATCTCGAGAATCCAACATCTGAAAGTTCTGAAATAGACAAGAAATGAAAAGTGAGAAAGTCGTTTTTTTTCTTGCGGGTAGCGCTTTCGCATCACTGGAAGAAGGAACTGGTTTTGAGTTTGAGACTCCAGCGGGGCTTTCAACATCGGAATATTGACCTTAGTGAATGTACGCGTCTGTGTGTCCAGCCTCAGGAATCCCCGTGACCCAGAAATGGAGTAAGTGGTATAAAATGAATGAATGGAAAACATGTTTCCATTCCTATTCCATTTCAAAGAAGTGCTGTATATTTTTGTGTGCAAACAGGCCAATTTGAAGCGCAAACGAGTGGCTTCAAAGAGGATGTTCAATTGTTACTGTAATCTTTAAATGTCTATTTATATACATTATAATTTATCCACTTGAAAAAATTACGCAAAGTCAAAGACAATAATGTATTTACGTGAATATAAGCACCCCTTTTTTTTTTAAACTTTCGACACTCTAAAACTTGTTATTACGTTGTTTTTTCTTGTTATATTACAATATACAGAGACTACAAACGAGACCGGGTGGCTTAGCTTAGCGCTAACAAACGGGTTCAATGTGTCATTGCAGAAAAAGTCAAAATGAAGAAAATAAAGATCACAATCAAGGAGTTAAAAAAAAATGCAAGGAACAGACACAATTTTGTATTCTATTATTTATTGTTATCTGTTCAAGTAAAATCATATCAAAATTATACAAGTCACAAGTTATGTTTGTTACATTAAGAAAATAGTATTTTAAAGAGAATATTAACGTAATTGAACCAAAATTGTGTGCCTGAAAAATCAGGTTATCATGTCACAGACACACACACACACACACACACTACACTACACTAGCTACATCACCTTCAGATAAAATCATGATAAATATGCTTATATTCGCATTTATACGGTAACTTAAATCTGCATAAAACGTACACATACCCAACCCAACCGCAGCATTCCGTCATATCCATCAGTAAACATTTCCCGCCAGTTGCGTTAATCACTTTTTGTGTTTTTGACGTTTCTGAATCCCAGCCTGCCACTACTCCAGTGTAAATATTCCTTCAGACCCTTTCCTATGTTTGGTTTCCTCCTGCACTCGGCGGAGCAGCAGCAGGCCTGGTCTTTGCCAGCATGTGTGGGAGGGTTCCAGGCATCCAGGCTTATTAGGTTCACGAGGTTCGTGCGTGTTCACACACAATGACAAAGCGCTTTTCTGTTCCATAAGGAGCCGAGCTCAACCTCCATACACAGTTTATTCTGTGGCGATTTGTCAGTGAGGTGTTTGAAAGCTTGCGCAGGAAAATGTTGGCTGAAATTGGGCCCGGGTCAATGAATGATTTTCAGGATGGCCGGGCTATTAAAAAAAACATCTCGGCGTCTTTGATTATTATGACAGCGTATTGCTCCTTAAAGACATATTTTGAACACGAAGACTAATTTTTGGGCGCTAATCAATCTTACAAAATACCCACCGTCAGGGGTGTAAAGAGTACCTCTTGAGTAAAAGTACAGATACTTACTGTAAAAATGACTCCAATACAAGTAACAAGTCACCAATTTCAAAAAGACTTGAGTCAAAGTAGCAAAGTATCCCATTTGAAAAGAACTTAAGTATTAAGAAGTATTTTATTCGTGCTCTATATAGGCCCAAAAAAAAGAAATGTGAAAACAAACTATTGTTTTCCAAGACAGAAACAGAATTTAACCTTAATGTTTGAAAACTGGTAGAACAAAGTAGATAAAAAGAATAAAAAGTCAGTCTCAATCACTTAAATTTGTGAGTAGATATAAAATAAAATGACAAATAGCCTCCATTACCTTCAGCAGCCTAAAGATGGCGATATTCACCTCGTCCGCCCAAGAAATTAACCGCGGTATAAATCGATTCCGGTTTGTCGCGCACAATTACAATGTAACGAGCAACGATAAGTGTTCACTCAAATGTAGTGGAGTGAAAAGTACTGCTACTCAATCACAAATGCAGTGGAGTAGAGAGTAAAAGTTGCTTATATTTTTGATACTCAGTGCAAGTACGAAGTAGCTAAAAACATACTTAAGTAAAGTAACGAAGTACATTTACTCAAGTATCTTACACCCCTGCCCACCGCCAATAGTTTTTAATTCTTTGTCTTGCAAAAGTGTGGATATAAAGTGGGTTTGGAACACTTACAATTCAAAATGGCATTTTACCTAATGAAACGACACAATCCGCAATGCAAATCTGTTTTGTTGACTCAAAATCCGTCTCTTCCAAGTGGGATTGCCAAATCACAGCCTTCTCCGTCCCTGCTGGCCAACCAATCACATTATTGGATTTTTATTGGAAAATAATTGAAGAGTAGAAAAACGTGCAGGGACTCAGGCTGGGCCTTGAACCCTGTTCCTTCGGTTAAAACCAATGTTGAAACATCCAATTTGACAAATATTTGTAATCTCACAGATCTGGCCTGTATCGGATTAAATATCTGTAATCTTAGACTGTGATTTGGACATGCTGTCACACACACACACACACGCGCGCACACACACACCACACTACGTCACATTTAGATAAAACAGGCGAGTTGTTCACAGAGACGTATTGTCTATATACAGCTCTGAAATGCACACACATAAATAAAAGCCAACATTTTACATTCCTCTCAAGTGGGAATATTATTGTTGAAACGTTGCATCTTAGATAAACAATCTCAGTTCAAAAGATTAGGATAATTTCTTTGCAAATGCACAGTACAAGCAGTTTATTAGCTCCAGTCACTGAGGAACATGTTGCAAGCTTGTTGCAAAACATGACGGATCATTTTAAAAGTTCAACAGTGTCATGTCTGGATCCGCTACATGTTCATCTGTAGCAGAAAACTATTTTCTTGGATTGTTGCTTTGTAAGAGTTGAACAACAAAAAGAACATTTGTAGATTTCTTGATAAAAAAAACCCTACGGTTGCTTTGGAGATTCTTACACAGTCAAGCACATTCTTTCCCTGGGAATCAAACCAACACCTTGCGGTTGCAGGCCAATGTAAATATTGTAAATAATGTAAATACTAGGCTCTTTTTATTTGAGCTAAATCTCACGAGATATGTTGTTGCTATCGTGTCATTGTCGCCTCAGTGTTTGATTTAAAGCTCAGATGATTCTAGAGGACAGAAAAGTCTCTGCGATGATGCTGCTACAAGGAATTTCTTTTAAACTATAGTTCTGTTTACAAAGATTTTTGTTTTGATTGTGGAAAGATTAAAAGCTAAAAGCAGAGGCCAAGAATTGCAAAAGAAGATGAAAAAAAAAATTCTGCCGATTCATCACACACAAAATTAAATAGTATTAGTATAGCAGCTACAATACGTAACTGGATTTAATTATGATGGAAAAATCAAATCATCTGCAAAATTAAGGTTTTTGTAAATCCTAAGTTTGAGAGTAAAGGTGATACGTTTGCACGGTGCAGTTCTACGATTGATACTGTGGCTTAACGGTAATTATTTTTACAGTAGTGTAATTACAGCACTTTTAATGATGATCACATCAGCCACACTTTGTTCTTCTCCCTCAATTAAAATCTTAAATATTTGACAGAAAAGTGAATTTTCAAAACTTATACATACATTAAGAGAATATACGTAGTATCTTTGGTTAACAATGATTATTTGCATATTTTATATAAGGCTAAAATTCCAAAGTAAAAATTGTCGGGTATAAGAATGTGACTTTAACTTTTTTATTATTGATTTATATTTGTAATATCCAAACCTTTTTACTATTGATTTATATATGTAATATTGCAACGTTTATATTAGTGATTTATATTTGTAATAGCTCAACTTTTTTGTATCAATAGCAAAACACCAGCGAGCAGGTCAACTGCCGGTTCCTCAGCACTCAGGGTTTTTTTCTCAAAAACTGCTTTGTGGAATTGCAGAATGTTTTATTTCACAAACAGCAACTCTTTTCCATGCACCGGTTATTGGACCGTTGGAAAGAATTCCCTATTTTGACAAACGTTAGCCAACTTTTCCCTGCTCGCCTTGCCAAAGCAGCCAGGCAGAACGGAAACGCCGCAGGGTTTGTTTGGGTTCGCAATTAAACAAGGTGTCTTTATTGTTCATAGTTTATTCACAATTAACAGTTTGTTTACTAAAACTATTCGTTTTGCAGTTTAAACTGAAGTTGGACATGGCTCATAATATAAATAATTTCTATTTATATTGATAAATAATTATTTATAATAATTTTCGGTAACTTTCTGGGCCTTTCAAATTGTAAATAACCCTAACACCCACCAGGTAACCTGCACACAAAATTGCCTCTGCACACGCACACACACACACACACACACACACACACACACACACACACACACAGACACACACACACACACACACAGACACACATTTCCAATCACATACGCTTTTCTGAATAAAGACATTTTCTTGTGTAGTCTTTTACGACACATTTCTCGCATCTTGTTCAACACGACTGGGTTAGTCACCATCTTTCCATTTTTGGACCTGAAGATGTAGTGACGTTTCAAACGCTCATGCTGGCACTGATAAGAGCAGCAACGTGATTCATGATGCCCACATTAGCCAACACGCCAGAACAAGGGCAAACAAAGACTTTCAGAAGATAAAGCTGTGGGTGATGTTGCCACACTGTTTGCTAGGCCTTGGACTATATGGATACGGCAAAATAAAAGTCCTCCATAACACTAAAATCTACTTTTGAAGGAGCTGACATGACAATAGCAAGCGATCTGTCTTCCAGCGTGCGGCATCTTGCTCAATAACACCGTTCAATAAATCTCTCTTGGATAAACACACTTCATATTTCACTCTGACGTATCAAGAGAAAACGAACGAAGGCGAGAGATGAAACGATAACCTGAAGCGCTCTGTTTGACAAATCACAGTCATCGGCCGCCTAAAGTTATCGGTTTCAATGGTTTGTGATCAGATTTTTGAGCGAAATGCAAAATACAAACATAGCTGCTTTACAGTATTTCACCGAAATTACGAGTCAGTCCATCATATTAAAATTTTATTAGTTAGTTAGTTGATAGATTCAATGAAAGTGTTTGTCATAAATGGAAATATCTCCCTTTGTTAGCATTAGTGCTATCTCTGTATCAGTTAATAGTCTGTTTTCGCTGACAGTTTGCGCTTAATCTAACCAGCATGAATGTTTTAAAAATGCGACTTACATTTATTTGTTCTTCTCATTGGTGTGCTATGTGTTAGCTTTAGCATCCTTGTTATTCCTATTTTTTATTAGTTATTTGAAAGCTCCATTGCCTTTTTCTTAATGTAATCAGTGTTTTTGTTGTATATATGTGTTATATGGACAGTTTGCGTTTGTTTTACTTAAATCTAGACGTGTAAAAGTGTAATTGACATGTAGAACATAATCGGGGGAACGGAACAGCGCCATCTTCTGACCGAAAACAGACCAGCATCTAAAAAACAAACAACGGCAAAAAAAAAAAAAAAAGTTATAAAGTATATAAAAAGACTAACCAGCATCTCTGACGAAAAACATTCACGACAATATGAATTACTGTGTGACTCATGATACCCAGAATTTCATTCTGCTGGGAAAACAGCTGCGAAGAAGATGTTCTTCATCACCGATGTGATTTGGTAGCATTGTCGAGAGTTTCAAAAGCATCTTTTACCCATTTATCTGTGAAATATGGACGTGAATATTAGAGCCATTGACATGTGTAACACAAGCTCAAAAGCGAAATCTCATAACAGCTGTCCTCACTATTTTAAGCCTCATGAGCTGGTCAGTTTGTTTTTCTAATTTGAGGCAGATGTTTGAGGTTAAAAATTCATTCTATCTCTTGGCTCTGTTGGTGTGTGTGTTTAGAGACACATCTGAGACGCAGGTCTAGAAATATGGAGAAACTCTTTATTCACAAACAAATAGAAATGAGCTAAAAACAAACCTCTAACTCAAGTTCAAGTTCAAGTTTATTTATATAGCGCTTTTCTTAAGACCAACGCAAAGTTGCTATGCGAATTAGGGAAAAATAGTCTTTAAAAAGGAAAATGTTTGTTATTTATCTGTGTTAAAAAATGCTCACAGCTAATGTGAGCATTTTAAGTATGACCCTTTAAGTATGAACGCATTTTTACGTTTATCCAAAACCAGTCTTAGAGAACTGGCATATTTATGTGAACACGAGACCTGGAGAGGGTTGAAAAATAATACGACGAGTTTTCCTCAAGCTGTAGCTGTACAGTCAGGCGTTTATCACATGATGTCACCGTGATGACAGACTCGCTGGTTTCTTGCAACATAAACAACTCAATATTTTACGAGAACTCTGGTTCCTAGCAGAAATGCGACGATAAACTGATCTCAACACACATGAAAGATCTGAACTTCATTCAGAATACTAGTTAGCGTCTGCATGTAATAATAATAATAATAATAATTATAATAGTAATATCATCTAGTAATGATGTTGCCATGGTATCATCATTAACGTATCATCAGGCGTCACATCATTGATTAGATGTCATCATAAATCATGTTATTGTTATGAGAGATCATAAATCGTGTCATGATTAGAGATGTATATGATGTCATCCTTCACTGTATGATGTCATCAAAAATCATGATTAGAAAATTGTATAGTGTCCTCACGATTAGAGATTTGTGTGAGGTCATCATGCAGTGTATGGGAGGTGGTGAGAAGGGAGGTGACGGCAATATGGCCACTAGGGATCATACTGAACTGGTGCTCTGCATTTAACCCATCCAAGTGAAGTGAGCACACACAAACCCGGAGCAGTGGGCAGCCTAAGCCGTGGCGCCCGGGGGGCAAGTGGGGTTCAGTGTCTTGCCCAAGGACACTTAGTTACAGAACCAGCTGTAGGGGGATTCGAACCAGCGACCTCTCGGACACGAGTCCATGTCGTCACGGGGTTAACTTGAGAAGTTGGTAGCTCACTCGTTACGGTTACACTTGTACGGGTTAAAGTGATTGGATGGTAGCTTTACTTGGTGAACTTGAGACAATGGTTGGTTATTTGGTTAATTTGATTTCAATAGTTTTTACATTTACGTGCACTAGTTTGCTCCCGATGGCAAGCTGTGTTAGACGGATCATAAACCAACAGTTGGCGCGTATGTAAATGTTTGTTCCTGAAAAAAAGAAATTCCCACCTTGATATTCCACAGATAATAAGCTGAGAAGGAACACCGATGAAAAAAAAAAGAGTTCTAATTTGCATGTCTCCTTTAAAGCGTGTGAGAATTGCAGCACAAGTAGATCCGCAGCCAACGACAAGCTTAATCACTCAAGCAGGTACGTGTTTTATCTGCTATTCTCTGGTTTATATTTTTGGAAAACTCATAAGCCCTGGAGAAAAAAAAAATATGAAGAAAACAAACACTGTCTTTCTCGTTTCCTCTCGTCCACCAGTGATTTGATAGCATGTATTTAGCATCTGTTTCCCGAACTTGCTATTTCCCTCCTCTATATTTAAGCCCTTCTTTAGAGGCAAACTCATTTTAGTTAATGCTTCCTAGTGCCAACTTCACTCAGAGCCAAACCCTTAACCGAGCGTCTGCGCAGGGTTCCCACGTGCCTAACCCAAGCAAATCCAGGCATGCAGATCCCTATCAGAACGGCACAAGGCTTGCTTTATCGCTTATAATGGAACTATGGAGGAACAACTCAAACGTGAACGACGACTTGAATGTTTTGCGAATGCAGTAAAACAATGTGCCATCATAATTTAAGCAACACAGAAACGATGAATTCCAAAGCCGACAACAAGTTAAAGTCCGTCCATCCACACATTGCTGGATCGCAGGGAGCTGGAGCCAATCGCAGCAACTCTGGGCATGGAGGCGGGGCACACCACCTTATAGGGGGAGATGACCAACCAATCACAGAGCGCGACACACATCACACTGACTCCAATTCTCTCGGAGGAAACTCACGCAGACTCCACACTGAAGCCACACTCAAGCATTCGTATCAACAAGAAGTTGACAAAGGCCTCGTCCATTTTCTAACCATTTTGTCATTTCATCAGGCTCCATATGAGAACACACAGAACAGTGGGAAGCCATGAACATGAACCTCGAGGGCACTTCAATTATGGTTTTATCCCTGTCGTCTTCTTTCTTCTCGCCAGAATTGAGAAGTTAAAATACAACCTTCCGGTGACGTACTAAACACTCTGGAAACCACAACCGTTCCCAACTGTGCTTTAAAGATAAGCCCCAGCGGTGCCAGAGAACATATTGGCCCTGCAGATAGAGCTCGCTTGGTCAGGGTGTTTCCTAGGGCGGATTGATTCAAACTCGACAATGACAGAGCGAGGTGGTACTGCTGATAGCTGGGTGGATATAGAGAGTTTTCAAGCACTCGGGCAGTTGTGGTTTAGAAAGTTGGACTTATGACCAGAAGTTGGCGGGTTGGACACGAGGCAGGTACCACAGCTGGAGCCAGATGCTCAACCCAGCCTGAACATCCTGGAAGTTGCTTTGGATAAAAGTGTCTGCCAAATAAATGAAACTTAAATTGGCTGCACTGGATCAAGGGTTCTTAACCTTCTTGACCTCCGGGCCCAAATTTTCCAGATCAAAGTTCCCCGCGGCCCATTAAAACAAACATGACTTAACCAAATCCAAATCGTGATATAGGTCGTCATTTATAACTATATGAAGTACATTTACACTTACAAAGTTAAATAGGCAAACGTTTTGTTATTTAAAAAAATTGACACACTATGACCATCTGGAAAGCTTGCGAAAAAAATGTAAAGATTGCAAGCGAGAAAGAAAAAATCCAAAGCGGAAATGTGTAGCATTTCATTTCATTCAACACTTACGTTTGATATTTTTGCCATTAATATAAATGTATAGAGGTCGTAACTTTCATATTCATATACACAATTCTGACAAAGTAAATAATGAGATTAACATGTATTAATGCTTAACTGATTCTTAACAAAGCGTGAAAATTATTAATCATTAAGCAATTGTTAATCATGTTTTTACTGCATGAATGAGTGCTTTACTGTAGCGTAAATGAACTACTTACTAATCAGAGGTGTAAAGTACTTGAGTAGACTTTAGTAATTTTGTAAATATTGTACTTATATTTTACTTATTAGTATTTTGGCTTCTTTGTACTTGTACTGAGTATCAAAAATATGAGCAACTTTTAAATTCATGCAGTCCCAATAAATTCACGCTATCAATAAATTACAAGTACTAACACAAGTACAAATACTATGCTCAGTGTTTCAACGTCTAAAGAACTTTTTCGTTTCTTTACTCGTTCGTAGTACTTTTTTTTTCTTTAAAATCAATTGTAATGTATACACACATGTGTGACACATATGTATACATATTGTATATTTACAAAAATTTCCAAAGTGTACTCAAGTACTTTACACCTCTGTTAATAATGTCTATTAATATAGGAACAATGCTTTGTAATTGATAAACTGATTATTTACTGATGCTTAACTAATGGTTCAGAGCTTTTAGTTATCATAAAGTTTCCCTCCATGTCAGCCAAACGACTTTCCATTTTTTTTACCAAAACTAACTAAAACGATGTGCTGGGTTTTACTGCAAGTCTTCCAGAAAGTCCGACGTAACTTGCTCGGGTGTAATCGGCATAACTACTACAGCTTTCTGCTCTTATTGTTGGTTTTTACAACTCTTGGAATCTCGACGGCCTGCAAAAACCCATTAGCAGATCCGTTCCGAAGCCAAAGCCGAGCACCTTTCCTCATCCGTGAGCACAATGAATATCTGTCCTGGGCTTCACAATGCGCTTGCCCTCCTTCTGCTGCCAGACTCTGTGGCTGTGCGGTTTGGTCGGAAAGACTCGTTTCTCTGGCTCTCTCTTCCCCTCCACGTCTGGCAGAGGTGCCGAGCTGCTGCAGACACACAAACACACTTCGCACGCGAGGAGCCGTGTGGGCCGTGCTCTCAGACATTCTCAGGTGGTGACTTCAGGCGGGAGATGGCCAGCGTCTACGGGGCTCCTGGGAACACTGGAGCCGGACTGTTCCCTTCTGGAGGTCTCTCTCTTCCTCGCTTTGGGCTGCCGATCATCTGGGGCTGATTACGGACCTTCCTCCCTCGCTGACATGAGCGATGGCTTGATGAAGCCGGTCCACTTCATGTTATCTGTTTCTTTGCTCGGATTCAGTCTCACTCCGACACTTCTGCTCTTGTTCCGTCTTTCTCTCCCCTTTTCTCTCCCCATTCCCAGTCATCAAACGACCCGTCTCAGTTTCCCATTGACGAGGTCATGAGCGTCCATCGGCCAAGAACTTTGAGTCACACAATTATCTCCGGGAAAACAGACGAGAGTTGCCGGACTGTTGGACGCCCTGGCTAAACCTAGGCCAGTCACAAAGCAGGAGAGAGATAAAAGCTTGGCAACTGCTGCAAAATGAGCCCGGGATCAAGCCGGGAATACCGTATTAACACGAATATAAGCACCCCCTGACACAAAATAAAAAAAAATAATATGTGTTTTTTCTGGTTCAATTACCTTACTATTCTCCTTAAAATATTCTTTTATCCTTATTTAACAAACCTAACTGGTGACTCGTATCATTTCCATGCCGTTTGACTTGAATAATAGATAACAAAAAGTAAATTCTAGTGGTCAGAACTTCATTTGCCAAGAGCCTTTGCACCAGTTCGTGTGGGCGCAGAGCAACTGCGTGAGGCCCGTCGACCTCTCTGTTTATCCGACTCCGTGTGAAGAGAATCAGAGCGAAGGATTATTATCCCCTGTTTAGCAGACCCAGTGTTTTGATTGTGTCTGTTGCTTGAATTTTTTTAACTTCTTGCCGCTCATGTTCTTCATTTTCGACAGTTTCGATTTTTTCTGCGATGACACATTGGACTCGTTTGTAGCCGATTGCGCTAAGCTAAGCTACACGGTCGTGGTTTGTAATCTCCGTTTGTAGTTAGTTTATTCTTCCAGTGTTATTTAGTCTCTGTTAAGTGTTTCTAATGTTTCTTTATTTCTGTTAATGAGCCAATAGAAGCTTTTACTGTAGCACGTCTGCCTATGGACTATTGCTTAACATTAAACAGACAACATGTTTCCATTTATTTGTGATTGTTCATGACTTGAAATATGGTAAACGGGCACTTATATTCATATATCTGAAATCGGCGATTATAAGCACCGAACATTGTTAAAAAAATGAGTGCTTACATTCACGTAAATACGATAATCACTTATTGCGTTGAATCAAATATATCAATGTTCGGCAAGCAGAACTCGAGCGTGTTCGAGCAGAATCACTTCTCATTTTTATGATTTTAGGTTTGCTCGCTATCCTCCTGCCAAGTGCCATTTATTGAAGAAATCCAAAGAGTCGAAGAGTCGTTTGTCTTGAACTTGACTGAACGTGACCGAGTGACCGAGGAAAGTCACTGCATGCGTGTGTTCGCCCACGCCTGGTGGTTTCCTCCGTCTCTAAACGTCATTAGGGCAAGTGCCAGAAGGTTTTCTTACTGGAACCGCTCACCTTTCCATTCACCGTGCCACAGTAATCCAGCACCTGATGCTAATGCCAAAGCTGAAACAGTATGGAATTGACTGTCTCATTGAGGGAGGAAATGCCAAAACACATTTACCTTCGGTGGTAGAGAAGCCGCGTATGGTTGTCTTATTGGTTATTGCTGTTGGACTACATTATGAAATAAAGCTTTGCTTTACCTTGAGGCTTTTAGCAGACGTGTTTCTCCAAAGAACGTTGTATTTATTTGTGATAGCTCTTAACTTTAAATGTGGAAAATGGTATGCTTATATTTACATACATACTTTTGCTTTAGAGTTTTTGAGCTTTTAAAGTTGGGAAAAAGAGGGGTCCTTATATGCGCATAAATACTGTACCAACAACTTGCTTTTCCTTGGATTTAATCCCAATTGTGCCGTTACTAGCGCCCTAACGGTCGAGCTACTGGGAAAGTTCCATTCAACGGTCACAAAATTCAACACACAGCCAATAATTTTGATCGTACAAACCGTTTTCGTCTCTTTGGGTCGTACGTGTGTTTGGCCTGCAGACAGTATGAGTGCGGATTGAAGCTTTTAAGACTTCTCACAACTGCTGATGGATTCAAGTTGACATTCACTCCAGCGGGTCTCTGATCTCTTGTTGACCCCCTAAACTAAACGACCCCCGTTAAATATGCAGACGCAATAAACGCTGTTGTCAGATCTGAACGTTTACTCGCTTTCAAAGACCTTTCCCACCCCCATCTCCATCATCAATGTCACCAATCTCCTTTGTAGCTACATCAACACGTACAACTATTTTAACTGTTTTAAGTCTGTTCTGACTTTTTTATTTGTAAGGACAGAAAGAGGGGAAAACTTCCTGAACATGTGCACGGACTGAATAAATCTCACCCTGCTGCCTCACGCTCCACCCGCGGAAACATGATTTATCGTGGCCATTATTTAACTTCATGTTGTTGGGATTAATATCTTTTTTTTTCCCCAAGCATCTGTAGATGACTCACGACCGCAGACCCCACACCAATGTTCCTAAACGTTCCACCTCCGAATCCATTTTACATTGTCGGTCAAACATTCCAACCCCGTATTTACATATTTGAAACCAATTTCTCTAAATGCCTGCCTCACTTCCTGTGATTTAAGATTCTTTCTTATATTTCCGCCTTCAAATTCTGTCTTTCGGAATTTGCCCATTTCAGAGCTTTCTTCTCTGTGATTGGTTGGCCAACAGGGGGTGTGTTTCCAGCTTTCAGAGTTGACGGGATTGGCTTTAGCTCCATGTGACCCAGAAATGGAACAGTGGTTCAGTTAATGGGTGGATATACATTATGAAAAACAATTGGGTTTGGGTAAAATTGTTGAAAAGAGAGGTCAGGATTGAGTGATGGATCGAGATTGGCGTGTGGGCGTGGCCAGTCTTAAGTCCCCTCCTCCCTTAAGATGTAATCTGTCTGACCCGTATAATACTCCAGTACTCTACAATGAAGTTTAACCATAACATACGATACTCCAAGCGATACTTCTAAATGTGAACATTCTGTATTATGCCTCTCATACACATTTTTGCTGTATATTTTGTTATTAATAAAATATTCAGATATGCATGCCTTTTAACGCCTTTTGTATTTGTATAAATTAACAGTATATTCTTTATATATTGTTATATAACTTTTTAGTTTTATTCAGTGTGAATATTTTTTTTTTATTTAATTTATTTTTTTTTTCTATTCTATTCTATTGTAAATTAGTCAAACAAGAGAACGGAGCGTTTCAAAGCTACTAGTTTGCCTCGTTGATGACGCAGATGGATAAAACACCAGCATTTCTTTTCTGCTAACTGAGAGTGGAGCTCGTGTCTCTCAGCATCGTGAGCATCTGCCTGCTCTTCCTGTCAATCAGTCTTCCTCCGGATTATGGGATTGATCTGGGTGTGTGGTCCTTCCCTGAAATGGTGGCAGGGGAATTTGATGGGGAACACACACACTCACACACACACACACACACACACACACACACACACGCAAGGACACACAATGTTCTCAGATTGGATCTGCGTTAATCTGCAAGTCCCGAGCAAATTTAGTTCAAAATATGAACAGAAGATGGCAGTGATGAGACAGGGAGAGGATCAGATTTTGACTTTGCAATGAACAAAAACAATAAATAAATAATTGAAAAATAATCATTAGAACCATTCGTCCATTCATTCATCATCTATCTGTAGTGACTATGCGCACGCCTGCCGAGTCAGATCACCACTCATGACACTATCGATCTATGTAATTGTAATTTTATTTGTTGAGAAAAATGTAACAAATTTCGTTTAAACAAAGTACGTTACAGATAAAAACATATAAAAGCCAATTTAAAACGCAAGACAAAAAACAACAACAAATACATCAAGCATATAAAACAATTTCATAATTAAAATAGAGAATAGCCAGATAATCAATCTATCTATCTATCTATCTATCTATCTATCCATCCATCCATCCATCCATCCATCCATCCATCCATCCATCCATCCATCCATCCATCCATCCAACCATCCATCCATCCAACCATCCATCCAACCATCCTTCCATCCATCCATTTTTTTGCATAACTCCCAGGTTTGCTCTGGTCAAACTGGCCTTGTGACGTAAGTGACCAGTTGACCAGGGTTTACCTGTTCAAACACAGGTGGCTTTTACCCGTCAAGCGTGTCGGTGCCCGTTTGATGCCACGCAGAAGCTGCCAGTTTAAGTCTGTTTCTGTTGGGGCAAGAAAAAAACACAGTTCAGTACAGAGACCCGAAATATAGAAAAACAAATACATATATTAAAAAATAATACAAATTTCAAAGACAATATTGGACCACACACACACACACACACACACACACACACACACACACCGCAACACATTTGTGTAAAAACACTTAACGCTTAGAAATGATCTGCTTTTCAGTTGTTGGCCAGTAGAGAGCAGTGTTGCACAACACTCCTCAACATGCACGTTTACATCGCGAGCTGTTTCTTATTTTTCTATTTTTTTCCCCCCAGTCAATACTTTAAACTTCCTGTGATGTCCATCTCCACCCCATGAATATTTGAAATACCTGGCAGAGAATAAAGTGCTTATTACAGAGGTGACTTAAATAAAACTTCAGTCAGTTAGAAGCAGAAGTGCAAATGGTTTGATAATGGACTTTATAAATGGAATCATTTCTATTTCATCAAATGTCTGTTTACTAGAGGCAAAGTCAATAATTCATGCCGCCGAATCGCTAACTGTCCATCTTCCAGATCCTTCAGGGCTCCATGATAAAGGGTAAGAGACAGAAATGTAGATTGTCATTCCTGTTAACCATTGATTTACTGTAAAGAGACAACAGGAAGAGAGACAGGCGGCATGCTGGGAAGTGCAAAGACTGGATCAAGACGGCATGAATTGGAGGGCATCGCTCCAAAGATGCTAGAAGATTAATGTAGAATTTAGTAGAACATAGACAAGACCGCGGCAAATTGAACTTGTGTCCAGAGCAAAACCCTGTGGAGTGTTTCACAATCTAATTTACCAATTAAGTTTACAGTAAAATACAGTGCCGACAATAACACTGACCGGAACACACACACACACACACACCTCTAAATCTACAAAAAAAATAAAATTAATAAAAAAACTTGACCAAATTTTGTCTTCACATTCCAGGATGGGTTAATTAACGTTTTATGCGCAATTCTTGATCTTTCGTCAGACGATGAAATTAAACCCAAAGTGAGTGAAGAAACTGCACAGGTGGAGATGGTAGAGAGAGGTTGTGATCCCTCTCTCTCTCTCTCTCTGTCTCTCTCTCACTCTCTCTGTCTCTCTCTCTCTCTCTCTCTGTCTCTCTGTCTCTCTCTCTCTCTCACTCTCTCTGTCTCTCACTTTCTCTCTCTTGTTCTCACTCTCTCTCATTCTCCCTCTCTCGCTCTCTCTCTTACTCTCTCTCTCTCCTGCTCGCTCTCTCTCTTTCTTTCTCTCTTACTCTCTCTCGCTCTCTCTCTTGTTCTCACTCTCTCTCATTCTCCCTCTCTCGCTCTCATTCTCTCATTCGCTCTTTCTTACTCTCTCTCTCTCCTGCTCGCTCTCTCTCTTTCTTTCTCGCTCTCACTCTCATTCTCTCTTACTCTCTCTCTCTCTCGCTCTCACTCTCATTCTCTCTCATTCTCACTCTCATTCTCTTTCTCTCACTCTCTCTCTCGCTCTCATTCTCTCTCTTTCTCTCACTCTCTCTCTCTCGCTCTCACTCTCTCTCTTGCTCTCACTCTCTCTCTTGCTCTCGCTCTCTCTCTTGCTCTCGCTCTCTCTCTCTCTCTCTCTCTCTCTCCCTTGCTCTCTCTCTCTCTCTCTCGCTCCCTTGCTCTCTCTCTCTCTCGCTCTCTCTCTGGTGAATGTGTGCGTGTTCTGCTCTGTGATTAGTTGGCCTTCAATCCAGGGCTCCGTCCAAAAAAAGCGGGCCACAAATGTAATCAATAGTGTCACTCATCACTTGATGATCCGCATGTCTGATCATCAGCAAATTTGAAGTAAAATCACATGCACAAATCAAAAACTCTGTCATTAAATGTGTGCGTGCAGTGAGCACAGAGACAGTCCAGACTAGACCAATTTCTATTTTCTATTTGTATTTCTTTTTCTAATTTTCATACATTCAGATTTCAACAATTACTGTGGATAAGTTGTTTTTTGGGGTTTGCACAGCCGCCGGATCCAGCGCACGCTGCAGAAAATTGCCAAAAACTAAAAGAAACCCGATGATGTAAGAGCGGAGCGACTGTGAAGGAGGACAAACAGCGATTACACTACTGTTACACTCGGTGCTTCTCGCGCCTCCGAGCAGAAAAATATAGAAACTGCATCTGCATGAACAGACAGACCAAAGCCCGTCTTAAAATGTTAATTAACAACATTTATCTCCAGACGTCTGTCCTACACACACACACACACACACACACACACACACACATACTTCTTATTTAAAAAAAAAACCGCATGAATAATTACCAGTGCAGCTTTACTGAAATATAAAACATGTTTCCTTCCTTAACAATCTCCTGTTTACAATAATTATTTCCCCGGTCTCCACGTCCGTCTGCACAGAACATTTTCCAGGTTTAAAATCGCTCTCAGGGTGTGAATTCTAACAACTTTTCAGTCTCTAAACTGGTCTGCACAAGATTAAGTTAAAGTTGACTTGAAGTCAGGTGGAGTTTTCTACACTGAGACAGTGATTCACTCCATCTGTTTTCTTGTATTAATTCCCCGTTTACACAGAGGAAGATGTTGAAATGACACTAGATGTTTTATTCGTTCATCACAGAATTTTTTCAGCCCATATCCATCCATCCATCAATTTTTAGACTGTCTATTCGTCAAACTGTCCGTCCATCCATCTATTCATCCATCTATCCATGTTTAGAATCTCTCTATTCATTCATTAATTCATCCATCCATCCATCCATCCATAGATTCTGTTCTTCCATCCATCCATCCATCCATTGATTCTGTTCTGCCATCCATTGATAATTTTTAGACTTTGTCAGTTTATCAAACTGTGCGTCCATCTATTTTTAGAATCTGTCAGTTTATCAAACTGTGCGTCCATCTATTTTTAGAATCTGTCTATTCATCCATGCATACAATCATCTATATATTCTATCCTTCCATCAATCCATCCATCCATCCATCCAAACCACCAAGCATCCATTTTTAGACTGTATATTCATCAAACTGTTCATCCATCCATCTATTCATCGATCTATCCGTTTTTAGAATCTGTCCATTCACCCATCCATCCACCTATATTATCTGTCCTTCCTTCCATCCAGCCATCCATCCGTCCATATTAGACTGTCTATTTATCAAACTGTCCGTCCATCCATTTTTCTGTCTATCCATTTTTGGAATCTGTCTATTCATTCCATCACCGCTTTTAAATTGTCTATTTTAATCCATTTATTAATCTATTCATTTTTAGACTCTGTTTATCCATTATTTCGCTCATTCATTCATCCATCCATTCCTCCTTTCATCCATCCACCTGTATAACCATCTTTAGATTCTAACCATCCATCCATTTTTCAAATACTTACTGTACCATCTGTTACAGTATCATGTTTTAAGCACTAAAGTACACAATGACGTGGTTGTCTGCCTTTACTGTCTGAATCTTTAATATTAGCCTGCTGGATAAAACATTTGGCCCCTGTTGTGCAGCGTCAGTCAAGTTTAACATCAGTCACTCGCTGCCAACGATGCATTTATCGTCAACTCCAGCTTGACAATTACATCTCACAGCATCTCACAATTACACTGCAACTAAAATACGTCCCAAGGCCTCTGTTTCATTAATCATCACGGCGCTTCCTCTGTTTCTCACAGTGTGTGTGTGTGTGTGTGTGTGTGTGTGTGTGTGTGTGTGTTCTCCTGAAACTAACTGACACTCAATAACTTTTTACGTGTGAGGTTTTTTTTTAGACTTTTATGACTTTACAAAAGCAACAAATTGATATGTATAACAAAATGTATAACAAAAATGATTTTGGCTAGAACTGTAGAATAACTTTAAAATGAACAAATAAAATAGTACTTTTTCCACTTAGTTTGATTAGTACTGAGAAAGAATTTAAAATAATTAATTTGCATTTGCCTCGTGGTTTATTTTGTGAGGAAATATCTGCTGTTGATTTTATTGAACAGCGTCTGATGAAATGTTGTTTCTGTTCGGGAAACTTTTACTTGTTGTTCAGTGGAAAGGAGGCAGATGCCATCAAAGGTGACTTTTCTATTCATCCACCCATTCATACATAGATTCTGTCCTTCCATCCATCCATCCATCCATATATCCAATCCTTTTTAGACTGTCTATTCATCCAACTGTCCGTCCGTCCATCCATCTATCTATCTATTTATCAATCAATCCATTTCTAGAACCTGTCTATTCATTCATTAATCCATCCAGATTCTATCCTTCCATCCATCCATACATTCATCCATTTTATACTGTCTATTCTTCCATGTATCCATTTTTAGAATATGTCTATTCATCAATCCACAGATTCTGTCCATCAACCATTAATTCCATCCCATCCGGAGGAATATCTGCTGTTGATTATATTGAACAGCGTCTGATGAAATGTTGTTTCTGTTTGGGAAACTTTGACTTGTTATTCAGTGGAAAGGAGGCAGATGCCATCAAAGGTGACTTTCAGATTCAGTCGCTTGAATTTCAATCAACCGGATCTCTGCTGTTTAGGATTGTTGGTGTAATGATGTACAAAAGCCTTGCAGCCTCTTTGCCAGCCCAGGACCTAATGGTGCATTGGAAAAGGCTTCCAAACGTTGGTGCGAGACCCTGATCAGTCTGGATTTATGGCAGTGAGGTTTTGTCTAATTTGTTCCTGGCCACATTGCAGACGGGTGGGCGAAGCACCTGTGCCCGCTGGCACGTATCTTCACCTAGTTTCCTCCACGTGTAGATAGCTGTGGGCAGCAGATGATCGCAGATATGAAATTACATTCATAATTTTGACAAATGTCAAAAAATAAAAACACATCTGCGGCGTGGGACAAACACAAAACTAGCCAAATAGTAAAACTAGCCAAGGGCAAAGTTAACAAAACAAACACTTTAAAAATACATAAATAAATACAAAAACAAGCAAACACAAATGTAACAAAAACAAAGAAAACAAACTTACAAATAAAAATAAATTAATTAATAAAAACAAACAAACACAAATGTTACAAAATAACAAAGACTAACAAATAAAAAAAATGTAATAAAAGCCAAAGTTCTAGAGGCTTCAATAAAAGAGCTAATGATAAGATGGGCAATTGAAATTTGTGCAGAATCTGTATAAAATAACTGTAGAAAATAATATGATGTGATGTGGTACAGTATAGGTTATTGTGTGGAAAAGCGGTGTTCCCTCTTTAATGCTGGAATAATAACATTAAAGTTTCCTCACAGAAGAAAAAAAGTCTTCTCCTACAATTTTAAAGAGATGTGCTGACATCACACCCCAACTAAAAATAAACATTCCCTCATCATAAATTAGCATCTCATCACTCTAATGAGCTCAAACACACTAACGAATTAATGAATTGATTTCTTGTTTTCCATAACCCCTTCTGACCTTAATGACAATAACCAAGTGAATTTTAAATAGGTGGATAAAAAAAAATGATACAGACCCGTGTTCAAAGTGTTGATAGACTGTATGCTGTACAATAAGTTTATGACCATGTCACGTTTTTAGTACAACAACTTTTTTTAATTTTCTCTTTAAATAGCACTTGATTAAATTCAAAAGTAAACCCAACATGTTTGTCACGTTTGAGGTGAGTTTGTCAATAGGAGAAATGGTGGATTTTAGACACTTTACACTGCGAAAGTTTCCTTGCTATTGATAATAAATATTGCCTTTAATAATATTTTGACATTTTGAATGTAACGGCAAGAGTACGTTTTGTGACACTGTCTGCGTTTGGTGAGACGAACTAACTAAACCAACCAACCAACCAAACCTAATATAAAAAAAAAAAATCAAACAGCACTAACAGCTAGTTAAAAATACATTTCAACAAACCAACAAGACCTGTCAGGATCCTGAGGCTTAGCTCCCCCTGATGGTGGCGCAGGCGAACTGAGAGGGACAATTCATGCACCTGCAGCTAATCTTCCTCCGCGACAGGTGTGCCTCATTACTGAGCTCCTCATAAGGGATGGGGGAGGGAGCATTAGCTGCCAATCAAACTCGTCTGAATAGTTCCTGTTCCTGTTTGAAATCCTCCGTCTTCATCTTCTGAATCTTATGGATTATCATTAAAAGCCTTTGTTTGAAACCCTGTCATCATCTGTTCCATCCTTGTCACGACTATACCAAAACCCAACCAACAATTAAAACAAACGAAAACGTCAGCAGGCAAACGAACACAAACAGAAAAGCAAAAATACTGATACTGAAGACTGATATAAATGTAATATTTAAAGTAGCACTTTTGGTTTAACAAAATATTGTGGTCTTCCGCCACAAGTCTGAGCAATCGTCATGAGTCTGCCATTAAAAAGCCCGAAAAAACACGTTTTGTTTTTTTTTAAAGCAAAAAACGGAAGCAGCGTTAGATTCCCGGACTGATGTGGAATATCTCACTCTGCTTCTCCCTCCAGTATTGTTCCTCGTCGCCAATTGGACCAGTAATGGAATGCAAATGCGCTTTTCTCTTCCGTCGGGGCGAATAATGGCCGCCACTTTAAAAGTGGGACTGCAGATGGGCTGCGCGGCTTTGAAAAATGGCATTGTTATCATGAAAAGTAATTTCTAGGTGAGTAAATTGCTTTCCTTGTTGCGCCACTTTTCAATTAGTCAGGGAAAGCTCGTGCCCGGAGACGTGGGCAGTAATAAAGCAGCCCTTAATTCATAGTATTGTGATATCTGACACAAAAGAGAAACTGAGCCAATTAAAGCCACGGCCACGGATCCGGCGTATAATACATCCTCTGGAGGAACTCGCTCTTTTCTCCTCTGCACTCGCTTTCTGACTCATGCTTTCTGTGGATTCTATAGGAGAAAGAACTGTGACGGACGGAGTTGGACTCTAGTCAAACACGCACAAACACAATGTCGGCTTTGGTTTCCCGCGCTTTCTTTTTGTACGTCGAGCGAATGCAAACCAAGTTCCTCATCAAACCAAACGCCATTAATGAGCTTTTGCTGACGGTCCAAAATAAGAATGGGATTATGTTGAGAACTGAAACAGAAACATTGAACCAGAGCTTCAACTTAACAAACACAAAAACACAACTTCTGACCTGGATCAACTTCACTTCAAGTATTCTTACGCTTGTATTGTAAATGGTAAACTACAAAATATATTTTATTTACGATTTTTAGTAAGCATTTCACTTAGATAGCGCAACTCTGTTCAAGACATGAAAAAAATTAACTACATATTATTTATTTGCTTGTGATTTATTTCAAGTATTCATGCAATTTTTTGTAATGCAACAAGCACCGATACAACAAGTGATGCTTTGAAAAAAGGAAAAAGGGCCACAAAATAAATTCTGCTCCACATATTTCCCAATAATTCTGCTCAATCGGGAAGAAATGCACATTTTCTTGGTAACTCTTAGTAGCACGTTTTAAAATCATTCTTTTTTTTTTTTTTTTTAATTATATCCATAATCTTCTGTAAAAGTTTTAGTTGTTTCAATTGATATGATTAGTCAGCAATTTGCAAACACACACACACACGTATAGATGTTACATGTTTTTTATACCTTTGATTCTTTTGGGTTCGATTCAGCCTATTTCTATGAATTTTGGTTAATTTTATGTCAAATTGTTCCCTGGATGTAATGTTTACTTGTGGGTTTTGACCAAACAATAAAATCGAATTTGAACTGTTAAAAGTACAGCCACAGTTTTCAGTCAACAGACACAGCCGGTAAATATTAAACAGTGTTGTGTGATAATATACTGTATAATGACGTTAAAGGTGCGACAAGGTGAAACCTACATCACAGATCCGTAAATGAGAGAAAGTCTCGGCGTAATTGTATTCCGTCAGGCGCAGTGACTGGTAATATTCGTTCGCCGCCTTTAATTAAATTTAAAGTGGTCCGGCAGTCTGCTGTGTTGATTGGACGGCACAACAAATACAACTGGATGGGAGAGTTTCAAACCCGAAAGCACATTTTCACAGTGATTTAGTTAAGAGGCAGTGCCACGGCCAGCCATGATTTAAATTAGAGGGTCCGGTCGCATTTATTTCTGATCTAATCCAAGTCAGTGAATATTGAGCTTCTGTCCAAATCAAGAACACTCATATTGTTTAAAGTCATATACAGTATATATATATTTATATATATATATAGGAGTCAGGTGAAAACAATGAGTCATGTGACCACAAACACAGGACTTGGTACCAGGAATCCTGGGCTTTGTAGTCCACGTAAATGTGACAATGTGCCTGCTACAAAAAAAATAAAAATAAAAAACTTTCACATAAACGCTACAAATGTACAATTGTTGTTTATACAAGGCGGGGCAGCTGCAGCATTGCATTCTGGGATCTGTAGTTTGTGTGTCTTCAGCGTTTGCCATCTCCGGGTCATTGTTACCAATAAGAAAAGCTTCAGTTTAAAAGGACATCACAGGCCCGTAGAACTGTTAAGAACGTTTTTCATCAGACTGCAGCCTTAATGCCAAAGAAGGAGAGAGAAATGATTCTCAGACTCGATCTCTGTGCGATTTTTGTGAAGACGAGCAGGGCCTTCATCTTTGAAACGATTCTTTTCAGGGCACATATTTATCTGCAAGGCTAATGTGTTGAGGAGGTTTACTGATCCTCCAGAGGAACAGACTGGTTTGAATATGGGCTGCTGGCTTCTTCTCTCCCCGCTGAGCCCATTAGAGATGATTGCAGGAGCCACATCAGACTGACACCGGGACACTGTGTGAGACGCTTCGCAAAAACACACACATTAGAAATGATTACTTCCGCAGGATCAAGCGCATCTCACACTTTGTGTTGTGTTGGAGTGATGGAGTTGTCAAGAAAAAAATTGGGGGAAAAAAAAACACAACACAAAAACACTTAATAATGTAAACTATTTAATTTTGACTTTTTTTTCCTCCATATTTGTTTTGGTATTTTTATCGGGGAATTCACATTTTTCTTACACTGAGATTTATATTGTTTTCTATAAGATATCAGACCAAACATAAAAAATGACCACAAAATAATGGTCAAATATTACGTTAAATTTTTTCACCAAAAATTCGTAATTGGGTGAAAAGGATTATTACAACGCTTGTACTTAATAAAGTTTATATATTAAGTAATAGTTATCAAAGTTTAAGCATTCAACTAAAATGTCTGATTCCACACTATTTGTTTTGCAAGCGAAGGTCCAGTAGTGCACATGTATATATAATTTCTTTAGTTAGCGTGCTTACAACGTTAACGCTTGACTGTCAACTGAAATCAATTCAGTACAAATCAGAAACCTTTTGACAAATGTGTTATGTAACATCAAACAGAGCATTTCTTTACTATGTTACCTTAGGACATAAAAGCAGTGCTACTTTTAAAAAATAAGCAATTTTAAAAATGTTCAAATAAAGTACTTAACTTTAAAAAGAATAGATAAAGGAAGAAGATGCGCAAAAAAATAAATAAAAAGAAACAATAAAAGGAAGATGCGCTAAAAAAAAAAAAAAAAAAACAACATCTCAACTCAAAAGTTTTAACTTATAAACTCCTCCTCCGAACACCGTCAGTAAATGCTGGTCGTTTGAGACTAGTGAAACTAGTTTATAACTGGTTTAGTCTTACCAGTAACCGTCGTCCATCAGCCAGTCTAACGGAAGCCCATCACCACAATATCGCCGCCAGAAACCCAGCGCCGGCAGTCTTTTCTGTCTGTTAAAACACAGCTCTACATCAGAAGACTCCTCTCTTGTGTGTGAAAGATAAGGAGGAAAGGTTATAATTTTTTTATCACAATGGCCAGACATAAAATGATTTTAAACCCAGGCTTATCTCTCTCGCGCGGAAACGACTCCTTGTGATAAGAATTCATAATGAGACGAGACACAGAAACGTGGCAGCGACAATAGATCAGGCCTAATGTTCCGGGTTCCCCTGATAAATCGAGTTACATCCTAACGCTAAACTCCGCTGACACATTTTCGCTTGTTGTGCTCGCTGCGCGGAAGCTGATTGGCCGCTGAGCCCATCTGACAGATCAGATTCATTTCCGCGATTTAGTTCTTGGGAGTTTTTTTTGTCTTGGAAAATCAATTTAACGACGTCGGACTTATCGTTAGCAAACAGGCCTCCCCGTTAATAAGCTACGACTGAACGAGAAACCCTTTCGCACCGCTCTCCTTCCCAACACTGTAACTCTTGCCGGTTTTAGTGAAGAAACGCTCACATTTGCATTTCCCGCCTCACCTGCGTTAGCACGTTTTCTTTGATCCTTCATTATCCCGCGCTCGGCGGAGCACTGATGGCCTGATCAGGGGCGGTGGGCTGGTTTCCATTTACCAAAACAAAGCGGCGATGAATCTCCGCGAGACTCAGGTGGATCCTACGAGATAATGAGCTGAACAAGAGGCAAACAAGTAAATGAACGAATCGCGAGACGACGCTTAAACTACGGCAGCGGAGGAAGTAAACGAGTCTGTCCGCGTGATTACACTTAAACCCAAACCTGGCCGACAGAATGGATTTTGTTCATCTACCGCTTTAGCCTCTTAAGCTAATGTTAGCAGCCAAGCCTGAATGTGTATTGATTAGCGTGCTGGCTCCGTGCGTGGTTAGCACCCGGTGTCGAGCAATCAAACTTCAAATTTAAGTGTCACATGGTCATATTTTAAAGCTCGATGTAGTTTGAAGGGAGATTTTAAAGCGCTTTGGCAGGTAAATGGCTGATTTGTCTTAGGTTTGGATGGGTAGTACTACAGACTTGGAAATAAATCAAATAAGAGGTAAAAGTAGCTTCACTCGAGTTTGCAATCTTGTTTGTGATGGAGTAATCAATAGTAATAAATTAATAATAATCAATCAATAGTTTAATTTACAATTACAATAAGTAATTAGTAATTCATCAAACACATTTCAGCTTTGCTAAACATTGGCTCAGTTTTTAACCCCTAAAAAAGGAAAAAATAAAATAAAAGGATTGGTATATGAAAACAAAATGATTTAAAGAAAAGTAACTGGTAATATAGTATTATTATCAATATAAAATTGGACAATATTTTCAAACCACTGAATAACAACAACAACAACATACTAGTCAAGTCAAACGTATTTATATTTTATTTATATTAACAAACGTAAACATATTTATAATGCAATTTAAATACAGAGGACTGACCAACGTGACTAATACAACTAATAACTAATAAAACAGTAATAAACTGTAACAAAACTGCAATATATATATTTCAAAAATGAAATTTCTAATAAAAGAACTAAAAGCAATAGGTCAAATAGAATCACAACACCAAATTCTCATGCAAGATTTATTTTATTTAAATTAAAATGAAATAAGACAGTGAAAGAAACAGTAGTTTCGGATATTCCGACAGTTTGATATAATTGTGACGCTACTACAACGGTGCACATTTTAAACACATTGGACAATTTGCCAATGTTATTCTTTTATATGTAAATTGTTTTGAAATTGTATCATTTGGTTTTGGAGATACTGTATGTGTGAAAACAGTGTTTGTGGCTGGTGGCGGAGCCTTCACACGTAACACAGACTCGTCCTCCTTCCTTTAGGGAGATTGGGAAGGGAAGTCATGCATTTAAAGCTTCAGAGACAGCTGAGGGAATACGGCAAGTTATCGCATTGAGAAAACAGAGCACACTTGAGAAATGCTTCCGAGGAAAGGGCGGCAGAGAGAGAAAGAGAGAGGGAGAGGAGTGTGTGTGTGTGTGGAAACGGCGACCTTGAGTGTGCGACTTGATAAACGGCCGTCTGAAGTCTGTTCTTTCAACATCACGTTCATCGCTCCTGCACTTTGTACTCGAGAGCGGGAAAACTTAAGAGATGCTTTACATCTGAAGCTTTTCGGCTTTTGGTAATCGCTTACAAATCTTCATTTACACACATGCAATTACCGACAAAGACACAAGGAATCTGACTGAAGGAAGTGGGTTTTGAATACATGGGCTTTCTCCAGCGGTGAAAGTTGAGTCAGCAGTCGGAGGGAAAGGAGAAACGGAGATAAAGGTGGAATGGAAAGGCACGTGAAAGCAAATACAAAAAGATGCATTTGCCGCCAGTCAATGCGCCGCATCTCTGGTTGCTTTTACACAAGTGATGCCAAAGAAAACGCACTCACACATTGTGTTTGTCGAGACGATCTTTCCTTGATTTGTCTATCGACTGCAGCATGCAAGATTGTTCGCTGAGATGCTACTTTAGCAAAAAGTGCAATTAGCATTATCCCCTTTTGGGGCATTTGTTCCACCACGACACGATGAAGACCAATCACTCCACCTCTGCTCCAAGCGTGGCAGGCTGTTTTCTTCATCAAGCCGAGAAACCAGGGATGGGACCCTCTTTAAATAAAAAAAAAACAGCAAAGGTATTCATTAAAACTCCAGGCTCATCTAATTACACTGTTCCTGTCGTTCTTTTGTCGAACAAAAGAATGCGACAGGCTTTTTAATAATTGCAGCCATTAAAACCCAGATGATATTAAAGTCGCACTTTTACCGTATTAGACAGGTCTCTGCAAACAATTTATAGCTTATTAACTTATTAACTTATTATCTAAATCTTTATTTTTTTTTACTTTAGTTTGTAGTGACCGCTGGATATTCTGCTGGATGCTATATTAAAAATGCTAAAGCCACTGAAGTGAATGAAGCTCATTACTAAGTCAATCTTAAAGAGATTAAAAATATATCAATGAAGTGTATAGATTAGGGCTGTCAAGGTTGACGCATTAGGGCTTGTGATTCATTTTAAATGTGAATTAGCGTTAATCTGTTTTCTCTCAGTTTTATTAATATTATTATTATTATTACAGAAAAAAACAACGTCCTGTTTTTTTAAGTGTGACTAAAAAAACAGGTACTTCAAACTTTCAATTGATATTTAACACTTGCGTATACGTAAGACCAAATATTTCTTTTTTACGTGTTTTAATTTGAAAAAGGGTGCGACTCGCCTTCGAAACAAATGAAATATATTGCAAATTATATTACAGTACTCCAACGAGTGTTTATTTAGTGTTGAGTTGTGATTAATCGCGATTAATTTGAAAATGGAAGTGTGATTAATTAGTTAAAAATAATTAATCGTTTGACAGACCTAGTACAAATCAATAAACACAAATAACGCAAATTACGCACGGCCCATTAGTGACCAGTTATTGCGACCCAGATCCAAAAATTGGGGAAGTCTTTGCTTGTTTTTCCCAAACTTATGTTATATTCACCACGCCGTCACGTAGATTTAGCTTTTCAAACCCCTTTTAAGAAACTATGGAAATTGAAGCTTTTTGCCATTTTGCTTCTAACCAGTCTGACTGGTGGAGAAACTTGGGAGTGACAATCCGACAATCGACAATCTGACATTGTGTCGTAATCGTGCCCCGAGTCGAGCCAAGGGGAGGAGCCACACAGATGCCAATCTTCCGATGACAAAAGTTTATTATGAAAAAAGACAAGGATTTACAAAAAGAAAAACAAAAAGAAATCTCCAAGCAGGAGTAACGGTCACCAGACAGTCAAAGTGCTTCTCGTTCAAACCTTAAATTGTACTCCTGAACGCAGAGACAGGTCAACACGCACCGTACATGTCCTTAATACTACCGTCAGAACTCATACAAACAACCTCTACCAAACCTCATCCAACCTCATCCAACCTCATCCAACCTCATCCAACCTCATCCAACCTCATCCAACCTCATCCAAACCTCATCCAACCTCATCCAACCCCATCCAACCCCTTCACAGTCAAAATGGCCTGGCTTTTATAGGCCAGCTTTCCCGCCAAATCTTAATTGGGGCAACCTACATTATCTGAGCTGAAGGGGTAACAAGATGATCAAAGAAAACTGTCAAATGCAAAACATATTTACCATTTAAATAGCAGAGATGGAAAATAAACTCTTAGCTAAATAATTAACTTTGAAATACAAACAATTAACATAATCCATGCATTTGGCTCATGCTTAACACAAATTAAACACCATCACCCTCTACCCAAAATGGAATCATCCTCAAACCTATAAAATGGCCGACAGAAAGGCCACGCCTCTCTTTGCCCAAACACAAAAACAGTGGCAAGTCTGCGGTGTCTTACATTTTCTAATAAAAGCCTTGAAACCAAAATGTATGCATTTCTTTCCTGCAGTGATCTGACAAATAAAATGTTTGACTGATAAAGCAATGAAGAGTAAACATTTCAAACATTGACCTGCTGCTGTGATGATGATTCTCGTCATCACACATTGTGAATAAAAAAAAATTTGCTACTTTGTAACTACTTTGTGTATATATTTTCTGTGCCGAAAATTTAAAAGTACACAATCCAAAACACGTGACACGCAAATATTTGCATTTGAAAATGAATCAGGATCATAAAAAAATGTTTGAATACCTAATGCCTTTGAGCTGGTGTTGTAAAAAATGATCAAATCAGAAATTAGTTTCATTTAAATTAAGCTAAATTAATAAAATAGAAAAGGAATACAACATTTAAAATGTGTGTGGGCATCTGTGCCAATCGTCTTCAAAGGCTTGTAGTGTGTGCGCGCGCATGCATTATGCAATTATGTACTTTGTGCAATAAAAAGTTTGAACCATTGCTTTTTTTGGAAAATACATTTTTAGCACGCATGGATTTTATTCGTGTCTAGAGAAACACGTCCGAAGTGTCACGCCCGAAGTCCAAAGTCACAAAAAATTCACTCTGACGTGACGATAAATCACTTTAAAACACACTGCTGGGGCTTAGCACTACATCATTTGTTGGAAAAACAAATATAGGCCAAAAAAATGAAGGTTTTGAACCGTGTGTGTTAGCGGCTGAGCTTCGGTGAACAATCTCTCTACCGGTTCCTTCTCCCGATGTGCACTTTGTGGAAGAAACTGCTCATGGTATCTAACCCGTGTGTGGCGTATTATAGTGGAAATAGCTTTTCTTGCTCAACGACCCCCTCTTTCCTCTCTCGGAGGTGGTACAATGTCACCAAAGACGTCTTTATTACCCAGCCATTACAGATGCCAAGGTGAAGCGGCCGGCTAAATCACTGCCACTCTTTCACCTTTTGTTTTACGATTATGTAAAGCCTTTTTTCCCCCTCCGCACTCGCTTCGGTCTAAATTTGCCAGGCTGGCAAATAGAACATTTCTAATTTAATGTCTCATCCACTTCACTTTGTTTGAACAGTTCCTATCCTCTTGCGCTTCTCATGAGAGGCGACTCGCTAAGCCCAGATTACTTTGAGCTCTTGAGTGGAGTATGAAATGAACACATATCTATTCTTTTGATACTTTCAATAGAAGTGAAATGGATTTGCCCTATCAGAAAGGGATGTTCTCGCTCCACGCCGGCTCAAAATGGAGTCAGTCGCTTCTCATTTGTGCCACACTGCTCACTTTTTACTGGGATGAATTCAGCCATATTTGGAAAGACTAAATAAATTCCGGCTCAACGTCAGCAGGAGTGTAAAGCCGCCGCGTCTATTTCAGAACAGGCTGGAGTAGGTGATTCCAGCAGGAACTGTTTTCCAGAGAACATTGGTGACTCCCGATCTATAAGGCTTATCTCTTCCAAGCTTTACGTTCCAGGATGTTTGAGTTGAGCATTGAAATATTTCCTATTTTGCACACGCGATTAATTGTAAGACTCGTGCGTGCTTAAATGTCTTCGTTCTTTCCTTTTTTTTTCTCCATTTTGTGGCGTTTCACATCACACTACCCATTTTAGAACATATTAGTGAATGACATTGACAGTAAAAAGACATTGTGAATGAAAGCAACGGTTAAAATGAAAAAAAAAAAAAAAAAAAAAGAAATACCAGGTGCTAATTTGTTACAACGGAACAGAGTTTGGAGACAATATGTTAAACCCTAGATGTGACGTAAAGGGAATACGCAATGGCATTTATGGTTGCTAAATATGGTGGCTTTTAAAAATATATTTTCACTTAAGCAAGAAATCTGGGTGGAGAGGTTTCCACATTTTTTTTTATTTAATCTCTTTGCACAGGAGGCACTAAAAACCATAGATATAAAGAGCACAGAGATTTGCTAAATGTTGAACATTTGCTTTACATATTAGTCAATGACAATCAAAATTTGCTAGACAATAGTAATTTAATTCAAACTAAATTTAAGCTTTTAGATTTTTTCTAATAATTTTATAATGCTTTTATTGCGGAGATGTGTAAGGATGTATCTCAGCCGTTGGACTTTTATATTATTGACCTGTTACAAAATAAGTTAATATAATCGTATAGAAAGGCTGCCTAGTCTAGTGCTCGGAACCGAATCACACCTGCACCTCCTAAAACTTAAAAAATCTTTTCGTTTTTCTAATTTCTTATTTGTCAATGAAAATGGCGCAGAACAACCTCTTACATGTTCACGCGTGCGCTTTGAGACTGTGGAAATGCACCTTACAAATGCTGAGAACTTGAACTTGAACTTTTATTTTGGCCCAGGGAGCCTTGAAAAAAAACAAACGTCTTGCATAGATTTAAGCATTGAGGCGCAGAACGTACGCAAACTGAATGTCGCCATCCTAGCGACTTTAGTTTTTTCCTCGCGGGTCGCGCACCTTGCACAGGTCCGCCCTGAAGTCCGGCTCATCTCTGGGCTTCCTGCCAGACTTCCTGTTGACGTTCCGCTCTCAGCAATCCGCGCGCGCCGTTAAAGTGCCATCGCCCTTGAATCTCCGCGCGCGGGTTCTGTGTATGTGCGGCCAAAGTAGCAATCACAGTCCGTGAGTTTTAATTTCCGGCATCGCTCACTGTCAAACTCTGTCAGAGCGAGCGGCGAGATTCATAATAAAACAACAACAAAAAAACTTTATAGCTGGTTGTAGAGGAAGGAAAGTAATTACAGGCTTTATAAGGTTATCAATTCTTCAGACCTGATCTTCATCGATTGCTCCGAGGAACATTTTACGCTTCGGACAGATAATAGGCAGCTTCCCAAAGGTGTGTGTACATATCCACTGGCCGGGAAATAAAGGACTGCTGGTTTTAATCTGCTTCTCTTGACACAGCACTTTTCTTCAGATACAAATCTTCCACAGTAATGGCTCCAGAGTCCATATAAAACGTCTGGGAGCCTTTAAGCGATTATCACTCACTTAGACACGCTCATTTAAATATTTAGCCATTTTCTTCTGTCTCGGCACATTTTAAGGACGCCTGTTGGACCTTTAAAGGAATAAGAAAGATTATGATAATGAGAAAAAGACATGACATTTTTCTGTATCAATTACAAACAATTATTTTAGGATTATTCAGTTGTTGTCATCGCCACAAATTACAATAATTGCATTTACTATACATATTTTACATCAAGGCAGGAGGTCATAATAGATATGTAATTAGAATCTGTATTGAATTACTCTTTAAAATGCTGTTAACATTACTATAAAATGGTAATAAATCAATCTATACATTTTTATTATAATTCATGACAAGGAAAATCATTTATATTACATACAATTATTCAAATAATGCAACTAAACAACAGTTACAATTGTTACAAGTTTCAGATTGTTTACTCATTACTCAAGACAGTGAGGAAAATTAATGAGATGAAAAACGAACAAATAATAAAATAAACTTTCATCTTATTTACTATTTATTTACTTCTTGACATCCCAAGCCCTGAATGAATATAATACAAACTTTATTACAATTCTAAATGGAACCATTTAATGTTTTAATAAGCGCGAATCGCCTCATCATCATCATCATCATCATAATATCAACATAACATCCACATAATGTGGTAATAAATTCTGAAACATGTCGTTTCCTAAATTGTCCCTGATATAATAATAAAAAACACAAAAATTATTTGATAAATTGTTATCAAGTAAAACAAATTATTTGGTCTAATAAAAATGAACACATAAAAGTGTAATAACTGTTCAATATGTTGATGCTGCTTTGAATATCAACATAACCGGAAAAACAATGAAATGACTGTTAATGTCTTGCTACTGTATAAGTCAGTGACGCAACAGTTTCTGCCCCTCAGACGGAACCCTCAGTAGATGACCTTTACAAACAGAGCAAAGCTGAACCACAGTCATTACACTGATGCAGAACCAGTCAAACACATTCCAACTTTTCTCCATCTTTCCAATAACTATGATTTCTACCGGTGAAAGGAAAGGCTCTTCGCTGAATTGGTGGCATGTAAAAGCAATAATGTAAAAACTCGAAGGCTTGCGGGCCTTAATAGACGACTTTAGATTTTGCATTATTCAGGCGAACGCTCTCAACCCAAAAGCCGGAGAACAGTTTCAGGACTTTTGTTCTTGGCGCAAATCACACACACACACACCTTTACATTTCCAAATGACATTTACAAAAACATGTAGAGGAATTGAAGGCAAATCTTGTGCGCAAGCAGGAAAAGCCACAATCCACAAAAAAAAAAAAAAAAAGGAATGATGAACTTTGTTACTTTACTGAAGCATTATTTAGCTACTTAGTACTTGTACTGAGTATCAAAAGTATAAGCAACTTTTACTCTCTACTTTACTACTTTTCCCTACTGAAAAACATAAACTGTGTGTCATAATCTGTTGTCTAGTGTAAAGCACCTTTTTTTCTTCTATTAATCCTCGTTTTGTAAGTTTCTGGCAATGATTGTAATCCGAGTAAAAAGACTAATCACAGTAATCTAAGAAGCAGAGAGAAAAGCACGTAACTTCTGGTAAGAATGTCTGAACTAACCTGTTTAGCTGGAAATAAGGAAGTGGGAAAACGCAAAGGACGCTGGGAAACGGAGTTCCGAAAACAAAATGGATGAGTGACAACTCGACAGAATCACAACTGATCTCTCTAAAAGTGGTTTTGGTGAGTTAAAGTTCACGAGGGAAAGTTTCTGATAAAAAATGAAGAAGAAAAAAAATCCTAGTAAAATCTTTAAAGCGCGCAATAAAACCTGCAGGAGAAAGGCCGTCTTGAGTTATTGTCACATCAGAGCTGCGGAAGAGTGCCGACATCTTTCTGGAACGTTCTCCGGAAGATCAATAGGATTTGACGTGCCGTCATCGGAATCAAACACTTGTGATTGATGACTCCGTTCGACTTATTGTTTCCAGCAGAAGTCTTCTTCGTGCTTCCTCCAACCTCAGGGGAACCAAGGATATGAAAAAGAACGGACATGTTGGCTTTTTTTTGTCAAATTTTTACAGAACTACAAGACGATTCACGTTTTGGAAAGACTTGTAATACTGTAATTGCGTGACGTCAGCCACAGATTATTCATTAGAATTAAATAAATATAAAAATGTTTTTGTTAAAAGATTTTATTATAAATTCAATGTTAGCATTGAACAAGAAAGAAAGTAAAAGTTAATATTAATTTGAATTACAATGCGAAATTACAGATTTACTGACTTATTTAATACATTTTTGTAAAGGTAAAAGTTTCAATTGTTTTAGGTTTTGTTATTTTTTTATATATAGGTTTTAAATGAATGAAAATGCCTTTATTTGTCACACAGCATCACAACAGCAGACAGAATATAGAGTGGAATACAGAATGCATATCCATATAAAAAACATCCATATAGAAATAAACAAGTAAATAAACATGCATAAATGAACACACACATAAATAAGCATAACAATAAATAACACCACACACGTAATGATCATTTTCATTACAATGTTGTACCCCAATGCTGTAATGACAAAACACTGCTATTCTATTCTATTCTATTCTATTCTATTCTATTCTATTCTATTCTATTCTATTGTATAATGAACGTAACATTACCATAAATAGCGCTTCACACATCATAACACCAGTTCAATTCACCAGTTACAAATTATGGAGTGAATCAAATGTGAATGAATTTCCAATTCCAGAAATTCATAGTCTCATGATTTCTATTTCTTCCCAGGGTTTGTATATCTCTGGAGTGGGATTTGGCAGGAAAAAAGTCCGGAACTACCAATTTTCCCAAAACAAAGCTCAGAACTTTCCATGGTGGCCTGTGCTAATGCTTCACGGCTTATTCCGTCTTTTTCTGTTCAATGATTCGTAGCCCAGTGGACACCAGAAATCCCAAAACATTTGGTTTTACTGTTGTATTTTAGTTCGGAAAACAATTTGATGAATGAAACAAGTAGAGTTTTAACTCACACCCAACACGTGCTAATTTTCAATCTGCAAACACGGAGGAAGGGATCACGATGGGGTGAAGTTCCATCATCTCTGCAATGCTGGAGATGGCGAAATTGGATTAAATTCACGCCACTCAGAACTGCCCTCTGGACTCGGGCGCACGCACAAACACACAACTCTGGCATCGCAAAAATAGGAATATCAAATCCATGCTAAGCGGCTTTGCTAAATCACATTAGCACATTATTTAAGGCTATAAACCTTTGCCCTTATCAACAGCCTGTACATCCAGATGTTCTGATGAGCAAATGGCTTCATCCTCAGAATAATGAAAATGTATACAGAGGCTAAACAGTAAATGTAGCTTTTCAGTCTGTGAGAAAATGTGTCTTTCTATATCATCACCACTGTAACAAATGATTGGAAAAAGCTGTAATAAACTCAACCCTCAAAACAACAACAACAACAACAACAAAAATGTAAATTTTCAAAGAGCATTTTCAAGAGCAAACAAAATAAAAATTGAACATAAATAAAAAAGAATATTTTACTATACGTATGTATATAGCTATATATTTCATTTATTTATTAAATATTAAAATTGAAATTACAATTTAAATTTTAAATACATACGTATATAACCTTGTGACAAATAGCCTGAGAACATGGAAAAGCGTTTGAGAGATGAGGGTCTTGATTTAGACACCTTTCACAAAGGTCGATCTCTCCAGACCAAGCTGGGACTCACTCCATCAAGAGTCACTCTCAGAGCCGCTGGGAATTCAGATTCACGGAAGATGAGAAGCTAGAAACAAAAAACAATTCTTCTGAACTGACACCAAAATTCTAACAAACGTTTTGTTTTAGTTGGTTATTTTTAAAGTAAAATTTCAATACCAAATTTTCAATAATACTCATTTAACAGACCAAAAGCTTTTTTTTTTTTTTAAAGATTTTTCACAAACCAGTCACACCTGTGGATGATCATGGACTACAAAACCCAGAATTCAGAGTTCTGTATTTCAGGTGTTGATGTAGTCACATGGTTCATTGTGTTCACCTGTTACACTCGTTTGGTTAAGTATTTAAGTTGTCACCTGTGTCAGTGGCTTGTTGCACCCGCCTGTGTTTGTTCCTGACTTTTGTGATTAAATGTGTGTGTTTTGTGCACAATAGTCTCTGGCTCAACTGTTCTGCACCAGATCGTAACAAAACCTTTAGGAAAAAAACAATACGGCTATGACTTAATTCACAGAATAATGAAAATTGAAGGGCTATGGTTTATAAATATAGGTTTGTGGAAATGAAGAGAATTTTATCCGTTATAAATAAATGTTTAAAATTGTATAATTTATAGTGTAAAACATAAGACATTTTTCCCGTGTGTTTTTACAAGTGTTTAAATGTTTTTACGCAGAATGAGCTGAATTACCTTCCGTGTGTGTGTGTGTGTGTGTGTGTGTGTGTGTGTCAGAGCTAAATATCATCGCATTTACATATACAGTTAGAAATTGAAATAGTAGCCCGTCAAAATAGTAACAATGCATTTTTATTTGTTAATCAGTTACTTTATTAATGCGACTCGATCAGTAACTTCTGCTCCTCTCAGGTAGCCAGCTGACTTGCGCAGTGGAGGTTCATTGGTGGCCTGAATGCCACATGCTACATCATTCCACGAGAGGAAGCGCACGCAAATAACATGTTCCGTTTGATGTTCCTGCTGGTCCCTCATCCAGTCTTTGTTTGAGCTCTTCCGCGCTAAATTGTATTTTGCATGGTCGTATAATAGTCGGGAGCTCGGCTACGGCTAATTCCCCTAGCGTGTATGCTATATCGGAGTTTTTCTTTGAAAGTTTCCTGCTGTTGTTGACATTTTATTCCAGCTCAAATCTCGAAGGGAGCGACGCTGTTCACCGCTAATTAGAAACTGTTTTCATTCAGCGCTAATCAGGTCACCGGCTTCTGTCGTAGCGCCGTGCTAGTTTCCTCAAAGTGCTCGGATAAAGAAAGCCTGTGTGTTTTCTTGTAGTTCTCAGATTCTTTTGGCGGTTCAGACGACGTGTGTTTGATTTAAAAAAAAAAAAAACACACTGGGACTCTTAAATTCTTTTGAACATCAGTCTTCTGCCTCTGTCTTAATCGCGGACTGTCACGCCGGATCACAGAATCTACAAAGGTGTATTTTTAGTCACCGAGGACACTGTTACAGTAGCGACATGACATCTGAGAGATATTCCAGCCGAAACATTGTCACAATCGACTTAAGGATAATACGGACGGTTTAAGGCAGTTAGATGTTATAAATATCAGGCAGAGTGTGAAAAAGCCACGTTACCGATGTCACTTTTGAAGCGGCCATCAAAGTTAAGACATTGGGAGATAAACGTTGTACAACTTGCTTATAGATTGTGACAGGTCATAATGCAAACAGCAAGCCATTAAATATGACGGCTTTTGTATTAAAAAACTATCTGTTTTCCTAAAAGACCTACTTTATAAGAAGCACAGTTCCATTTATTGTCTTATTAGATTAATGCCCGAGTAAGAAAAGATGTCTTGTATAAATGAAGTTCACAAGTCATTTCAGGGCACGCCTTCAGGCCGAGAGAAGCTGTGATTCACCAGCTCTCCGTCACCCAGAAATGGAAAAGTGGTTCAAATGGTCCCTAAAACAAAGACTTTTTTTGGACCCAGAAAGAGATAAAACTGTGTAGAACAACGTTTTTTGTTATTACTGTTCGCTATGCGCTTTGAGACGTGAACGAGAACGTGAACTTGTATTATTGGCGAGAGATCTGTCAAGAAAAATGTGCAATGACGGGTCAGTTAATACAGATACTTTACAGTTTAGAAAAAAAAAATGAAAGCAAATCAAAGAAGATGCTTGAATGAAAAGCTAAAAAAAACTGATTGAAACTCTGAAAGAAGTAAAAGAAGACGGACCAGTCCAGGTCTCCGATCCACTTGATGTACATCACACATGGCTACGATGACTCTGTTATATATAAAAACAGTTATTAAAGTTTATTACTACAGGACTTGATTGACTGATAGATTGATTGATCGTATGCAGATAGACTTGCAGAGATCTTACCATCCTCTGACTCTTCTGGGTCGTCCTGGACCTCCCGCGATTCAGAGACACCCTTGAGTCCGAAAGCCTCTTCGTGTGTGTAGTACGTGCCCTTCTGATGAGCCATGTATCGTAGAAAGACCAGCATCAGTACCACCATCGTCACGACAACTGCCACCAAACAAACTCCTGAGAGGGTGATGACATGGAGAAGATATGAGGAACTGTACAAATGACTCCGTTACAAGTAACAAGTGCAATAAGACTTAAGTAAAAGTCTACAAATTTTGAAGTATTTGACTTGTGCTGAATTTATGCTCAAAAACCAATGTGAAAAGCAAGAAACTCTGTTATTCATGAGGTTTTAATTCCTAATACAGAAATTAAATGTAACACCTCAATGTTTCAGAATGGCAGAGCAAAACAGTTTAGAACAAAATGTCAAAATCAAATATGCAAAAAAGTGCAACTGCTGATTGATGTTCACTGGATTTAGCTAATAACAGGGTTCCTACTCTATTGAAAAATAAAATTCAATCACTTTTCAAGCACTTCCATGTTCAAGTTCTCCCATCACCATACAATTGTGGTAAAATGTATATTTAAAGTTGTGCTGAAATCAAAATGAAACATTACCATTTTGTGGGAAAGTTTTCTCTAAATGTAAAGTTTAATAAAGATGTCTGACATTAAAAAAAAAATAATATAAATACATGTGTATGTGTATATATATATATATATATATATTAAATACTAAAATCTGAATATACCTCCGGGGAGGGAATTAAAACGCCGGCGCATTTAGTATGAACATGGCGTTGAAATCCCGTACGACCAAATAATTATTACTTGTGGAATGAATAGGTGTTTTAAATCCACTGTATAATTGCATTTTCAAGCACTTCATTTAAAATTCAAGCCTTAAACACATGATTGAAATTCAAGCATTTTCAAGGATTTCAAGCACCTGTAGGAACCCTGTAATAAATACCATCCAGTACCTTCAGCATCCTACAGATGGCGATATCACCTCATCCGCCCAAGAAATTAATCGCGGTAGAAACAGATGCCGACTTGTCGCGCACAATCACAATGTAACGTGTAACAATAAGTGTCTATTCAAATGTAGTGGAATAGTGAGTAAAAGTTGCTTAAAACTTTTATACTCAAAAATACGTAGTAGTAAGTCCATTTACTGATGTACTTTACACCTCTGGGAATCGATGACTTTGGGATCATCTTCGCACAATCCTCAGAAGGGAAGCCAAATAGTTTCAAACGCTGCTCTTTTGTCCTTTAGGCGAGACTGGTCTGGGAGAATGTGAGCGGTGAAATGGTGTGTCCAGCACGAGTCTGCAAATCGCCTCTCTGACCGTTACTATATAAACGCCGTGGCCTTGTCTGCTCCTCAAAGCTGAACATAAACCCCTCGCTTTCACTCCAACTCCATCCGGGTCTTACCCAAAAGAATAGCATCCACTTCAGAGTCCTGGAAAGCAGCGTCTGAAACACAAAGCCCAGCGGTCAAGAGTTTTTAATGTCATTTGCCTGAATCGATGGTGATGGCTCTTCTCGTTCCAGGAATCGGAGCTTGAGAAATGACCTGCCGTTGGTTTCAAATGGTGCGAGCACAAACATCAGACTGGAAGAGGGTCATTCCACCACACTTTCTCAAGTGGAGAGCAGATGTTGCCATTCCGAAACGGCTTCGTACGGAAAGATAAACTGCTAAAATTGCATTTATCGTTGGGAACATTCCAACAAAAACGATGTTGCTACTTTGTAGTTCTGAAATGAGCTAGTTAACACAATGCCTAGCAAATGTTTCCCTGCGCTCGTTTACTTGCATACATAACCCTACATTTACATAATACTAACAAAAAAAAAAAACAGCCTGGATTGGTGGCCAACCAATCACAGAGCAAGACACACATTCACACTAATGACCAATTTTCCAAACTCAAAATCTCCTGAACCCAAGTTTTTGACTGAGAAGTTAAAACGTAATGTTCTTTATCAGAATCAGAAACGTTATTGGCCAAGTTGCAAATGACAACAAGTAATTGAGTTCGGTCTGACTCTGTATTTTCCCTTTTTTACATATATTAACATAAATATATTAAATACAAGAAAATCAAAACAATGACATGAAATTATTATTAATTATACATATCAAATATATGAATATGAATTGTATTATTCATATTAATATGACTACTTAATTATTTTAATTATGCTAAATTAAGTGATCAAATAGCTGAACTAAGTGTTCAAAACACACCAAAAAAACTATTACAGAGTCAGAGCAAAGTCTTCAGAACTAAACCAAGTTTTCGAAAACCAAGTTCGTTTCAGTGTCATTCTATTAAAATGATAATTCTGCAGGCGAAATGTAAATAAGTTTATTTTGTTTGCATAATCACCGCAACTTTGCCTCCTTGACACATCCATGAGTGACTTTAAAATACAGTAAAGGAAAGACTAAGTCGATAAGATGACTGAAAACTCAATTAATATGAAGCTGCTACGGTGTGTGTGTGTGTGTGTGTGTGTGTGTGTGTGTGTGTGTGATTCGCACAGCTCATTGATGCTTAATTACCTGCTACATCTAGGTGTTAGCCTATCATTACTGCTTCATTAATCAGTGCTTTAAATGCACAACCCACTCACAGCCATTAAAGAACTGGCGTAGATGGAAGGAAGTGTGGTGGTGGAAAGAGGACACGGTGATAATGAAGAACCTTGAGCGAGTCTCAGATCTCCTACTCAACCACATCCATTTCCACCAATTGTCAATTGTGTCAAATCGCAATTACAATGTCAACAGACGAATTAATGAGACAAATCTAATGTTTAGAAAAAAATATATAATAATGTATCAAAAATAAATATATTAATTTTATCCTAACTAATATACATTTTCAAAAAATGCTTGAATATACGTATTTTTTTTATTTCATTTTAATCCTAATATTTAGTTTTATGCATTTTAAGTCTGAGAAAAAGTTAAATTTTTTCCTAATAATAATAATAATAATTATTGTTATTATTATAATAATACAAATAAAGTTGTTTGTAACGTTGTTAAACTACACATAGCAAGACGCGCCACAAAATGAGCCACTGAACATGCAAATCCTTTGTCTGGATTTGTAACTTATATGTTTGTGAAATACTTCTACCATCCATAAGCAACAACAAGTCCCCACTCGTCTTTTAATGAGAAATTTCTCAAACAATAATGACTCCAGTGGAAAGCGGCACTTTTAAACAAGACGTCCAGAACCCTGTCTGCTTGTCCTCTGACCCCTGACCTCTTCTCCTTTCCTATTCTGTTTATCTGCATTTTGCCCTTTTCCGTCTCCCACCCCCAGCATTTTCAAGCCTCATTAAATATCTTGTCAGCGCTTCTAAATCTCATCAGTCACTGCCTCATTTACGCACATCCATCTGTTAGAAAGCAAGATCTCTCCTCTTCTCTCTCTCATTTTCTCCCTCTTTCTCTTTCTCTCTATCACTCTTTCATTTCTCTCTCTCTCTCTCTCTATTCCCCTTTTATCTCACTGTTCCATTTATTTCTCTCTTTCTCTTTCTCATCCTTCATTTCTCTCTCACTCTTCCATCTCTCTCTCTCTCTCTCTCTCTCTCTCTCTCACACACACACACACACACACACACACACAACAACAACAACAATGATGATAATAATAATAATAATAATAATAATAATAATAATATATGTATATGTATATGTAAATTACACAAAATATAAAAAAAAAAGTGTTTTTCTTACCCAGAAAGGGGTCTTCTGTGAAGGTTGTGATGTTATTCACTGAAAGAAAATGTAACAGAACGAATTTAATTTCTCTTCTTCTCATTTCCCCAAAATTCACACGTTAGCACATGAGTAGCGTCAGCACAAAGCCTTCTTTTACTTTTTAATTTTTTTTACTAATTCGTTTACTTCAGACATGTTATATTATAACAGTGGGGAAACAAACCTCTAAAATATCTAAAATATGGGTGTTTAAATAAAGACAACAGGTCTGCAGACAAACTGAATTCAAATCAAAGTCACTTCTCTGATGAAAAGCAGGAAACGGGGCCATTTCCCCGAGCGACCCGAAGCCTCCGTCCTGTCAGCCGCTCCATCACTCTAACCTGCCCCGCCCCGCATCCAGCCCCAGTAAACAAATAAACAAACAAGCACCTGCCGCAGATTCACTCCACTCCAAAAAAGGTCCCTAATCTGAGGGCAATTTGTCAAAATAACATCTTTTGTTTGTCAGGCCCAGACAGCGTGTGTCTCTTTAAGACAGGCGTGCTGAAAGACAGCTCTCTCAGGTCCAGATGAACACTCCGTGATGGATTTTGCCAGATTAATGGAGATGAAAGGCGGTTCTGCTTGGACAGCCAACAGACAGCTCTCTGATTGCAAAGCCTAATGATGGAAATGGGCATATTTTCAAGTGCTTAACCAAGGAGAAAGATCTCCTCTGCGGAATTCTGTCATCTGATGGATTATAATTCCATAACAGACATTTGTAGATTATCGGTCTGTGTCCCTAAACCAGCGAAGCTTGATCCATCCTTTACAAAGTGTCCAAAACTCCTAGAAATTGACTTGGATGCTTTGCAGCAGAATACAGTTTTATTGTATTAATGACAACTCAATAGTTAACAACAATCTGTCTGTGCTGTATATAATGAATTGAAACAACACAAAACAAAACTAAACGAAACAAAAGAATGTAACTTATATACAGATGACTCCTGATAAGTGCACGGCCTGGACACCAAACACAAACTTGCGTAACATTAAGCGGAGCGTGCACTAATCAGGAGTGAATGTTAAAACTGGAATCACATGACAACACGCCCGCTTCTTTTTAAACTACCTACTAAAACTACAGACTATATTCCAATCATCAAAAAGAAGCCATTGGGTGACATTTAAAAAATATTTGACCACTATTTCTGTGTCTTCTCTCAAACTCCAAACACAGAAAGCATCGATCCTGCCAAAATGCCACATTAATGAGAAAGCACATGCCTCATGCCAGCAGTGTGCACTTATCCAAAGTCAAATTATGTAGTTTTTTTATCTAAAGTCTTTATGTAGTCCGGACCAAACAAGCGCTTGCACTTAAGCGATAGGATTGCACTGATCAGATGTTGCACTTATCAGATGTTGCGCTTAGGCTGAGCAGCTTCCCTATCTTTTGAATGACATTAAAAACAGGACCAAAGACTGACGTTCTCTTAAGGGACTCGCACGTACGCGGAGTCGACTGTACTATATAAAATGTATTGTCATATAAAATACACACGTGATAAGATAAGACATACATATTTTTATAAACGATATTGCAATTTTGATCATTGAAACAGTAAACAATATATACCATACACTTAAAACACACCGAATGACGTTCTAATACGTCATATAAAATCCATCAAGAGTGGAGATCTTTTTCTGCACACACTGGGTTGGTTTTAATGGTACGTGGATATAAAGCGCTCCAGCATTTACAGAACGCACCTCTTCTTTGCTGAAATTGGTTGCGTATGTTTTTAAGACGTTTTTTTTTGTATTATTGATGTATTTTTCCAGTCAGCGGGGAAAAAGGCTCCGTGTGACTTTTAAGCCTCTCTGTTTTTTTTTCCACTTCTGGTCATTCCATTTCTTACATAAGAGTTGAAATGGAAAGATGAGAAAAACATATTTCTTATTTATGGAGTGAAGTAGGAATTGATAGATGCAGGGAATGGGAATGACAGGGGCCGTGCGACGAGCACACACACACACGGACAACAAGCTTTCCGCCTTGGCAGGGCTCGACTAACACAGGAACATCACGCACGGGGGCCACTGACCCATATGAGACGCCGCCCGCCGGGACAAAAGCTATTCCAAATGTCTTTCCTTCTCTTTCTAATGCACAATTTAGACCTTGTGTGTACTTTTCTTTTTAACCATTAACCGACCTTTCTTGTGTTCACAAGTTGATGGTTAGATTTCAAAAATAGGAAACATCAGTCAGATTTGGCAACAGTTGCTTTATCTCATTGTAATCCACGTGGATTTGACGTTAGTAGTTACAAAGCCACGGATATCATTGTTTGATCATGTAATGAGCTCAGTTGGAATGTAAAGGTTGTTCCGATGGATGGAATCGAACAAAGCACCTGTATCTTTATCTAAAGCCAAAATAGCATCAAAAAGCAAACAAACAAGAATACAAACAAACACAGGATGTAATAAAACAAATAAATAAAAAAAAACTCAACTCAAAAGGTAGTGCTGTGATCCGGAAATGTTATGCAGTAGAAAATGGATGGATTCATGAAGTCAAAATAATATTTCTGAAAGTATTTTAAGTCACGTTTTTTTATGGATTGTTTTTTTTTTTTTTTTTTTTTTTTTTTGAAAAAAAGCACAAGAAATAATTATTCTAGTGCAGGTAATAAGAACACGTGACCGCTGCGCGAAACCGCACGGAGCTCCGCCCCGATGAGCGCACACACACACACACACACACACACACACACACAGCTGACAGAGAGAATCGCTTTTTACATGTTCCAGCCTTTACACTCATTTTTATCCCCTCTCTTACTTGAGAGGGGATAAAACTTTTTTTTTAGCCATTTTCTTTTTCCAATGCCATGCGATCTACCCACAATGCCTTTTGATCAGCGTAATGGCCCCCCCCTATTATAGCTTAATCAAATTCAACTTTGAATAAATATGCCTTTTCCATCTGCATTTTAACACAGTTCAGTGTGTTTCTTAGCTTCAGGACGCCAGCGTTATGCAGATGAAGCCGCGGACAGAGTGCACTTCAGCACCCGTGTGGTAGAAAAATGGATTTGAAATAATGGTGCGTTTAAATGACTAAATGAAGGTGATTTCTGGTCATTCTTAAAGAGCGAAAAGCGTGTTTTTGTGCATTTTCAGCGTAAACGACTGCGCTTGCATTAGTGGCGGCATTAATCTGCGAGAAAGCGCTCTGCATGTGGTAATTGTGGGCTCTTTACCGAAGTCCCGCTTTCATTTACGACGTATTAATGCACATTCCACTTGGAGCCACACAGCTAGAGAAACTGTGCGGAATTAAACACGACCATAAGATAAAGCCATAAGTTCATCCCCCATGGAAGTCGTTCCCGTCCAAACTGCTGGCGAATCGCTCACCTAATAGTCTCCCGCGCTCCGTCTCACACAAACACACGCCGAGAGACGCACACTTCATATAAATCAAAATGACAAGATTATTGGTTGTGGGGAAAATCGCTTAAAGTGGATGTAATATTTTCTTCCGCGAGAGGAAAGTGACTTTTTCTTTTCATTCTAGCGCACACACACACGGAGGGAAACAGCTGAGCTAACACTCACTTATCCAGTCACAACACAATCTGAATATGCGTCCTAAAATGCTTTCATATTTTTTATTCCTCGTTTAAAACTCAAAGCATGCGATGGAACTGTTTTCAGACACTTGGCAATGGTCAAATAAAGTGTCCGAAATTTAATTATTAAAATGACATTAAGTGGAGCGACATCAACGTGATACGAATCACAAGTTAGGACATTTGGCCAGGAACTTTAAGCTTATTTGTTTTGTTTTCTTATCTGAAATTTCTTTTGGGGCCTGAAAAATCAAGGGGTTGCCTATATTCGAGTAATAACAGTATTTAAAAAAAAAAGACAAAAAGAACAGTAATATTAATAAAGATCACATAAAGATCTTTCTAGCAGCTTCAACATGTTTTCAAGTTCAAGTTTATTTATATACTCAAAGTCGCTACGCAAATTAGGGAGAAAATGGTCTTTAAAGAAGAAAAATGTCCATTATCTGTGTTCAAAAATTAGGGAAAAGGAGTTTGTTGAAAAAAGAAAACTGTCCATTGTCCATCTTTGTTCAAACTATGGGCTATGTTTTGTAAGTATAATAAAAAGTTTGCAAATATAGTGATTATTGATTTTATTTGACAATGCAGGCTGAATAGTTACTTTCATTGGCAAAGGAATATTGAATTTCTATATGTTTTTTATATAGACGATGCATCACTACTGCCCTCAAATACTACAAAACAAATCTGACAGTATTAAAACATGATCTCGTATGTAATAATGCCAAGTCCATGAACAGGAAACACCTTTTGAACAAGGTCCATGTTAGAGTACTAAGCCAAAAGCGAGTCCAAAAATGTCATCAGCTACACAGAACGCAAGGCTTTATAATCTGAAATGGCACCAATGGAAGGTTTCGTGGCCAAACACCAGGGCGAAGCTATAGAGCGCCGGGGAGATTTGTTTGGCGGCCACTGAGTCATTTTTTACAGCTGTTTCAACCAACAGGCCCAGACAAAGTCTCCACAATGCTGATTGGTCCTCACGTTAGTGTAACAATCTAGCTTCCGGGTCCCATTTGTACCTAAGTCTTGCATGCGTACACACATACAATCTTGTTTTCTTCATTAACGTTGAATCAATTTATTATACCAAAGAAGTAGTCATACTTTTACTATCATCTAGTCAACTTTGGAATTGAGCAGATTTTTTTAATTACCTATGTGTTAGATTTGTGATTTGAGATTTAAGATTGACATTTGAGATTTCTCTTTAGTTTAGCATTCATTTTTAGCCCTTTCTGTCTAACTGTTGTGTATTGTTGCTCGGCCGTCTTGTTCTCATTTTCTGTTTTTTCCTTTTCCCTCACTATAGTATAGCTAAAGCATGCATTATTATGTAATATTATAATTTTTATTTTTTATAAATGGTATAATTAGTATGGTCCCCACTTTGTCATAAATGCAGTGTGTGTGTGTGTGTGTGTGTTACTTACAGTTCACTCTGACAATCTTAGAATAATCTATATTTGATCATCTGAAACCAGCACACTAATAAAAGCAGTATGATTTAAAACACGCAAAAAGAAAAATCCTGGATAAACTACACAAGGATTCAGAAAGTACGTCTGCAGGAACTGTCAAACCCTGGCAAACCTGGGAAGAAAAGCCCCAGACGTTTTGACAGGAGGCCTGTTCTTCTCCTCCACTACCTGCCCTGATGGACGCTCCATTTCCCCTTTTTATTGCAAATCTATTCATACACTTATACGCATCAAACGTGCTGATCAAATGCATGTCGGTGTCAGAGCTGTCAGCCGTTCGTCAGCGCCGACGTGCAGTACAAGACACTTTGATTTGTCTTCGTGCTCTCAGTAGGGCGCCTAAGCGAGCGAGAGAGAGAACAGGACCAGACCATGTTTCCAAAGTGTTGCCAGAGCCGCTGTTATCAGTTGATCAGTTAAAACGATTCAAACACACACACACACACACACACACCAATACTTTAGTGGTATTTGTCTTTTTTAGACAAACGTTGGAGACACTTTTTTTGAAGCCCTTGCTTGTACTGAGTGATATTTAGACTAGTGCTGTCCAACGATTCATTTTTTTTAACTAGTTAATCGCACTTCCCTGACCAAATTAATCGTGATGAATCGCGATTAACTGACTGAAGCTTGTAATATTTGATATTGATGTGTAATATGTAAATGAATGTAAACTCAACACTAAATAAACACTCGTTTAAATACTGTAAAATAATTTAGTATAATTTTTGTTCAATTTGCAATGTATTGTGTTGATATTGTCTTGTATATGTCTAGGTCAAGTAAATACAGCAGGGGTCGGGAACCTATGACTCATATGAGTCCTATATGGCTCTCCTGGTGGCTGCATATGGCTTTTAGACAATGTTTTAAAAATACCTAATAACATACACAATTTTAAATGTTCTTACAATGCCATTCATTCCCTGGTTACGGGCGTTTGTTTATACTGTAGCCTTGTCTGCCCACGGACCATTGTGTAACGTTATATTGACGTTCGAACGGTGAAAAATTCTTTTCGAACCTGATAATCAATCCCGGTCTGAATTCAAACCCAGGACCTTCTTGCTGTAAGGCAACATTGGTACTTACCGAGTTACAGTTTCGCCCATTTTTTATACATTTATCCTGAGCTTTCAAAGGCATAAGTGATCTCCAGAGATCTCCAGCGCACTCCATGCATTTCAGGCCAAGTGTAAATTCAATTAGTTCCAGGCAAAAAGGAGTTTCTTGCAGAAGCAGAGAGGTCTGAATCTCCAGGTATGATAAGGAGGCGCACACACCCCCGCCACCCATCACTTCCATTCTAGGGTGGAAAAAGGCATTGTGAAAGAATGGCAATAAAAAAGGAATGTTCTCCAGAGACTGCTCCTTTTCTGACAGGTTTTCATTTCTTGAAAACTTAAAAGCAAATGGCTGCAACCTTTCTCTGTCAAATAAATTAGATGCATGAATTATAGATTTGTACTAAACAGGTTATAGTACAAGGTTGAGGTTAAACAATTTGGCTGAAGTATTTTTTTTTTTAACGCACGAAATAGCATTTTATTATATTTAATTTGCACAAACCTATAGGCAATAATAAAATTATTATTTTTAAAATTACACTGCAATATGACATATAATTAAACAAATAAATAGCATTTTAGTAAAAAACAAAAAAACGTGTCCATAATTTTAAAAAATATGTTTTATGTCCCATGATTATAATTTAAACTGATTATAGTTTAAACGTGTTGTATATTTTTTCTTCAAATAAAATTAAAACTTGTACTTCAGATTTATTTAATATCCCTTTTAACCCCCCCCCCCCCACACACACACACACACACACACAACCCCTCACTTGTTTTTATTTGGTCTCACTCGAGTTTAAGCATTATGAAAAGCCAATCCAAATCTTGAGGTGAGATGTTCAAGAAAACACTATAAATCATCAGTATAATATGAGCGGGCAGAACCGGTGTCATTAATGGACCAGACCTGCAGATTTATCATTATAAACAGAAAATAATTCAATTACAAAAGGGGAAACTCCCTCTAGCAAATTCAAAGTGGAGGCAAAAGGTAAAGAACATCTTAGTTAATGTGAGCGTGTTTTCAGAACATTTCATTTCATTTCGTCGAATGTTAAAACTGTACAGGGACCAAGCCACGTTGTAATTGGCCGTTCTATTTTTAGATAATGAGAAACAGAGGACATTCTTTTTCCCCCTTAACCTTCCAATGAGGATTTTTAATTGGACATTTCAGGATTTTATTTCTCCAGCAGATTTCCCGGTGAACTGTTATAATGTGTAAAAAAGAGTGACCAGCATTTTTCAACTTCACACAGAAAAAAAAAAATAAATAAATAAATAAATAAATAAATAAATATATATATATATACACATATATATATATATATATATATATATATATATATATATACATTATATACGTCTATATATATATATATATAAATTATAAAATTATAAAATTATATATAGATACATATATATACACACACACACATTTTTGTAGTATGTAAATAAATAGTCTTCCACACAACAAGAGGATTTTTTGCTTTCACCATGAACATTTATCACCTCTTTTTTGTAAAACAATATGAACGTTTTCTTTGCTACGTACATATTTCATACTGTTTTTTTTTTCAACCAGAGACACACAATTTCCGTTTTCTTACACACAAGTATACTTCAGACATTTTTGTCCAGACTAAGGTCCCCACAAGTGCCCAAAAGTCGCCACTTTAGTATAAAACCCTATAATTTGGACAACCCACTTTGTCCTAAAAACCTCTACACACACCGTGTTGGTGAACGTTGAAAGCTTCGGTAATGCTGCTTAAACATTCACGGCACAGTCACAACACTAATGACTTGAAAACCTCCGTCTCCTCACATCCCCGACTTCACAGAAAACATCCGCCGTATTCTTCCTCCTCAGTCTAATTTCTCACTAATGATCAAGCACAATGGTGTATTGGAAGCCATTATTAACCCCCTAACTACTCAGCACAAAAAACAACAACAAAAGGTCTATGAATCTTAATAGAAAATAATAATTGGATGTATGTAAAAAAATCTATTGACATGTATTTACCTAAACACTAAATTTACATTTAAGCTATTTTTTTTAAAGAGTTGATCATAGAACAGAAGCACAATTACCATATTCTATTGCCTTTTGTTTTTCATTTTTAGTGTCTTTAAAATTAATTGTTGCTGATTAAAAGTGTGTTTCAGATGTTTAGATCTTGCATTACCCCAACAGAGCTTCTTTCCAAATGGAACGGCTCATGTCCAGAGGTGTAAAGTACTTGTGTAGGGCTTTGTAACTTGTAAGTATATTTTTGGCTACCTTGTATTTGAACTGAATATCAGCAACTGTTACTCTCTACTTGACTACATTTGTGATTGAGTATCTGTTTCTTTACACCACTACATTTGAATGAACACGTACTGTTACTTGTTACAATTTTCCCCTCAAAATAAAGAGTTTCTTGGTTTTCACATTTCTTGATGTTTTTAGAGCCTAAATTCAGTACGAGTAAAACACTTTCTTTTACAATTAGATACTTTACCACTTTTACTCGTCTACTTGGAATTGGTGACTGGATATGCAAGTAATTCTTACAGTAAGGTATCGGTACGTTTATTTAAAGTATGGTTTTTACACCTCTGGTCAAGTCTCTTATTAAAAACTTAAATATCATTTTGATTTAATCTAATTCTTGAACTATAAGCTTTTCAAATATAAACTCTCTGGCCAAACTACTGAATTCTGGACTTTCTCAGCACTAAGACTTCCTGAAAGACCCAGATAAACAACCACGCCCACTTTATCTGCCACACACACACACACACACACACACACACACACACACACACACACACACACACACACTCACAGCGTTTCTGTCCCACACAAAAGAAAAGCCGAGGCTGTTGTGCGGCCTGATGCCATTCTCTCTCATTCCCCCTAAATAAAACATCTGCAGCTTCACGCTAAGTAAAGTGTCGACAGCGGAGGAAATCACAGCTGAGGTTGTGCTAAAGTGAATGCTTGTGTCATCAAACGCCCCTGGTTCCGTTTCAGTGGACGTGTGAATCGTGGAGCTACGTCTTCAACCTCACTTCAGCGTGTGACCTTCCGAGTTCCTGTCCTCGGCGGAAAGCTTCCAGTCCCTCAAGTTTTAGCAGCAGATGTGTGAAAGCCGCGAAAATGATTTGTAGTGGCGAGGAGAGCCATCGACCTTATGCCTATGGATGATATCAGACCTTTGAGCTAGAACTGAAGAATGAACTTAAATGTTTTATTGAAAATTACCAGATTTGAAAAGCGCAAGAAGATAAGGATAGTTGACATGAAGATGAGGAATAAAGGCCAATTATCCTTAGGAACGTCTTTCATGTTTCCACGCATTGAAGCGTAGTGCTTGATCCATCCATCCATCCATCCATCCCACACATTGATCCATCCTGTCTTCCTTCCTTTTTCTGAACCGTTTTTCTGGTCACACACTGTAAAGGCTCTAATGAGCTCCATCAAACTCAAGGCCCGGGGGCCAGATGTGGCCCGCCATGTCATGTTATGTGGCCCGCGAGAGCTTAAAAGTTTTGAGTGTCTAAAAATAAATACCAAAAATATTATTTACAAGCGTGCGTTGACCAAAAACTACATTCCAACAATGCCTTTAGACTCCGGTAGCTGAAGCAAAGTTTCCACAGTTTTATGTTATTACTCTTATTCACTTTGACAGTTTGATCCGTCATTAATGGAGTTAAGTGTGTTTTCATAATTTTAAAAGATTTATGTTAGAGCAACAAGCAAATATAGGTTTTCTACGCAACTGTAGTTGTCACTTGTTGAAGTTATAAATTGTGAGTTGGTTAACATTAAGGAGTAGTTACATTTATTTAGCATTACATTTATTTACAAGTTTACATTTATAAGTTTCATCTGGCCTTTTAAAGACAGACATGCTGATGTGACCCTTGAGTTTGACACCCCTGCTCTAAACCAATAGCACCACAAATTTCGCCACTACCCCACCACCGCCTCCAAAACTCAAAATGTCAAAATTAAAATAATTTTCTTATTGAGAGAAATGATCACTGACTGAAGCAGGAAGCAGGGTCATAACTAAATGAATTTATCATCGACTTTGGAAACATGATGGCGGGAGAAATGTTGTGATAAACCATGTTGTTTATCCACCTCTGATTATGAATTACCATTTCACATTTGATAAGCACATTTAGAGGCTTTTTACAACCAATATTCTTTTCCATGTCGTCTAAACGCACAAGCGAGGATGCTCGACCAATCTCCAGTGGAGATGGCAACCATGGTAACCGGTACAGGCCCCTTTGAGGCCAATTCTAGAATTCTCCATCCAATTGGCATGTAAGGTTAAAGCTCTCATCTGGAGGGGTTCTTTGTTCAGAGGACTTTAAAAGTAGATTAGTTTTTCCCGCAATCGATTTACTACGCATCGGAAAAAATAAAACGCAAAGCCTATGCGGAGAGGCACAGTAGCAATACACACATAACAATAAATCTTTCCCTATCCTGTATAGAAAGTCAGGACTTTAGGTCTGAGGAAGAGCTAGAGTATGGCTGTGGATGATATTAGAGTTTTGAACCAGATTTGAAGAATAAACTCAATTATTAGATTATTACCAAAGAATAATACCAAAGTTAAAAAGCTCAAGCCAGAGTGTAGGACAGTCGACACGACAATGAAGAATAGGGACCAATTATCTTCAATAAACTAGAACTGTGTCTTTCACATTTCAACATAATTCAACAAATATACTGTAAATTCATCCATCCAGCTAATTATCCATCCATTCAGAAGCTGCCTGTTCATGAATCCATCCATCTATCTTCATCCCATCCATCCATCCATCCATCTAGAGACTTTGTCTATTAATGAATCTATCAATTTATTAATTCCTTCATCCAACCAATCAACCATCCATCCATTCATCCGGCCATCCATTCATTCATTCATCCATCCATTAATTCATTCATCCGTTCGTTCATTCATCCATTTGTCCATCCATCCTCAGACTCTGCCTATCCTGTATTAAGTCCATCTATCCCTCCATCCATCCATTCATACCTTCCATTTTCATATTTCATTTCTAGAAGTGCATCTGTGCTAAAAAGGTAAATCAAGTGAATCTTCTCTTTTGACTTCTTTGGCCCGGTGTTTCTAACTCCAACACGCCTCCTTTTCTTCTGACACTTCTTGACCACCAATTGGACTGCAACCATTACAATATGGCTTTGGTATTCAAGGCTATTGTCTCTTTCTGGGAAAACACTCTCCTGTCCTCTATAAATTGTCGCACATATGGCAGGACAATAATCTCAAGCTTTCAAAACAGTGCTCGCTCTGCGCCTGGACTGTCAAGCCATGCGCAATTTGTGAAGCGAGATGCACTTTGCAACAACTAAAGCGAGGGATGGAATTGGGGGAGAAATGCTTTTATTGCTCAAACAGTAAGCAAGAGTAAAATCTATCAGACATCAGAAAGGAAATATAATATACAATCCTACTTTTCTGCCAGTAAGTAATGAGTCCAGATTGCTTTCAAAGAGCTGAGAAATCTTTACAAAGATAAAAAAAAAAATACAAAAAAAACTTAATTATTGAATACAAAAACAAAACAGTGATTGTGTTGAATTTTGTTTGCACTGCAGGCTACATTTTTAAAAATGTGTGAAGTTGTGAAGCAATGAGCCAATAAAATAAAACGCAAAACGTTTGTGAAATAAAGTAAAAAATAAAACAGAACACATTCTCAAAAAAATACTCACGGGAAACATTCTGGAAGGAGACCTTTTTCGTGATCTGTAGAACTGGCACGTTGGGGTCTGTAATTATAAAGGGGGTCCGAGTCGCGTTGGAATCCAACTCTAAATCCATGGCGGGTGTCGTCTGACTGCAAATACATGCATGTGAAGCGATACATTGTGATTTATATTGTTACAATGTCAGATGCGTCCCTTACAACACTGAATATTGAACTATTTGTAGCACTTTTTGAAGTGTCAATCTAAGCACGGTTCATTAACCCTCCTATTATGTTCGGGTCAAATTTAAAAATATGTTTAAAATACTTAAAAGTATTTGTTCACTTTGAAGCATCTCCTGCTTGGCTTATTTGTCACAAAATCCCCTTCTCACCTCCTCAGGGTCCCAGACTCCGCCCCCTGACCCAGATTCTTCACTGCACACCTGTTCCTTGTCTCGTTTTCGACACTATATGCATGTGTGTTTGCCTTGTCTTTTGTCTGATCTCGTCAGTGTGTGAGCACGTACATGTTGCTCTGTTCTGTGTTTATGTTACAAAGATACTATTTTGGTCAAATAGACTCCTGTTAAAAGATAAAAAAAAATACTTATAATATTTTTTTCACTTTTACACTTCTTATGCTTCTTATGTTAGTTAGTGTAATCTATATATGAACAAATAATGATTCCGTTCACATATTTGTAACGCCCGCTACAAAGATAATGTTCAGGTCAGTTTGACCCTTCAGACAAAATGGAAGCTAAAAAGAGTCAGAAAGATCAAATACAATTTGTTTCTTTGCAACAAGGAGACATAACACACCGCTGTCTCAGACTCACACACACACACACACACTTGGGGAACTTCTTGGTTTCTTGACCCGTGAACGATATGGATGTTCCTTTGAACCGAACACAACAGGAGGGTTCAAACACCATGAGTTCCAAATTAATAGAAATTGGATTATTTCTGACAATCGTACTCGAGCACGAATGGCCTAGTGTGAGTAATACACCCTAATTCCACGGCGAGGAGCGTCATTACGTAGCATTGTGTCCCGAATCAGTCAGCTAATGACACCGCAGCCAATGCAGCACAGTCTGAACTTCAACGCAAAGTCACATTGAGAAGAAACGTGACACTAATTAAGGCGCTTCGCATTATTTCCAACTTTTCCCAAGCAAAAGGTAAAAGTGACACGCCGGTCCGGCAGTCAGTGATGAGTCTTATTTGTCAAAGGGAAAGCGTCGGCGCTGACAGAATGAGATCAGCTATTAGTTACATTGCTGTGGTTGCCTCGCAGCGCAGATCTGGAGTCCACAGCTTCTGTCCCAGCCAAAGGGCAGCGTGTCCCAGCAAAGCTCCACCAGGGTCTCAGGACGGCCTCATTGTGTAAAAACGGAGTGACAAGGCTGAAACTTACCAGGTCGAATGGAGGTCCGCTCCCCTCAATGACTAGATCTTGGAGTCTTGTAGACTGTGCTTGAAGAACCAAGGGCTGCGTAGCCTATATTTGCCCTGATGTGAAACTTGTGAGCATTTTCGCTTCAGAAGGCAACACCCAAAAAGTTTGAATATTCTGCAGTTGTTCTCCAGAGCAGATATGAACGGGACCCCCGAGAGAAAGAGCCACGCCCATGAACACGTGCGTGTGTGTGTGTGTGGGGGGGGACTGGTGAAGTCAGCACACAGATGTCGGGTCTTGATATTGCTCGGCAAGTTGATAAGACACAAGGAACGACTTGATCGTTTCAATGTTTTTCATCGTTTTAGTCGTGGTCTCTTTTTTTTCGCGGACTGTTTTTGTTTCTTGCTGGCGTTGTAGAATGAGAAAGAGTTTTAGGTTATGAATGAGTTGATCATTTTATGCAATTTTCAATATTAGGAGCATTTTTTCACCGCTAAGTTCTGTCATTTCAATAAGCCTTCGCAAAGAACCTAAACATAATTTTTGACAAAAATGCATTAACAAGTTACCAACCACTAAAGGTGAAAGTAAAAAAAAAACACTATACATTTTATAATATAGATGAATGAATTGTTTAGATAATATAGATGAATTAACTATAATGTGGATGAATGAAATTGAAGGTGAATAATATAGAACGATGATTAGATACTATATGAATGAACAATATAGATGAATGAATTGATCATTTAATGCAATTTTCAATATCAGGCAACATTTTTCACCACTAAGTTCAGTCATTTCAATAATCTATCGCAAAAAAGACTAAAGTACAAGAGAAACTGAATTGACAAATAGAAATATTCGAAACATTTCTAAACTTTGTCACAGACCCCTAAATAGTTTTCAATGCCTGTAAATCACAATAAAAAGGGGAGATGTAACACAGAATTACGTTAACATGGTTACCTAAATTACAGAAAAAACCGAACTATTCAAACTTTAAATAAAAAGAACTCAAATTCAAAGCTACTCAGCTTAGCAAAGAATAGATTTAACACAAACGCCAAATTCTCTCACCTCTACCGTTTCAGATCTCGACGCCGTTTAGCCTTACGCTAATTAATTTCCTCGCTAATGCACAATTAGCGCTGACACTGAGCCGTCATAAATAATGTTACCAATCGAGGCCATCATTGTTTTTTCTCTCTTTTTACGATGCAGGATATTAAAGGTCAGAATGTGTGTTTTCCCATTAATTAATACGTTTTCCCTTGTGATCTCCTCGGCCTTTAGGCGTCGGTGGCTGCTGACAGAAAACATCCGCTGGTTTCTGAATGAGAACGACTGTAATTAAAAAGCCATTGTGGTTCCATAAATGTCGTCCACCTCTTGTCGCCAAGAGCTTCGCCTTTGAGAGAAAGAAGGTGACCGGGAGGATCTACTCCGCATGAGGGATAATTTAATGTAGGTTTTTAATCTTATATTGATTTAATTAAAAGATTATAACCAACACATATTACAGTAAAATCCAAAACAACAAAAGCTGATGAAAGTTCACTGGCGATAACTACCCACCACAAAGCTAGTTAGGATAACTTGGTCTGTTCTTGCCAAACTAAAACATTTAAAGCTAAAGGTTTTAAAAAATATATGCGACCTCCACAAACTATCAGTTAGAACATTTGGCGTGTAAATGTTGCATATGATTCTCATGTATTTGAAATGTGAGCTTAGCCTTTACAGATTAATAGAGACAGATTTGGAACACAGGCGAAAATTATCGATCGCCAATTCTAATCTGACCTTGCGAGTGCGTATGTTTGTGGTTCTGCGTAGCTCGGAGAAGGATTTTACTGTTCGTGAACACACCGGGGTGAAGCTGAACTTAGCCTTTAGCTGTAATCAAACCAAGCTAGACATTAGACCACAGACAAAAATCAAACATAGTCAGGATTGGCTCCTCACACACACACACACACACACACACACACACACTTTTACTTAGACATTTTCACAAGGTTGTTTCCTAGCCACACACTGAAATTACAAAATTTCTAATTTTCTAAATTCATGTTCAAATACCCTAACTCCAATATTCCAACTTTTGGGATTCAGCAAACCCAAATATAACCCAGAATAACCTTTTATACCAGTGTCTAGTTGTCATACATATGACCCACATTCCCACTAAATACAGTCTGAGTGTAAAAAGTGTGTGTCTCGTCTGACTGAACAAAACCTCAGAGAAAACAAGCCAGCGTGAAAGGGGAAGACAGATGAGGAAGTGCGAAGGAGAAAGACGTGCGACGACATTTAACAATGTAGACTTTCTTTCTGAATTTGTGTGGCCTACATCCCGCAAAGCCAACGTGGAAACACCAAACAGCAATGAGGGTATTTATTTATTTGAAATAAAGACACTAATTGCTTTTTGGTCTCATTAATTTTATTTATAAAAAAAATTGCAATGCATTTATTTAAATAAATAATTGTATCTTTAAATGAGTTTTATTGTAACAAGTAAATTGTTATTCATTGTATTATAAATAAATAAATAAGTGTGTACATAAATAAAAAATGTGTTTTTAATGTGTTAGACGTTTTTGTGTTTGTGAAACATTGAGGTGTTACAATTTACTTCTGTATTAAGAAATATAACCTCATAAATAAAGGGTTTCTTGTTTTTTGCCTTTCTTGGAGTAAGTAAAATACTCAAGTTACAACTTTTTCTCAAGTCTACTTGGAACTGGTGGCTTGTAACTTGTAAAGGAGCAATTTTCACAGTAAGCTATGAAAGGCTTCCAGATACTCTTAACAACTCTGCCGGTAACTCTAGGTCCTTTTTTAAAGCAACCGGACATGAAAAAACTTGAAAATGTTGTGCCCGGGTTATGCCAAGTGCCGCACACCTTCACCCATGGAAATCGTTTCAATGCCGTCGTATCGCCACCTGCCACGAGCCCTTCGCGTGGCGGCCGACAGCTCGTTACTGCCTCCAGATCGGCCCAAATGAATGATAAAGAAAAGCACAATTACGAGAAAAACGCAATTAGCTAACGAACTGCCAGCCAATTATTTCTCTCCCACACGGCGGGCGAAAACTCTGCGCGGCTGCGGGGTCAGTGCTGAGGATGGAAGCCCCGCCCCCCCCTCATCTCTCTAAAGAGGACGTCGCCGCACGGTTTAATTAAACGCAAGCTTGACTTTTCCCGTGAAGTGTGAAATTTAAACCAATGCTTGTTTTCCCGCTGTTGTTGTGGTGCGGCGGATAAATGTTTTCTTTCTTGAGATAAAGGGGGATTGCAGGAGCCGGCGCTGGAACTGCATTCAAGTAAATATACAAACAATATGATAAAATACTTGGGATGAAATAGCAAAGGCTCCAGCAGGTGATGCTGTTGATATCTCGGCAGACAGATGAAGAACAGACATGTATCATCACACTCTTTCCTCTCGCTCTCGCCGTTCTAGTCTCCTTTCGTAACCGCAGGGGCTCTCGGTTTGATGGACGATGTTTTTTATGGAGGAAGCAGCGAGGAGAATTATGAAAAGGCTGCACTACTACAGGTTTGGGGAAGAAGGCCTGGATTTTTGAATGTTCTTCTACGTGCTTCCCTTTGTTGTGTCCATCATTTCTCTTTCTGGAGCATCGGTTGTAGTGCAATAAATCTTTTTTTTTTTTTTTTTTACCAGGCATCGCTGACAGAGATCATGTTTACATCTGTACTTTCACTTTCTGTTCGTCTTTACTTCACAAGTCTCACTTTGAAGGTTAATAAACTGTATTTGCGCACTGTAGTTGTGTGTTTGTATTTTTTTGTCTATTAAAGCTGTAAGCAGCAGTATGGGGCTTCGGTCTTTAAATGGAGGTTGTAAACACATTTCAGGACGTTTAATATTCTAGAAAAAAAGGGTTTTTTTAGACGTACGTTTGAATCTTTTTTTGTAATTTGAATTTTTAAATTAAGGAAAAATTTTACAAAATTGTGTGGAGGAACAAATTAGAAAAACCATATGTATTAAATGTTACTGTCAGATTTCATATTTTTAAACATCAAATCAAAGCATTACGTACTACTAATTATAATGTTATACACACACACACATATATATATATATATATATATATAAATAAATATATATATATATATATATATATATATATATATATATATATACATGCATAACACACAAACACAACACATTTGTATAAATAAAAAGCATGTGAATGTAGCTTCAAGTAAGTCGATAAAGAAAAATGCCTTTAAAAACCCTTTAGTGTGTGTGTGTGTGTGTGTGTGTGTGTGTGTGTGTGTGTGTGTGTGTGTGTGTGTGTGTGAATCTTTATCACAACACTAATTTGGATTGATTGTATTCATAAATCATGCACAGATTCCGCTAATTCTTTCCTGACAGAAGAAAATAGTTTTTTTCATCAGTTAAATTTGCTCATTTCAAGCTTGCACAGGGATCTGAAGGGAACGTGAGGAATCAAAGGCGAGTTCTAGAAACAGCTACAGGGAGTATAATGATATTCTCTATCGATTCAGAGGAGGAGAACAAATGCTGGTATTTACGCTGCTGACATTTCCGAGCAGCTCCAGAAGTTCCAAACAAATATAAAGATGCATTTCTCACAACTCCACCATCTGAATAGCAAAGACGCGTGACAGAAATAGAAAGGAAGATGAATGTCGAGGAGGTTTCATTTCAGAAGGTAGGAATTCTTCTCATTCTAAAAATGGTATGAAATCTTAATTTCAGGTTTAAAACCAAATGTTTTTTTGGCTAGATTTGATGTTTTGGCTAAGCACACTGTATTTTTGTACGACTATAAGGCACTAAAAGACTGTTAATGAGAAAGTGAGTTAAGTCAATAATAAAGAAAGTTTTATTCATTCACAGGAACATTCTCTAAACCTCCTACTTTGTTCGTTTCAGCGGAACATCAACAATGTTTTGTAACAAAAACAGAAGCATGGGGTTACAATTATGTGTTTTATGTCTCATGTTTTATGTTAAGTATTTTTAGCGACTTTGTACTTAGTGCTGAGTACTGAGATGTAGTTTCGACCTCTAGAATAGATTATTGTTTTATTATTTTTAAAGCATCGAAGTGATACGAGTCACAAGTGATGTTTGTTTAATAAAGAAAAAATAGTATTTTAAAGAGGAAAAAAAACAAGCTAGAAACAAAAAAAAAAATTGTGCCTGAAAAATCAGTGTTTATCATGCCTATATTTACGTAAATACGGTACATTCTTTTTTTATATCATAACGTGTTTGCGGCAGTCAATTTAAATATTTTTGGGGTTTTAAATGCTCCCTACAGTCCAAATAATATGGCAATTGTAATGGATCAAAAATGTGTAATTGTTATCAGACAAAAGAGATACAAAGTGGTTTATAAACAGTTGTTTGAAATTTGAAATTTCATAATAATAATAATAATAATAATAGTAATAATAATAAGAAGAACAATGTGACCTGGTTTCTTTCCCCCTTTGAAGCTCAAGCCCATTACGTGAAGCGTCCACTTCCCTTCCTGCTGTTGTGTTCCTCGCAGGGGTTATTCTAGTAAATAACAGAAGATATTTTGGTCTCCGAGACTTCAAGGTAAAAGACGAGTGATATAATAAGACAACTCGGCTCAGTATCGCAATGCCAAGATGCCAGGGGCCGAACGAAGGAGGAATGAATAAAGGTGCTTCTCCAACTTTTATCTCGGCTCTGCTGTCTTTTCGAGCTTTCAAAGTTCCTCCTCAAGTCTCCTCAGGTTCTTGTTCTGTATTCCTCCCGTGCTCGGGCTGAACTGCCTGTCAGGAGGCTGTAATGAGGAGAAGATGACAAGAGCAGTTCTGATCAGTGACCAGCCGAGGAATCGACAGCGGTCTTATCAGCTGCTCTCATCCTCTGGCACCAGTGAGTTGATGTTTTCCCCCCAGTGAGTCAATGGGATGGGACGGCCAGAGGAGCAGCCAGTGGGACTGAGAAGCTAGAAGAAAATCCATGTGTCTTTGCAATGCCCCAGAGATCAGGGCACCATAAATGCCCACCAGCTTCTTTGAAAAACCGGGGGTATGAAGGAGGCAGAAAGTGGAATGAAAGCAGGGCTGAGATGGCTGAAGGAGGTGTCAGTGTTTTTGATGGATCCACTCGGGCTTGACACCGTTGGGAGCAGGAACACTTCTGCGGGGGTCCGACGACGTGATCCCACTCAGCTCAGGCCAAGCGGAGGAGTTTCTGGAAAATGTTTATAACAGTAAATAAACACGGTAAATAATAAAAAAAAAACATTCTACTGGGATTTTGAAATCATTATGCGGAGGCGATGAATTATTAGTGTAAGCAATGAAATCGTTACCTGATTCAGGTGACAATTATAGCATGTAATTTGAATGTTTTTTAAAATTACGAGAATTTAAGCAGCCCTTTTTTTTCTAATTTTGACACTCAAAAACTTCGTGTGTGCTTAATGCCAATTTCAAATGCGCGTATATATATAAGCACCTATTTTTCCATATTTCAAGTCACGAACAATCACTAAGAAACACGTCTTTTTTTTCCCTAATTTGCATAGCGACTTTGCGTTGGTCTCGAACTAAGAAAAGCGGTATGTAAATAAACTTGAACTTGAACATTATGCAGCATTGCGTGTGTGTATATAATGTTAAACAATTGGCCGTAGGCAGACAAGGCTACAGTATAAGCTTTTATTGGCTCAATAACAGAAATAAAGAAACATTCGACACACCGCGACAAAATAACACTGGAAGAAGTAAGATTAAACTAAATACAGTACAATAATTTATATTACAACAAACGGAGAATACAAACCAGGACAAAGTATCTTATCTTAGAGCAACAGGTTACAACCAAGTTCAATCTGTAATCGCAGAAAGAGTCGAAACAGTCAAAAATAAAGAACATGGGCAAGGAGTAAAAAAATCCAAGGAACAGACACAATCAAAACACTCAGTCGCTGCACAGGGGATAATAATCCTCTTCACACGGCGCCGGATAAACTGAGAGTTTAAAAGAAACCTGTGCTTGAAACAGTTGTTCTGCACATGTGTGGAGTCTGACTGGAGAGCAAAGAATCTTGGGAAATTAAGTTCTGACCAATAGAATCGAATTTTTGTTATTTATTATTCAAGTAAAATAAATAAAATCAAAATGATACAAGTCACAAGTTAGGTTTGTTAAATAGAGAAAAAATTGTATTTTTTAAGAGAATATTAATATAAATGAACCAAAATGTCAATAATAATAAAAAAAAATATAAATATATGAAAAATCAGGACAGTGCTTATTTTTGTGAGGTGCGTAAATACGATATTTGGAATCTCACTTGTGCAATTAAAGTACTTCTTGCTTTTCATGGGAATTTAACTTACCACATGTTTTGCTTAGCGTGATGTTGTGAAAAATGTGTGGCTTAAAATATTCACAGACGCCTATATATCACCGTGGGGACTCCTCAACTATCCAAATATTCCTCATTCTCCCTTTATCAACCTTTAACTAAAACTCAATTGCATCATCAACCAGAAAAGATTGTATCTTAACCCTTAAACAGACGTTAAAAGTTGCAGGGCCCCACTACAGTATAAAAACTTAATATGTAGGTCCCCACTTTGACCTAAATGCCTGTATACACACAAAAAGCATGAATAAACCAGTTTTTTTCTCTGACCGTCAGATGCACTAAAGTACTTGCAGAAATAACGTTGTTTAATATTTAAAACAGTTATTTAATTTATTAGGTGAATTCTGGAGGAAAGTGAGTTATTACTTTGCAGATTTAGAGTCTCGTACACTAATGAGTCTGTAAAACCGTGTTACTGAAATAAACAAACTAATGTTAGTCAATTAAAATCACTTACGCTTCAACAATCAAAACACAAGATAATTATCCTCCTGATATTTTACCCGAGTCTGTTTCGAGAAGCAGAGACGCAATGCACACCTTTCTAATTACAGAAACCTGAGCCCTTTTCTTTTATGCACTGTTCTTTTTTTAGATTTTGGTATTTTTACCATTATATTTTTGAAAGTAAAATATAACACTTCCAATTATATAACAATTGTATTAACAACAGCAATAAAACATTTACACAATCTGCATAAAAAGTCTCCGTAGTGTGTCTTACTTTCAGGCTCCAGCTCCTCATGTCTCATAGAAAAGCAGATAAGAAGATGGATGATGAGTAGTTAAAAAAAAAAAGAAATTTAACGAAATTATTTCGACAAAAATCGAATTTTTGAAAAATGCATTCAAATGGAATGAACTTTACTACAATATCAATCTAATCTAATATCAACTAATGGTATTGGTGGGATTTTCTTTGTTATTCTATCATCAAAATTGGCTCCACGACATATGATGCGTAGGCCTGAAAAAGTTCCCGGGCTCAAGGTACATGTGCCCAATTTCCATAATAAATTTGCTTTGCTCTTGGCTGTACATGAAGGTCTGTTCACACTGAATGTGAGATGTTTCATGAGCTCATCTTGTCCTCGCCACAGCAACCACAGCTCACATTAACCTCACCAAAGCAAGCTGCCCCTTCTCCTCACTTCTCTGGACAGCTTTGATAAAACCGCCTCGCAAGTGCATCACGTGCAGAGTCACTGGGATTATTATCTGTTATTGCGTTTCATTAAACTGGGAGCCAAAAATGTCTTCCTCCCAAGGTTTGAGGTGCTCGAACACTTATATCCATTCATCCATTTTCTGAACCACTTTCAATTTCTGGGTCACGAGGAGATGGAGCCAATTCCAAGGAGCAAGGAGAGAGGAGACACGCCCTAGCGCATGAACATTATCACCACATGAAATTTAATGAACTGTCCTTCTACAAAACATTTCATGAATAGCCTCATCTTTTCTTGGACAAATGTGCAATTTACTTATATGCAATGCCCACAGATCCCACTGATTGTACAAAGGCACAAAACTTTAATTGGTCTTGAAAAATATAGTAATGCGCTTTTAATATTAAATCAGACTTTTAAAGAAAGGCAATTGTATTTCACCATTGTATTGTTTTTTATCTTTTAAAATGGTCAATAAAAAAACTAAAACAAGTAATAAGATTTAATAATATAAAACTAACTGCGTATTTTAGTTAGTTGGGCTAAGGTTGCTATTTTTAATCCTAGTCTCTGAAATGTTAAACACTAAATACTGCAAACAATGTGCCTACTAGTCTCTAAAATGCGTGTATTTTTACAAGAATAGGGCAAGGAAATATGGCAAATGGCAAGGCAAAACACTTTCCCAAAGATAAACTTACATGATGTTCTACCAAACAAAGCAAATGAAGCAGAAATAAAATAAACTTGCCTATCTGGGCAACACAAGACAGGCTAATGCTACGGCTAGCTGCTACAACTCTGCAGCTCATACTCTTATGAAATACGTTCCTCATTTCATAAAAAAACATTCTAATAAAATGTTTTTTGTTTTTTAAATTAATGTTTAAGTTCTTTTAATCTCACAATAAGTGTAGGAAAGTGGTATTGACAGAACCAATGCCACGTTATAGTAATAAGGAAAAACATCCAAGAAAGGGGCAAAATACGACGCAGAAGAGAGTCTGTGGAATTAACAAACTCTTGTGTGAACAACAAAGGATCTGGGATCTTGTCAATATAGAAAGTGGGTTCTCCTCAGAGTCCACTAGCTTGTGAACAGCAAATAAACTGTAGACTCTTTTCACTGGTTTGTTTTTCTGGCTCACTTTAACCGAATTGTGTTTGGTTAGTTTAAAACAAACTCTATGTGAAAGCAGGACACATGTCACCGTGCCAAACAACAATCCTTCGACAGAAAGGGCACATACACATACTGTACATTCCAAAGACAGGGCAGCACATCCAGAGCTCATCAGATTTCTCTCAGGCTGAGGTCAAAGCAAGTCTTCCTGGAGTCTGTGATCTTCTGGCTGCTGTATTAATGCTCGGCGAGATAAACCCACAGCAGCACTCTGCTCTCTGATCCACACGAGTCTACGGGGTGAGATGAGGTTCTCCTCTGACAGACTAGGCTGCCGTGCGTCTGATTTCAAGGCTTTCGCAGAGAAGTTGAGAAAGATTGAGCGAGCAGATCAATGAAGTCAAGCGGTGGCACTTTTTCACCGCAAACCTGCTGCGAGCACATTTGTGGAAGTTTGGGTGCGACTGTTTTTGGGGGTTTCAAAGGATGTTTACCGAGTCGATTCGCCGTGACATTTGCAACCCAGATTGAAGCCACGCCACGTTGGCGGCGAAGATCGATTCTGATTCCACGTTGACGTGCAGTGGATGTGACAGTGTTGATGGCGCCAATCCGCGGTCTTTTGCGCGGACGACGTGCCCGTTTCCCATCGCCTCACGCGCGGCTGCGGTCTGTCATTCTGCTCCGTTTGATGAGTCTGACCACCATGAAGCCATCGGCGAACAAAGGTCACGCAGTGATCTGGCAGAAATGTCTCTCGTTCTTGCCGTGACAAGTGAATCGTTCATGTGAAGCGACACCGGGAACTGAAAGGACGCCATGTTGCGAGCATATATATATTTCATCGGCGTCTCTCCGCGAGTGTGACACAGTTTAAATACTGCGTAGGAGACTTTTGAAGGATTGCATTCAGAGGCACGAGGGACTTTATTTTCTGCTGGCCGAGAGCAGCTTGGGTCATGAATATTTATCGTCTCCTCTGACATTTACTTAATTTACTAAAAGTGGACATTGCTCGGACGGTGGTGGGGACGACAGAATCCACCCTTGAGATTCGGCCGGTTCTCTTCGCCTTTGACCAGTATTGTCACCTGAACTCTAGTCACGTGCAGCAATCGCAGGTCTGTCATTTTGTAAACAAGAGATTGCAGATGGAAAGTTGAAATAGAGAGATAGTGATTACAGAGAGAGAGAGAGAGAGAAATGGAGAAAGGAGTAGAGGGAGAATGATAGAAATGGAAAGGATGAGATCAAGATGCAGAGAGAAAGGAGAAGAGAAAAACAGAGCTAAAAGAGCTAAAAAGAGAGCTAGAAACAGAAATGGGAACACAAATATACTGTAAACATACAAACATATGAATACATGTATTAAATACACACATCTGTGAGAAAGAGAGAGGGGGTGGTGGAGATAGAGACATAGATATATATGAAGTGAGAAAAAAATAGGGCACAAATGAGAAAAAGCTACATTTGTAGCACCATTGTGTTGTGATTACAAAGTATGATATGTGAAGGAAAAATGCTTACATAAGAAATGCACATACAAACACCTATGAGCGAGAGAAAGACAGACAGACAGACAGAGAGATTTAGCACTGTGTTGTGTTGTGATTGATTGATTGATTGACAGAAAAAACTTGATTGATTGAGAGGGATAAAAGAAATGAAATGATGGATGTAGAAAAATCTAGAAAAAACATACATATATGAAACACACACACCAATGTGAGAGATAAATAGAGAGAGGGATAGAGAGATAGAGAGAGAAAGGCAGACAGACATATAGAAAGTGAGAGATGATAGGACAAAATAGAGAAAAAAAGAGAGAGAGGAGAGTGAAAAGTATCAGTATATGCGCACAACCCACAATGTTGTGATTGGCTGATGACAGGAAATCTTGATTTATTAACAAAAAAAACGAGACAGAGACAGACAGAGTCAAACCTCCACCGAGCGTGTGAAGTCACGCTGCAGAAAGTATCAAAACTGATTCATTAATAATGATTATTAACGTTGAGAGAGTGAAACGTACAGTAGATGCGCTCAAACACGCATTACACCAGCTACTTCATCGTCCTGTTCATCTCTGACGTTTGAGAGCTGGAAATCAATGACCTGCCACTAAGTTTTAATTAAACAGTTCGTCCTGCCGTAAATTCTCCCGCTCAATGAATCAGTGCGGCGTCTCAACAAAAGTCCCGAAGACTGGTCTGTATTTATCGACTGCATTTAAGGCAGAGGAGCATCGATGCTGCTGTGAAACTTTAAAGCTTGATTATTTAGATTCAATCAACATCCGTAGGGTCATAAACGAACCCTGAACGTTTATCAGCTTCTTGCATTAGTTCAGAAAGCCACTGGAAGACTGAGCCACACCGGAAGCTAATATACAGTAATGATATGCATCGTCTATATACCCGTTTTTGAATTTTAATTATTATATATATATATATACACATGCATATATTTTTTATTTTTTTTTTATATCTGTAGTTTAGAATTTATATTTGATGTGTAGTGTGGCATGACTGCGCAGTGGGTAGCGTTGCTATAAGGAAATTAAAAAAAAAAATCATAAAATGCACTTTTTTTTGTTTGTTTGTTTTGTTTTGTTTTTCCTACTTGTCCAAAAATGGGTTGAAGACTCCAACTGAGCGCAGTTAGGGTCAAAGGTCACTTATAGTGTGTGTGTTTGGCGTGAACATCACACGCATCATCTGATGCCGGTGTTATCATCCCCTACATAGGCATCTACCTCCTACTCCCTTTTGCCTGCGCTGGAGAACCTGAAATAGGCCATGACAAGCAATTTGCTGCATGGAGACGATGAGAAATAGAGCAGAATATGATTATCTGGGCGCGTAGGGGGGCAAGCGGCGCTCACAAACTCAGGTGAATATGTATGGCTGGAGTTTGAGCAGAACAGCTCCTCGTATGCAGGACCTTGAGCTCCTTGGACACAACAGCGGAACTCCAGTCAAGCGGAAACGTTTGGTGAGAAATGCTGGGAATTTGCAAGTGCCTCACAGGAATTTCCGGAATTATGGGCGATATTTTGTTCTACTTTAAAGATGGTATACAGCGCAGGGTTTTATAGCACTAATAGTATATTTAATTTTTCAGCACTAATAGTATACCTAATGTATGGAACGTCACCATGAGCTACTTGTAAAAATCAATTTAATGGAAAGCTGGGTCATTTGTCATGGAAGCATCAGCTGGAATCGTACAGGCCGGGTTGTAGCCTAGCGAACTGCTGCTTTTTCATTAGTTCATTTTCTGAAATGTTTTTCCATTTCTGGGTCACGAGGAGATGTAGCCAATTATACCAGCTCTGAGCCTGACGGCAGGACACACCCCCAAAATAGTGGCCAACCAATCACAGAGCAGAGCAATTTTCCAGACTTCAGATCTCCTGAAAAACATGTTTTTGCACTGTGGGATAAATCGGAAACTCGGAGGAAACCCAAGCAAGCACAAATAATTGATTTAATTTAAAAAAAACGTGGAAAAATATTGCTTTAATATATGAAAAAGCTGTGAACGTTCATAAAAGCTATGAGGAGGTTCTCGGTTCTAGATGAAGCTTAAATGGAATCAGAAAACTGAAAATTTGAATCTTGAAAAACACAAATATTCTGAATTCTGCTAGAGAAATTCTTACGTTCATAAAATATTAACACTATTGTATTTTGAATTTTGTTTTTATTTGCATACGTTCTCAAAATCTCAAGATTGGATGTCACACAACACTTGGACTCGAACAGTTATGGCCTAGTTGCAGGGACTTTGTTTTCGGAAAGAGTTGCAGGTTTGAAGATTAGAGATTCAAACTTAATTGAATTCAAACTTTTTATTAAATTTCAGATTAATTAGAAATTCATCTAAAATAATTTAGATTAGAAAATAATGTAGAATAATCTAGAATAAGGATTTTGTACTATTTTATGCAATCAATGTATACACCGCCAAAGTATTATACGGCTTAAAGTATCTGTCGGCTATATTTTGTTACAGAACGCTGTGCAGTGTCGTCTGTCAAAGCTTTGTGTTTCTAACCGAAATCAGCCAAGAAAGGCAATAAATTCTGATTTCCCAGGACATTGCAAGCTAATAAAGCCAACAGCAGATGCATGTATTTTTTTTTTATTTCCAGCAAGCAACACATCTCTGCTTAAATGAAATCTATTTGCATCTGGTGACTAGCATGAGTGACTATTTAACGCCTGTAAATGCAAATACTTACTTTCACTGTCTTTCCTCACAAAGGAGAAGCTTTAAAGCTCAAACCAATAAACTTCTGATGGGTTTCTTATCAAGCACTGGGTCTGCTTAAGTGTGTGTGTAGGTGTGTGTATGTGTGTGTGTCTGTGTGTGTTACCATTTCCAAGAAAAAAAAAGTAGTACCCTAGAGATTTCCAGCGTTCACATGGGGATCTGCTCCACACGAGGAACAGAAAACGCCGCTATACAAATGCTTTGAAACCTCTTGAAGTCCCACCGACGCCAGGAAAAAAACAAATAAATTAAATATGAAGAAATAAAATAAAAATCCCAGCATTCCACAGGATTTATTTACTTGCTTACACGGGGGATCAGAACCAATATTTCTTCTCCAAAGCAGAACAAGTTGCTAAAAAAATATCAGCGCAAGTCAGAGTTTAGTTTTCAAAACCAAAGTCTAGGTTTATTTCTGTTGAAGAACAATTCAATGGCTGATATGTCACATCATATTGAACAAAAACGGAAAAAAAAATGATAATGTCTTTTTTAATCATTTTTGATATTGGCATATGAATGATATTGGCATATGAATATTTTTGTACAAATAAAAAAAGTGATTTTTTTATTATAACAACATGCATTTTTTTCATAACATGTATTTTACAGTTTTTGCTCAAAATGACTTTGATGATTTGATGTTTGTGAAATTATCATTTAGCCAAATCAATTAGTATTCGTCTTTTTGGGTATAAGTTTTTTTTTTTATCTTAATAAGATATCACTTTTACAATACTTTCCATTTTTATTTTAGTATGTTGACTCTTCTTTTTATAACTTTGCAATGTAGTTTTATCGTGCGCCCGATCAACAATGGCAATTTAGCGCTAGCATGAATTATCACGGCGACCCTGGCAATTAGCCGAACAAAGTTTCATTCAAACGGCTGAAGAGCATTTGGGAGAAACTTCCGCACCGTCCCTGAAGCATTCGACAGGAGTAAAGAACGTGTTCTCTCACAGTCGTTGAAGCGTGAACCAAACGCCTTGCAATTTACCCACCGAGATTTTAGGCTCCCAGGAGAAACGGCGAAAATTGACTGAACCTTGGATAAAGTAGAGCTGTCAATCATTTTGTCCAACCAATCAGGTCGTACTGATTAAATCCTGATCACCATCCAGCCGTTTCCGGTAACAACAGGACAATTGTCCCACCAACTGCTTCATCCAGTTTTGCTCCCAATCAATTCAGTCCTTAAAACATCTTGAGAGCAAATGGTGCAAATTCCAAATTGAAAAATTTTCGCCGTTTGAGAGCAAAAGGAAATACAGTTGTTCCTTGTCACGAGAGTCTCAGATTACATATTGTAAAAAAAAATAAAGAGCTTGTATTTCTTGACCTGCTTCTACATAGTCTCTGACCAGTTCTAAACCAGTTGTTTTGTTGCTGATCATTTACTTTTCAACAAAAAAAAAACAAGACATCAATATACATTATTCCATTAACTAAAGCTGCTGTGTTTCTCAGTAATTTGGCTCCGCCCACATGACGTATGATTTGTGATAATTTGTCGAATAAATATTTTTTGTATGTTTGCTTTTTTGTGCTTTGTTCATTAATGTAATGAGCATATTTAAATTTTCTAAAAATCTTCCTAGATTAACATTTTCCTGCTGCAGGAACTCTGAACTTCGGAACTAAATTTCCCACAAGCCACCACACTCAGCTAGTCAGGTGACTTAAATGATCCCATGATCGCTGATCAAGGAATCCACAGCTGCAACCAATCAAATCACGCTCCTTGTAATTTTACCCCTTACAAAAAATTGAACTTTATTGTTTTATAAAGCGTTTACCTTTTTCGTTATAACTATTACTAATAAAGGATTTTTCAATTACATTTTTTCTCATTTTAGGGTTTGTTTATGCACAAGTTGTTTGTAATCTATTGATTTTGTAAATGTAATTTCTGCAATTCTTAACACAGCGCTGAAAATCTACCATTCCAACCACAATTCGCATTTTTATGTCTTTTAGGTGACGCCATCTTCATAATCATTCGACATCGTAGTTCGACATCTAAAACTACATATAAATGCAGAAAGCGAAAGAAAGAAAAAAAGACAGAAACAAACAAAGAGTGAATTTGTTAATTTGGCCACTAGGAATTGCATAAAAAATGTGCTCTGCATTAAACACCCAGTGAAGTGACACGTACACACACCTGGAGCAGTGGGCAGTGTAGATGACACCCTTCAGAAGATCTCCGGGCTCCTCGTGGCAGTTTGTAATCGTGTCTCCTCCGTGACCCTCTCCACCACATTTACTTACTTATTTTCACTCCTGTTCCTCATGTCCCACTCGGGCTGACATGTTGATTTGTTTGCTTGATATTTTTAGGCAACATATCAGATTGCAGAGACGGCGCCATTCATCAGCGTCTCTGGACTTCATCGTTTCATCATCTCTCCTCAGCATCCTCTTCTCCTTCTAGAGTGTTCTCCTCCCAGCTGGGAGCCAGGTTTAGATCACGTCACAATAAAAGCTCCCATTCCTTCCCTGGCTGTGTTTAAAGCTGCATGGGAGAGGAAGGAATACTCGGTTCCCTCAAGCCAGGAAAGGTTAAACTCTAATGACTCCAGGGTCCAAACGGAAGAGTTTGGAATGGCCGGGAAAGCTGCGCATAAAAAATACCGCGGTCTCCGGAGGTAAATATTACTGTATGTATTTTGTGCACACAGTTGCATTCGTACAAGTGCAAGGAGGAAAAAAAAAGTGATTGGAGAGAAAGAAAATGGGAAAATTGTCACAGAGAAGCTAGCAACATCAAGGACACGGGTTCCAGTCAAATATGGCTGCTCATCGCCCACATGTACAAAATTGGCCATAATTTAGTTAACAATAATTTTTTATTTGATTAAACTATCAAAGAACAGCCACCATGAGTACATGAAATAATTTTATGAATACACAGACTAGAAAGACACACTGTGCCTGTGAAAAAAGGAGCTAAAAAAAAGAATTTTTTAAAAAATAATTTTATAAAAATATAACATCAATTATATATTTGTTTTCTTTGACAAGGAAGACTTTTAAAACAAGACATGAGCATATTTTTTTATTCTACCCATTTTGTAATTTTCCATCTATTTTTAATTTTTTTTTTACATTTTGTTTCCAACATTTTTTGCTGAAACTAAATCAAATGTATTTTACGAATAAGCATTTTGATACAATACTAAAAACATTATTGTTAGCTTGAATTATGAATACATAAGTAATTGAACAGGAAAAGCAGAAAAAAAACAGGATTTTATTTTTTACAAAAAATCCTCACATGTGCATGACGGGATTGCACAGGTCACAAATTATATTGCCAACTCTTTTATGGACCCATATCTGCATATAATTTCTGCATATATTTGAAGACAAAAGCGTTTGTATGCAACACAAAGGACGTTGAGAAAAACCAAGCTTTTATATGAGTTCTAAGCATAATGCGACCACTGCGCTAAAAGCTGAGGTAATCCCAAGCTAACCCGCCGTAATGCTGAGCTAGATTATTTACAGGTGCTTTTCAAAGGCTTCTACCTTTGTGTTACTACGTCTGATAGTGAATCTAAGAGCTCCGGGAGTGTTTGTTGATGTGAGGCTTGATGGGAATTAGTCACAGAAGGCAAAGGGATCGATATGTCTCTTTGAATCAGCTTGATGGAGAAAAGAAAGAAAAGTAAAAGCCCCCCAAACCCTTGAACTCGGAAGGTTCTTGCTCTCAAGTCACCATAAAGAGAAAAGTTTCAATAGCAAGACACAAAGAGGCACCAAGGTTGAGACTGATGTAAGACCGGAGCATCTCAAATCAACACTGCCGCCCTTTTACACGCATTCCCCTTGAGATTCTAACTCACAACCACAATTTTAGTTTCATTTTTTCAGAAATTATGTTGGAAAATCAAAGATTTAAAAACATTTTTTATTTTTTTAGACAAACTCAAGGTGTTGTAATGCGAGACAATCGAATCGTTCGTATTCTCAGACTCATGCGTATATTAATATCACACTGAGCGAAATTAATCGCATAAAAACCTGTTAAAAAGCAAATCATGTGATGTTAAAAATGTCACGACACTGGTAATATGGTCTCTGTGAAACTGCTCAACCACTTGACATCACACTTGGCTTTTATTGCTGTGGGTGTAAATGATTTCTGATCTCCTGAAAAAAAAATAAGTTTGAGTCAGTTTTTTGTGCGTTTCCAAACGTGTCCAAGTCAAAATGCCGTTTAGTTAAAATTTACACGTGACAAGTGATCTGTTTTTATTCTGTTCTGTACTATAAGAAATAAACTAGCGCTCTACACCACTGCAAATAGGATGTCAAATTTTAATTCAGAGAGAGTAAATGGCAATTTTGTACTGATTATCAAAAATATAATCAACTTTTACTCTGTACTTGACTATATTTGTGATCTGTACTCTTCACTCTTTTCTGAAGGTACTGGATGCTATTTTATATTATATTATACGTGAACGTGAGTTAGCGGTTACGGTTTGAGTTTGATTGAGACTGACTTCCTGTTCTTTTGTATCGATTTTGTTCTGCCAGTTTGAAACATTGAAGTGTTAAATTTCATTTCTATATTAGGAAAATAAAAACTCATGAACAAACTTTCTTGTTTTTCACATCTCTTGGTGTTTTTTTGACCACACATTCACACTTTACATACATTACAGTATGAGTAAAATACAGTGGTGCCTCTCTTAACAACATTAATTTGCGGCAACAGCAGTTTAATTAAAAAAAAAAAAAATTAACTTAAAAGAACACAAAATGTATTTGTTCCACATTTAATCAGGCTTTTCTTTTGTTTTACTCACCGCTTTTGCGCGTAACCTTCTCTAGTTTACACTCTGCCCTAGTGTGCGGGAACAAATGCGTTTTGTCACTTTCTTTTTCTGAAATAATTGTTAAAAGAGACAGTAGCTTATCCGCAAAAACTTTCGTCTTATGGAAATTCTGTGAAAAGAGTCGTTCGTTAAGGGAGGAACCACTGTACTTGTGTTCTTTTACGAAACTTTTATTGGACATTTTACGACTTTTGCTCAAGTCTTTTTGAAATTGCCTTCTGGATGGAAAACAATCGGGCAACAGAGTCTGTCACGGAAAATCTCAATCTAAATCATCTGTATTAACCCTTCTCGGCTTTTCTGCTGCCTTTGATAGAAAACCACCAGATTCTGCTGTCTGGAAAGAGGATCACTGGCACTGGGGTGAAATGAGGAACGGTGTATCAACTGGTGCTCCCCAAGGTTCAGTGCTTGGTCCGCTACTCTTCTCCATCTACACAACCATTAAAAAAGCTTGGCTCCATTTTTTCCCCTTAAAGTATCACCTTAATCTCAATTTCAACAGACACTTGAATACAATGTGGATTCTACTTCAACCGTACTTTAAGCAAAAAATGTTCAAACGTCAAATTCGTGTTCTAAGAATTATTTCGAAATGAAAATGTCAATACCAGAAAAAGCTTTAGTGGTGGTCTTAAAGTGTTGGCTTGTCATGCATAAATGAGAGCTGCGTATTCATCTGTAGGACACGAAAATACAAAGCCTGTCAATTGAGCCAAATCAAAAGAGCACGGTGGATTCTGTGAGACGAGTGAATCAAATCTGTGTGACTGGAAGAGCCGCAGAAGCTTTTCAACGACGTGTAGGGAGAGAGAAAAACGGAATAAAATTATGTCAGAGTACTTTTTTCTTAATGCACCAGCACTTTGACTTTAAAACAAAGAACGCAAGACTCACGTAGAGAAAACTTTTCAAACACAACTTTTAAAGATTCAATCGAAACGGAGAAGCCACATCCCAGGACAAAGCGGTTTCATAAAAATAGCTCACAAACCTTTCATACAGAATATAAGAGTTGAGAATAAGTGCCATCAAATTCAAAAATCTCATATCTGGGGAAGAATATATTATCTCACAGGGAGAAAGCTGCAGAGACAAATATAGATCCATGTATCGCTTTTCTAAACCCGTTTTCCATTTCTGGATCACAAGGAGCTTGAGCCAATCACAGCAACTCTGAGCCTGAAAGAGTAACACACCCCAATTTGAACAACCAATCACAGAAGGGGAAACTATCAAAAATTTGTATACATTTCTACAATAATAGTTACAATATTTATGCGAAAATAAGCACCCCTTTTTTTCCCCGAATTTTCAATGCTCAAAAAGTTGGCGTGTGCTTATAATCGCCAATTTCAAATATGCGCGTAAATATAAGCCCCCGTTTTTCTGTATTTCAAGTCAGGAACAATCAGAAATAAACAAAAACACGCCATGTCTATGCAGCGCCGCGTGTGTTTGTCTATCTACGTAATGTTAAACAATGGTTTGTAGGCAGACGTGCTACAGTATAAGCTTTTATTGGCTCAATAACAGAAGTAAAGAAACATTATATGCTGTATATAAGACACGGTGCGACACTTAACAGAGACAAAATAACACTGGAAGAAGTAAGTTTAACTAAATACAGTACAATATTTTATATTACAACAAACAGAGACGACAAACCACGACCGCTTAGTGCAACCGGCTACGAGACCAATGTCTCATCGCAGAATAAGTCAAAACAGTAAAAAATGAAGAACACGAGCAAGGAGTAAAAAATGATTGAAGGATCAGACACAATCAAAACGCTGGGCCGCTGCACAGGGGATAATAATCCTCGTCACACAGAGAGCTCGACACACGCCTGAGCTTGAAACAATTGTTCTGCACATGTGCGAAGTCTGTGTGCAGAGCAAAGGATCTTGGGAAGTGAAGTCCTGACCACTAGAATCAACTTTTTGTGATTTACAGTATCTGATACGAATCACAAGTAAGGTTATTTAAATAAAGAAAAAATAGTATTTTTAAGAGAATATTAATGTAATGGAACCAGAAACATTTCTATATATATTTTTACATTTTGTGCTTGAAAATCAGGGAGGTGCTTACAATTGCGTGAATACGGTACACCGTATGAAACATCATGAAGTCAGTTGAGCTGACCCACACACAGACGTCTATATTGCCCGCTTGATATATATGAAATTCCCTGTTGTACAGCATTATTGCATTTAATTGGCTAATTCATTCCAACTAATTCACTTACACCACCATGATATTCCGAAACGTCTGCAAACATTCACACGGCTGACACTCGCCGGAACGCTCTTCCAGAAGGCCAGGAGACTCCACGGCGACTCTCCCGAGGGCGTTTTACCCAAGAGTTAATTATACCCGCGCCCGTGTTCTGAATAATAAACCCTGCGGAATGGGCTCTTCTGAAGTCAAGTGCTGGCTTTGAATTGGCAATCCATCTCAAATGCTGCATGTTTGAAATCAATAAGTCCCAGTAAACTCATACACGAACCCATAATGTTGGAACGGACATCCAGTAGATTACCGGGGAGACTTGTCCGTGCGTCAAACCTGTCAGCTTAGCTTAGCATTCCACGGCGGAAATCAATGAAGCCCACCGCACAGGAACATTGTCATTAACAATGTGCTTGTTAACTTCTACTAGTAATAAAATAAATGGATAAAATAGAATAAAAATCAACAAAGCTATTTCAGGCTTCAAGGATTTTTGCCACCTTCCTTTCAGAATTTGACTTGCAGTGAATGGGCTGGTGGGACGTTGTTTTTTAGAGGGTTTAATTCTCCATCGGTATTGGAGAGCAGTTTAATATCGTCCCATTGTTGCTGGATTAAAAAAGCTCAACGTGTGGTCGCCTTCCTGCTAAGCAGATTACGCTAATTAGTTCTAGTAACGTTGATGCTTAAACCTAATAAATGTCAAAGCCTACCAAAGTCCATATTAACTAAACATTAGTAGCCAAATTTGCCCGAACATGAATAAACAACACAAACAAAATGAACATTAGTATAAAAAACAAAGCAAAACAAAACAAAAATAAAGATACACAGAATTAGAATGATGGGAAATGGATTTTGCAATTGGGGATGATTGTTTCATGCGTTTGTTTTGTTCACATTTGTTGTTCATTTTAATACGTTTATCAAGCTATAAATTCTGAAAGATGCCATTTTCCAGTTTTGATTCATGTTTACGTACCGCCCTTTACAGCTCAACATTTGGGGATATAAATGTTTAGGGATATTAAAATCATTTCAAAACCATTTTATGTTAATAAATAATAGATTTTTGACCAAATGACACTTTTTTTAAATGAACACGTAAAGCATATTACTCTAACAAAGCAAGTGTTAGAGTCACTCTTTCTTTCTTTTTTTTTTTTTTTTTTTTTGCTGAGGGCAAAAATAAATTCTGCGGGAAAGTTTGAAATGTATATATTCAACAATCATTATGTTTAAAAATTTAGTCATCATCATATTTTAGTGATATTATCATCATTCATTTGAAATATTTTCCCAAGAACAGGCCAAAGATGTCAGAAAAGATTTAAGTAATGGTGTGCAAATGCGAGCTTCAAAAGTGGCTTCCACACTGAAATATGCCGGACTGCCATGGCTAATCCAGAAACGCTGGGACTTTCCTCACACTTCGCTGTGCTATAATCAGTTATTAAAGCGGCATCACTGACAGTTACCACTTTGCCTCATTAAATTATATGTCATTCACTCCAAGACCTCAACGCATCTAATTTATCCAAAGCTGTCTCACACTTTCTCCATCAACCTTCTTAGCCAAAGTGTGAGGAGCAGCTTAGCTGACAGCAATCGACACTTCATAACATCTGCTCCTTTTATTTTCTATCACTTTTAAGATGTTTGACATCTGTAATTTGTTGAGTTTCCAAAAAAAAAACCCCGGCTTTCTCATTTTCTCTTCTTTTAACATGAGTTCAGCAGCTTCAATGTTACAATCTCACAACCATAAACTGACCATAAATCCTCGTCTTACAAAATAACTAAATAGGCAGAATTGTCTAAATACTAAATATACTGACAAGCCAATGCAAGAAGAGTACACATTCAACAAAGTGCAAACTCTATTTATGTTTCTTTTTTCTTAAAGCTAAATCACTTAAGCCGTTTTTATTAGCATAAAATGATTTTCTATTGTCAAAAAAACCCTTTGTGGAGCAACTAAATGTCGCCTGCTTACAAAAGGCGCAGTTTTCCCTGAAGGACTGTCGGAGTATTTTGCCGTCTTTTGACATTTCTCTTCTTAATAACACTTTACCTTTCAAACCACGACAACGCAAAAATGCCTCGAGGCTTTATTTATTACACTTTGAAACTTTCAGAGTGCTCTTTCCTTGTTGTATCGGTGTCAAGTCCAAACGAGAGCGCTGACGGGGTCTATTAAGCGCCACAATTTAGTTTCGACAAAAGGCTTCTTACGTACGGCGAATCATTGGCAATAATAACTAAGATCTTGTTAAAATGCTCAGTCTCAGTGGTTGCACTTCGGTCTAGTTCCTCGACAGCATTACTTTGTGGTCTTCAACCTTTTTTTGTTTTCTTATATGTTATTCAGTGAAGAAATTTGCTATTTTGTGCACTTTATTTTCTTTAATAATCCTAGTTGAGAAATATCTAGCACCAAAATTATGGAACACTCTCCCTAGCACGATCCGTGAATCCGAATCTAGTTTAAATCTAGATTGGAAACACGATGGCGTTGTTTCGATCAGGAGCCACACTTTACGGCCTGTAGGACACAATGTCCAGGAACCATCTTCACCAGTGCCTTTGTAATGTGAGCATGTCAGAGGAGACGGGCACCAGAGAGGCGGGTTCTCCCTAGGTTTATTTCCTCTCACTCCGCCAGAGAGGTTTTGTTTTCCCAGCCACTGTTGTGATCTAGCTTGCTCTTCTGGTCACAGCCCATAGTCTGAACACCGATGAACAATTGAGATTTTTCTTTTTTTAATTGAGTATTTTCCTAATTTTGAACAGATGAAAATTTATTTTTTTTTTTCTGTTTTTTTTTTGAAGACTTCACATAGCGGCTTTGTATTGGTCACATACAGTTGGCTTTGTCTTTTTTTTTCTAGTCATTGTTTGCAGTTTTGTTCATTCAGGTTTAAATGTTCCTTGGACACGAGCCCTGCACCACAACAGCCAACTGTAGTAGAGTATTTCTCCAGTAGTGGGTGCTATATTTACACTTACTATGTCCATATACGGACTAGTTCCCTTTCAGACAAGTTCGACGCTGGTACTGTTTTTTATTTTTTTTTTCTATTTCTATTTTTCTACTTTTTTTCTTCCAGAGTTATTTTATCCACTGCTACGTGTCGTTGCATGGATACGTTTTTTTCTTTTCTGTTTTTCGGATGAATTTGTCATTTAAAACTTTTGAATCTAGTTGCAAAGACGTGAGATAGAGCAGGTTGTTATTTAGCCACTGAAATGTTTTATTTTTTTTTTTATTTCTGTCCTTGAGCCAATAAAAGCACACAGTATGCGCACATCTGCATCCGGAACCATTATTTAAAGAAAGCAAAGAGGACTGCCGCATAAAGACGACGTATTTCTGTTTATTTGCGATTGATTGCTGACTTGAAATGTGGAATAAGAGCTGCTTATCTTTACGTATCTGAAATATGCGCATATATGCATAACATGGGAAACTGAATGCGAAATAAAGTATGATTGAATAACTCTTTGAGATTGTCTCAAGCTCCTCGTGACCTAGAAATTAAAAAAAAAAAAAAGAGATGACTGAAATAATAACCCGTTATGGTAATATTTGTCCTCATCTGTCGCAGTGTTTTCTGGAATAAATGAGCCGCTGCTGGCTAGGAAAGGCTAATGGCCCGTATCACAGTAATCCCACTGAATGGTTTATTAGGGTCCGCAGTCTATTTAAGAGAGATTACAACAGTAGAGGAACATGCTAACAGCGGCGGGCGAGAATCAATCAAGCACAGCGCTAATAATAAATCCACAAATCCTCATGAAAATTCATACTGTCAGGGAGGACTAGCGCTAGCAAATTTGTTAGCCACTGTTTTCTGAAACGTTGTGCGTTGATCCGGAAGGCGGGAAAGACTGATTGAATTGATTCCGGCCGCTCCTTTACCGGTGTTCTGAAAATTCTTCCTACATCTCAGAAGTTCCTACATTGCGCGCTGAGCATGCACGTTAGAACGTCACTGCTCAGCTGTTCCTAACCATCGCGCATGCGCGTTAAAACTCCGCTCAGATTTTTCTACTTTCCGCGCTACATGAGCGTTATAAAGTTCGTTATATCTATCGTTTCTTCTCCTACTTGATCGCAAAAACATTCTGTACTTTTGTTGTATGTACTTTTGATTGTAGCGTTGGATCAATGAATAAACATAAACACACTAAATGAACACGGACACTTTAACAGTACACAAGATATTTGTAACATGTTGCAATATTTTGTAGTTATTTATATCAGTATTCTGTTTTGACGCGCTTGCGCAGGAACAGCTGATCAGTGACGTCAGTGTAGGAACTTCTGAGCTGTAGGAGGAATTTTCAGAACACCGGGCAAGGTTGATGTTTAGCCATTTTCAGCCGCTCTTCAGCCCTTCCCACACACACGCTCAGGGACGCAGAGGGTCATCCAATCTTCTCCGCTTACTTGGCCCGAAGCCCATGTAGATCGGCCGTCCTGTGCCATCAAAGTGCATCTCATTTGTGCTTATAAACTGCTGGCGCATCGCTTTCTCGGGGTCGAACCAAGTGCATCGTGCGCGGAAAAAAATAATGTTGCCGTGGTAACCGCTCATAACCGGCGATATTACAACGATGCTTTTCAATCGCGCGTCGTCATCATTCGTGATTACTCGCTTGTGTTCTCCTCCTATGAGCGGCTTTCAATGTGTCGAAAGGTTTAAAAGGACTTTTACTCCTTATGCAATTACAAAGTACATTTTTGCAAGATTATTATGTGATAGTTTAAGATTTAGTTTAAGACGACTAAAATACAAAAATGGTAAAACATTCAAATGTCTGATGACAACAGCATTCACTTGCACAAACTTCAGTTTTTGTATGATAATAGCATTAATAAAGATTATAGACTTTGATTTAAAGATGTTTTTTTTATTATATAATGACATTATTAAGCATTGATGACGTTTATTATTTAGAGATTTCAGAATAGACGAACTCTCAAAATTTCTTGTAATTGCAGTTTTCAAACCTCACACACACACACACACACACACACACACACACACACACACAGACACTTCACCTTCTAGAAGTTTATTAAAATATTATTACATAGTATGCAATTTTAAAATTTTGAACATCAAGAATGACTAAAAGGCTGAATTCTGAACTTTTCTAACAAGAACTTTTTCACAATAACAGACACCCACACTCCATATTATCATCTATTCATCATAAACGCCTAGCAAAACAAATAACAAAAATAAATCAAAAACAGCATTTTTCACCGTAAACACTTCCGTGCAATTAAGTGCAATTAAGTGCAATTAAGTGCAATTAAATGCCATTATTACATGAAAATGAAAACACCATTATCATACAACAATATGATTAGGTGTAATGGTTAGATTAAACCATTGTTCAGTCGGGCAGGTGTTTATATCACAACTACACACGCTTCAATCCCAGATGCCCGTCTTTAAAAACAGCAGGTGGAATTTCAGTCGGATTCATGTTTTTGTACGAGTCTAAAAATTGATCCTGGTCCATGGCCGACCGCTAGACACAAATACAGGCTTAGCAGAAAACGACACAGCCGTCAGTGGAGCACACACACTGTAATCTGGAACTTGCAAGCGTGGCGTTTCTCCTCCCTGAGGTGGCACAATCTCCCTCGGCAGCTCATCTTCTGCAAACAGGACAGACAAACTCAGCTGACCCCAATATCTGAGAATAGCCTCGTTTCCAGCAGGCGGGGCACAAAGGCCAAAGGTTAAAGGTCACAGGACAAAGTCGTTTTTTTTTTTTTTGCAGCCAAGAGTCTCATTTACATAACTGGGATTATTTCACAGTGGCTGCATTTGTTAACGGCGTTATACAGTAAACACCACAACACTGTATCTATTTCCATCTCATTTCTGACGGAAATGAAAATAAATAAATGTATTAGATAAATAAATGAATTGATGAGCAAACAGACACCACTGCTTTTTCGCAACACAACAACACGGGTGATTTGCAATGCAATGTTTGCTGCTTTGGATGAAATACATATTCAGAATTAGGAGTAATTTTACAGAGCTTGTAAAACAATTGGCAACGCAAACAGTGTAATTTATTCATATTATTGATTATATGTGGCAAACACCCAACAAAAAACTGACAAAAGTGACCTGATTAAGTCCACGTGCGCAAACCAAGTAGTTTGTGAGTTTTAATACGGTTTCATAAAATGGAATAAACACAGATTTAAAAAAAAAAAATAAAGAAATAGAATGTCTACAGCCAAAAGCATTTGTGTTGGAAATGCGTCCAGCGGCTCCACTACTCGTCACGGTTTAAAATGGCTTTTCTGCAATTCTAAATGTATAGCGCATATTAATAAATCTTGCTCTCACATAAAAAGTGAACTATTTGTCACAGTTCTAATAAGCGGTGACTGTTTAATCAGACGAAACGTTCCCAGTCACAAGTTTTGTCAATCTTGTTAGCTGGTTTAGAAGGTGAACGGAACACGTTCCTCTGAGATTTGACAAATTACAGTTGACATTTTATATTACAGCCTCTTATGAAACACAAGCCAAATCTTTTTAAATTAGTCTGGTCCACACTGAAAGAATTCTCAAATAAACAGATTATTGTGCCAACCGCTGCATTCAAACAGAAGCAATGCCACCTGCGTGATTAAATCTGACATTTTCATTGACATTTAAACAAAGAAACAAGGATTTATTACTATCACAGCAACTCAACATCTAATACTTTTTTGGCTTGTATTTTTCCTGCCTAAAACACACTCATATCATGACATCGATCCGTTATGAGATGGTGTGGGAAACTGCAAATCCATTCGTTTATATTCTACACCGCTTTTCCATGTCTGGGTCATAGGGAACTGGAGCCAATAACAGAAACTGGGCATGAAGGCGGGACACATTCTGGATTAATGGCTGACCAATCACAGAGAGGGACGCCCACATTCACTCTCTAACTCTCCTAGACCCAGAAGAACTCAAAGTGTGTGGAGAACACGCCAAAAGACCCCGACCGCCTCAAGTTTTAAAATTTGTCATGTCAAAAGCGACAACAACAACAACTAAGCAGCTCATTTAAATCCAATCTATGGGGGAAAAAGATGTGTCGATTGTTATTGTAGTATTTATCAATTTTGTTATTTTCTCCAACATGACAATGATCTATTGTTGTTGACTAACAATGGCAAATCCATTGTTGTTGACCAGCTAAATCTGTTGCTTCTTGTAAAAACATTTTTACACTAAAATGACATAAAAAAATTCTCGACATAAAAAAAGTGACAAACGTCAACGTATTTTTTAATCTTCTTAAAGTTATGTTGTTATTTATAAATGAATGACATTGTTCTGTTTTAAGAGTAAAAACAAGCAGAAATATATTCAGGCTGCAGCGTGTAAGATTCCCAGACTCGCTCAAAGTGGCGATGGAATAATGCACGAGACGACGCGGCCTGGAAGAGCGCAGATAAAGGCACTTGCTAATTTGGTGCCTTGCCTTTGACTTCTATTTTCCCACCTGTCAGCATCTGCAAGTGAAAGAGAGATGTTTCATTAGCATCCAGCCCCTCCAGCAGTCAAACGCTCCTCTAGTCAGAGCTTTTTAAATAGACAACTGAGGAGTAATTCATACTTTAGCGTTTGCAAGCGATCCCCGACTCCGACTTTGGCTTTTTTCCATCCATTCGCCTCTGTAGCTTCACATGTTGGATGGTTTGTTAAGCAAATGTGTCTTTAGGCGAGCGGTTTGCAATGAGGTGGTAACGGAATAATGAATCTGTCACGTTTTATTAAACGTCAATTTCTACTCAAAAAAGGACGCAAATAGCTGCTAAATAGCTGACCACTAACGGTCTTTACAAGGTAAATACATCATTTATTTTTGTAATTGTAAAAGACAAAGTCAAGTCAATTCCGCAAGAGGAGTAAAAACCATACTTGGGTCAATGTACGGATACCTTACTGTAAAAAGTACTCCATTACCAGTCACCAAATCCTAGAAGGCTTGAGTAAAAGTCGCAAAGCATCCAATTTTAAAAGAACATTAGTATTTTACTTCTCCTGAATTTAGGCTAAAAAAAAAACATCAAGGCATGTGGAAAAACAAGAAACGATTTGTAACAATTTGTTTCCTAAGGTAGAAATGAAATCAGAACTCAGAAATCAAAATGGTAGAACTAAATAGATAGTCGGTCTCAGTAAAGCTCAATTGTGATACAAAATTGACAGGTGATTTAGCTGATAAATAGCTTCCAGTATCATCAGGATCCTGCAGATGGCGATATCACCTCGTCTGTGTCCATTCAAATGTAGTGGAGTAAAGATACAGATAGTCAATCACAAATCTAGTCAAGTAGAGAGGGGACGTTGCTTATTTTTTGGCACTCAGTACAAGTATAAAGTAGCTTAGTTTTTAAAAGTAAATTAACAGTCTATTTACTAAACTACTTTGCACTACTCCAGTCTAGACACAAACATAATAATAAACGTCAGGGTTAATACGGCTCACTGCACCGCACCTACTCATGCATGCTAAACGTTGTTTTGTCGACTTTTGGAGGTAAATTAGGTTGTTAACAGTTAAAATCTGGACTTTCAAACATCAGAATAAGTTTATACAAAGTGTGCTAGTTATTAAATTGCTCTTTCCTTGATGCTACGTTTTTGTGTTTCTATTCCTTTTTCAGGCATTTTGTTGCCAAGTTGCACGTTGTCTCAACTGATGTCTATAATTGATTTTGCCGCCTACTGAAAAATTATCACACTGTGGAGGAATTGGATGTAAACGGTACAAATTGTTTCTTTCATGGACTTGAATCATAGACGCTTTTGGTTGTTTATAATCAATAGCAATTTTTCGTCAAAACGCTCTCCTCCATAAATGCACAATGTGTGTGAGATACAGAAATGCAAAACTATTTCCTCGGGGCAAAATTAGTCGCTCTTAAAGTTAGCGGCGGCAAAGCACACAACAACTCCAAAGCATTGTTGACAAACCGTCAAAAGCAGATTCATAAAAAAGGGTTTACGTTTCATATACAGATGATCTTCAAATAAACAGGAAACCTCCAGAGACATGGAAAATATTGTTTTCATTATTTGTTATTGGCCTGGAGCTAATACCATTAGGGTGAGAGCTTGTGCAATTTAGCTGGAAGGCACATATTGCATTTGTGTTTATTTACTGAGAAGACAAAGAGCAGTTTTCACATCTTTCATGTACTTGCTCGTGCTCCATTGGTAGTTGACTCTCAAATTGTTTGTTTTGAACCAGAAATTGGCTTCGAACTAATTTGAAACTACTTTTTAATGCTAACCTCAACTGCTAAAGTGTGTGGATAATTTTCCAATTCTTGAGAAGAATCATGCCTGGATCTTCAGCAGATTCTGGGGTGGTTGAATTGGCGGAGATGAAAATGAATTCCTGAAAGCCCGATGCCATTGTCCCGGAGCGGAATATTGTGTTATGCTCTCTACACGTTGGAGGTGAAATCCTGCCTCAAAAAAAGTTTGAGGTTTGAGTATCTCGGGGTCTTGTTCACAAGTGAAGGTAAAGGAGAAGGTGAGATTGGCAGATGGATTGGGGCATCGGCTTCATTCTTGAGGTATCGGTCCAAGCTGGGGAGAATAGTTTTAACCGGAACCCTCGCCGATCGTACATGCCTTCAATTAAGACCGGAAGACCGGACAAGGTCTTAAATGAAAAATGAGTGAAATGAGATTTCCCCCTATAACTAGAGGTGTAAAGAGTACCTGAAAAACAAACTTGAGTAAAAGTACAGTTACCTTACTATAAAAATGAATACTTTACAAATTACAGTACAAGTCACCAATTCCTAGAAGGCTTGAGTACAAGTTGTAGTATCCAATTTTAAAAGAACTTAAGTATTATACTCCAACTGAATTTAGGCTCAAAAGACACCAAGAAACGTGAAAAACATACAAAGCTTTTATTTATCGTTTTATGATTGCATTTCGTTATATAGAAACAACCCTCGATGTTTCAAAATGGTAGAATAAAAAAAGACTCAGTCAAACTCATATGTGCAAAAAAGTGCAACAGCTATTTACATTGATCAACAGCATCCAGTACCTTCAGCATCCTGCAGATGGCGATATCACAAATGTAGTCAAGTAGAGAGTAACAGCTGCTTCTGTTTTTGATACTCAAATACAAATGCAAAGTTGCAAAACAATAATTCAAGTAACAACTTCCATTTACTCAGTACTTTTACACCAGTGAGGAACTAGACATGCTGTTGCTTGACGTCGAGTAGACTAAGCATCTTTTGGAAGCCCCCAGACGTCACCCGGGGGAGGATTTCCAGACTCGTCAGACCAAGAGGAAGCCCAGAGGAAGACCTAGGTCAAGGCTGGCATGGGACCACCTTAATGAAGGAGATGGAAGTCTGGGCATCAACGCTCACGCTGCCGCCCCCGAATAAACGGGACTGAATAAATTAATGGATGAGATTCTGCCCGAGCCAATAAACGAAAGAAACACAGTTTGCCAATATCCGCCGCAGCTATTTTTAACCATTTTAAGCCGAAAGCAAAGTGAACACTAGCTGTTTAGGGGAGAAAATATGTCAGGTTGCGTTTGCCTGAGCCGGTCCTCAGAGACAGCTAATATTTCATGTGAAAATAAGTGTGAATAGAAGATTTGACAGAATGGCATTGTGCGGCAGGTGAATGGCAACCTGTTGATTTCTCTTAGGTGCTTCACTGTGTTTTAAAAGAGCCAAATGCAAAAATCTCATGGGTGTTGCCGGGCAACAGGGCTGGATTGGGAAGACGTCCTATCGCTATCAGCCAAATATCCATCGCACGGCAGTGACGTAACAAATCACAAGGGAACTAACAGAATGTTATCCAGCTCTCTTTATTCGCCACCAAGCGGGTCTGAGGGAATATCCTTAAGGATTTTACAATTGTTTGATGATCATCCCAATCTCTCACTCTGTAGGAACGTATATGCGTCTCTTTGAACAAGCAGCTGGTCTTTTTAGTAGGTCTGAATAGATGCGCTAATTTATTCACGTCGAGCTTGTGAAATAATGCTTCAGTTCGGAGCCACGTTCTTTTTTTTCCCGCCATTCGTTTGACACCTAAAGAGCCTTGTGATCCGAGAAGTCGACGAAACTCGCCACTGCCAATGGAAATCTATATACTTTTATATTAACCATCGAACTTAAGATCATTTATTTTATATATAACATTTTCAAATTCAAATCAAATTCAAATTTTATTCGTCACTTACGCATTATTTCGCAACCAGGTGCAGTGAAATGTGTTTTTACAATTGTCGTTAACAGTGTGTGTGTGTGTGGGGGGGGGGGGGTACAATAGAAATGCGATAAAAAGAGATAAAAAGCAATAAAATACAATAAAAATAAATATAAAGATAAAATCTAAATTATGAAAATATAAAAGATAAAAATGCAATAAGAGATGGATACAAAATAGTAAAGTAAAATAAAAGATAAAAGATAAAGATACGCAAGTAAAATGAGGAGAGAAAGATACAAAATACAGAAAGTGATCCAAGTGTTCCAGGTAAGTTGTTTGAAGTGTTTAATGTTTAAAGTGTTTAAAGTGCACAGTTTTCAGTTTAGATTTTTAACAATAAATGTAATTTAATTATTGATTATTAAAATTTAATAAATGTATTAAACACATTTATTATTTTAATAATAAATAAGTCATACTTTGCGTTCATTAAATGTTGGATTTTGAGACTTCATCATATCGAAATCATATAGGTTTAAAAGGATTTGCGCTATATAAAGACTAGGATCGTGTGTATTGAAAGTAGTTAAAATAAAACTTAAAGCAAGGAAAAGATAGATTGCTTTGCACTCACATTTTCAACAAGTTTCCTGCACATCACAAATAATTGAAAATAATCCACTGCAAGTCCATTGAAACGAACCTTTCCTACTTTACTACTCTTTCTGTTTTTTCATTAGAACAGATGTTGTCGGGAAGGAACCGACTTACTGAATCACAGACATCTTGACTTCCAAATGTTGTTTAACTCTTCTCGCCGCTCTTCCCTTCCCTTCTCCTCTCCCTCTCTTTTGATGTTTCGCGGGCAGATTGTCAGGTTTGTTTTTGGCTCGGTTTTATAAAGGCATTTATTTTGGACTGGAATGTGTGAAGGCATATTTAAGCTGAGATAGCACCGAGACAGATGTTTGTGTCTTATTCCATTGACGCATTGTCTGCTGGGCTTCTCGTCCACCTGCACACAAACGTGGCAGATTGAAAGTCAGCACATGTCAGGACACTGCATTTACAGATGCTTTAAAACTTTAAAATAATCTTGCTGACAGGACGGCTTGCAATTATGCTAATCTGTGCACTTTTTTGCTAATGTTTCAATAGGAATACAAAGAAAAATACAAGTATGTTAACTATGGTAGATGTAGTTACAGCAGCTCTCTCTCTCTCTCTCTGTCTCTCTCTCACAAACACACACACACACACACACACACACACACAAAATCTAAACATCGTGTCAACATCGCTTCAAGGCTTTTTGACTTTGTCAGTAACACTTACCTCAACAAAATTATAATATATATATTTTTTTATTTACCTATTATTAAAATGCTCTAACTAAAAATATAGCACTGTCTGTGTTATCCTAAAAAGACCAGGCAAACAAAAATGACAAGTGAATGACAATCTTCCAATCATGTGGAGTGTTTACCTGCACAAAAAGTAAACAACAAACAAATGTGGCAATGTTTCGGCCAGTAACATCAATACAACCAAAGAGACTGTGGTGTGTGTCTTCTTCTTGACTATCAAAAAAATCACATAACAATAATAACAATAACAACATAACAAGACCAGTCAGTGACCCCGCCCCACTAACCCCAGAGTCAGAGCTGTAGGTTCTGCCCAACCAGTACCAGCACCTAGCAAGAGATGCATACAAAAAAACAAACTAATTTAGGCGCAGACTAAAAAAAAAAAAGTTAATTTCATTTTGAACAAATTAAAAAAAAAATTGTATTGGCTACAATGTACACAAGCTGCAATATAAATCAACAAAAAAGCAAGAAATATATATTTTTGGGGGAAATTCAAACGAAATTAAAAATTTTTTTTACCCATTTTCATTCGAAACTGTACGTGCCAACTGTTGTATTGTGCAATTTAAGTTAATTGAATGTTTATTTGCTTATTTTATTTTTTAACAAGTCTACAGTAATGGTACAGCTGCTTAAACACAAGTCCTGTATCGTACGTGTTCTATCTTCAGGTGGCATAGGACTCGCCTACATCATTCATATCTCCGTTTATTCACCAAATCCTAAATGCTTGTGCCATTTCCAACTAAATCAAGCCTCTCTGATCCACGTCTGCGAGCCGCGAGTGATGTTGTGATTCATGAATGCGATGCCCTTCACCTCAGGTCGGGGGAAGGAGCAAAAAGAGAAGGAAAAAGAAGGGGAATAATGCCAGAGGTGTACATTTATAAATGATGGCGGTGTGAAGCCATTAGTTGAATTTGATCTGAGCTGAGAGGCAGAGGTTTCAGGCAGGAGGCAGAAAACCAGAGCGATGATCGATCTGACAGAGAGGGTCGTACATCATGAGACGAGCGAGTGTTTCTGCAGGTTTGACTGATAGCGGGAGATAGTTACGGCTCAGTTCAACTCGGCTCTTGGACTCGTTTTAATGAAATTACTGGTTGAAGGACCAGCTTTAAATTAAAAGCTGATGTGTGGCTGCCATCATTTTTGCTCTGGTTAAAGCTCTTCTACAGGATGTGAAGGCATCACTCTGACTCCACGCAAGGGCATTTGGGGTCTGAACTTTAAATCCTACCTATATTTTCCAAGCTCTGTTCCACAGATTACGTTTAATCATCACAAAATGGCTTGTCATTTGATATAATTGTTGGAAATGCACTTTGGTAGACCAGACACTCTTGGGAAATCAAATGCCATTTTTACGTGAATAGAAGCACACCGCGAATAGAAGCATGCCCCTAATTTTTCAGGCGAAAAATAGAAATTGCAAAAAAACTATTTTTTTGGTGTGCCGTTTAAAGATTTTGGTGCATTATTTAAAGCTGCACCTGCGCAGCGCTGCATAAACACGCTGTGTTTTCGTTTATTTGTGATTGCTCCTGACTTGAAATGTGGAAAAATTAGCGTTTATATAATAGCGCCTTGCACTTTATTTTTCTTTACTTACTGTTTCTTTCTTTACTGTTATACTGCTGCTTTGTCTCGTTAATTCACTTTAAATACCTTAAATAGACTCTTACCTCAATGTGTTTCCTCAAATTTGACGGTGATTTTAAAAAAGCTTTTATTTTTGTTGTCTGTGGTAAACAAAGCAGACACTGCATCTCGTAAGAGTCATTCTTTTTTTCTGCAGCGTTTTTTTCCAAGTATGACCGTGAATTTTACTCTGTGCTGGCGCTGCTTGATGTGCTGCCTTTGCTTCATAACTGGCGTCAGTCATGTGGCGATAAACCTGGTAAACTTTCACGCCTCTAATTCACGTTCACATGGTTTCTTAGTCACAATTAACTTCCAGTATCGCGTACTATCTAATGTAACAAGTAATGATATGCGTCTATTCAAATGTAGTGGAGTGAAAAGCACAGTTAATCACAAATGTAGTGGAGTAGAGAGTATAGGTTGCTTATATGTTTGATACTTAGGACAAGCACAAAGTAGCCAAAAACATACTTAAGTAAAGTAAAAAGTACATCTACTCAAGTACTTTACACATGTGCATTTTTAGGACAGAAGAAGCGGGATAGATTTGATGAACGTTTTAAAAATAAGACATACCCTTTTATACAAAAGACACCAAGCAACTATCTGAACAACAATAGAGAGCGCTAGCCTTTAGCTTAGCACATAGCTTAGCATAATTTAGCTTTCACAGACTCTGCCATCAAAAGTAACAGCAGCCTTAAATAGAGAAACTTGTGATTAAGGTAACGAGCGACACAAGTGGGATGATTAACAACAACAACAGAGGTAATCAGCTATTAATTTGGGAATCACTAGCAAAACAAGATAGAGGTGTGTTTATCAAGAACAGTGACTATGACCTGTCAAAATAAAAGACCCCATCTGCTCATCCAAACATTGTTTGAATGAATTTTTTTAATTTACTGGATTTGGTAAACAACTTAACTTTAACGAATAAGAGTGAGGCACGTGTTAGCTAACCACTTAACTAGTTTACTTTACAGTCATTTGACAGCCAAATCTACTTACAAAAGGAGCATTTGAAGCAAAGTTTATAAAAGAAGACAGTTGATGATGACACAAACCATACAAAAAAACACTCATTACTCTGAATTTAGTGGATTTTGGTTTTCTAATTGTTTTCATTTTAACATTTCTTAAATGCATTGGATGCATCTCTCCATTCACCTAGAAATGGAAAAGGCGTTTGTAAAGCGGATAGATTTATTTATTTTTTTGGTCTGGAAAAGTCTGGAAGTTCGGTTAAGTGATGCTCTCAACCTTTCGTCCTACAACCTGTTTGTCGGTTTCTGTTTTCCGTCTGCCTCAGAGTTCCCTCGCTTCACTTACCTGGAGTGTATTTCTCCTGACGTTCCGACACCTGATACGAACTCAAAACTGCTGCCTCCACACACAGAAACCCATCGCGAACTACGCTTTTAACAGGTTTACTCTCTTTCCACATCAGCGTCTGAGCAGGGCTTTGTTGCCTTCGTACTAAGAAATTCAAGCTGTCGTATTGGATTCTCGCCTTGTTGTGCATCGCGTACGTCCACTTCAAGTTCAAACTGTTGCCTGGAACTTTGAGCAAACATTTTCGAGCAAATATATATTATTAAAAAAAGATTTGCAAATGCTAATGCGAAATCAAAACTGTAATGACACTAAATAAGAGGCAGAAACAAAATGAACACCATCTAGAAAAATGTCTCTATTTATTATTAATAAATGTACACATATTTACAACAAAGGAAATCTGATTAAAGAAATAAACAAAAAAAAATATAAAAAAACAATATTTTCTTAAGTGATTCTCACGTTACTTTAAATTTTCAATAAAGCTCCGTGTTGTTTAACAATATTTAACTGAAAATAAAAAAAAAAAGAAACATGTGAAAGGTGTGTTTTCTCAACCGAAACTTCACACGCAACAGCCACAGTCACAAAGACAATATTCTGGCCCTGCTAAACCAGCAAACACAACTTTCTCTACCTGCCTGTGATTCTTTTTTCAAACCAATTTTTTTTTTTAATTGGAACATAGAATAAGAATAGAACATAGAATAGGCGTTGCAGGTTCAAATCCCGGTCTGGTGGGTTCTGGAGCAAGACACTGACCAACCAAATGCCCCCTACACCACTGCTTAATACTGCCCACTGCTCCAGGTTTGTGTGTAACTTCACAGTAGGGTTAAATGCAGAACACAATTTGGATACAGCCCCTAGTGGTCAGATTGTAAACTGACTTTACATTAATTACTTTTTAATTCCGTATCTTCCATATAACACCAGCTTTGTCTGAAGATTCATGTCCGCAGCATCTATATCTACAAGACGTAGAAATCTAATAAGCAAAACTAGCCAATGACGATCCTACAATCCGACTGATGTTTATCTATGCGCAGATAGATTTAGCTGTAAATCAGACTTCTTTCTGAGCCCGGAGCTGTTTGAGAGACGATCCATCATCTCTGTTCCATTGCGGCGGAGACATTTACATAGATCACAGCTAGATAAATATCTAGGATTACCGATTCTTTGTCTTGACACCCTGAAAATGACAAACGAGGGGACCGGGTGGGGCGATGACGGGATGAAACCTTGAATCTTCAATCTGATGCATTGTGGGTATTATCCACTCATCTCCGGATTTTGACGATTTCCTATGCCGTCCGTTTTTCTTCTTTTGCATTGGTTCAGGCCAAGAACCAATTATATTTGGATTAGACTAGAAAGCAATATCTATGCATTGAAGAAATCACAATATGGAGTAAAACGGTTGGTTGATACGACAAAGACGCCGGAATCTTCAAAACGGCGAGACTGATATTTTGACTTCATTAGCCAGCTCTAGACCGCCATCTCAAACTTTCTGAAAGACTTATTGACAATATACTTTTATTGTTAATCTTATTTTTAGTCATTGAATTTATAGTGGAATGTGGAACACGCTTTATGGAAATCTTGTGGATGGCATTAAAGAAAAAAGCAACTGCCTCTCCACCAATCACAAACCTTTTTTTATTTTTTTCGTTTTAAAATGTATGATTTTTATTTTTTTTAACCACATATAAAGTGCAAATCTGCAAACTGCTTTACTAAGTCGTTTCACTTAATGGCGCACGAAATCCGCTTTCCAATACTTACAGTTGCTTAAAAAAAACATAAAATAAGAAATAACAGCTTCACATATGTATCGCATATATGAACACTATTACATAAACAGCACACCATCTACTGTTGGCCATTTTGTGTGGAACTAAGGAAAAGCCCTCCAGAGATGTTCTTCACCAAACCACCATCTCGATGTTCGCTCGGGAGAATAAGTGTAACGGGAAAGTATAGCCAAAGAAACGGGGAAAGCAGAAGAGCCCCACTGGTGACATCACCATCTTTATTTGCATCACTACATCTCGCACTCGCCCACGGCTGAACATGACCATTTGTGCCAGATTAGTAGGAGAGCCGCCTGATTAGTCACGCCCGACAGGCTGCGGAGTGTTTGTTTGTCTGCCAGTGTGATTCACGCAAGTGTGCGCAAGCCGCTCCGTAATCCCTTTGTTGTCTGGTTAAATAATTAGCCCTGAAAGCCAGGGAGTCACTTCAAACGTTCACGTTTGGGGGCTGAAGGCCATGTTTGGATGCAGCTCGTGATCTTCGTCGCCTTCGTCTCTTATGAGAGTTACTGAGGAGCTTCAGTTGAACCCGCACGCTGGATTTCCACCATCTTGCCATTCGCCAACACCAGGTCCAGGTATTCAGGTGTGCAGTTTCTTCCCTGAATCCCGGAGGGTAAAATAGAGTGGTGGGTTGGGTGAAGGACGGTGGCTGTGTCCACCGAGCTCAGCTGTCCCGTCCCCAATCTCTGTCCACTGGGTTGCCTCGGCACGCCGGGTTGGGCGCTCACAAGGTCGGACGCCGGCGTTTAGATGAAGTACTCCTTCCTGCTGTCTCTGATGGCATTGTGGAGATCCACCTCAGCCTGGTACCTGTGCTCCGCCCTGCTCTGGTGATCTTTCTCCTTGACCGGTGCCATCTGCTGGGCGCGCTCGTGTCGATGGCGGTACAGGAAGCGGGTCATCACGGCCACAGCACACAGGGCGATGAGCACCACCGCGGCTATCAAGCCTGGGAGTGAGGAAAGCAGGGTGGCATGACCAGGTTTCCAAGAACTGTTGGGTTCAACTTTCACCAGGGGTGTAAGGTACTTGAGTAAATTCGTTACTTTATTTAAGTATGTTTTTGGCTACTTCGTACTTGCACTGAGTATCAGAAATATAAGCAACTTTTACTCTCTACTCCACTGCATTTGTGATTGAGTAGCAGTACTTTTCACTCCACTACATTTGAGTGAACACTTATCGTTGCTCGTTACATTGTGATTGTGCGCGACAAGCCGGAATCGATTTATACCGCGGTTAATTTCTTGGGCGGACGAGGTGAATATCGCCATCTTTAGGCTGCTGAAGGTAATGGAGGCTATTTGTCAATTAGAAACCACAAGAACGCCAATCAGGGGCGTAAAAATGTGTTTTACAAATGTTATTATATAATATATAACTTTATATAATACATATAATATATAATTTACTAATCAGATTAATCATTCTTTTTATATCTACTTGCAAATTTAAGTGATTGAGACTGACTTTTTGTTCTTTTTATCTACTTTGTTCTACCAGTTTTCAAACATTGAGGTTAAATTCTGTTTCTGTCTTGGAAACAATAGTTTGTTTTCACATTTCTTTTTTTTGGGCCTATATTGAGTAGGAATAAACTTCTTAATACTTAAGTTCTTTTCAAATTGGATACTTTGCTACTTTGACTCAAGTCTTTTTAAAATTGGTGACTTGTTACTTGTAATGGAGTAATTTTTACAGTAAGTATCTGTACTTTTACTCAAGTATGGCTGTCCAGTACTCACTACACCCCTGACTTTTAACAACTGAAAGGTGCCGGTTGCTATTATAGAAATATCGCATTTGTGGAAAAAGTTGACTCAACCAACAAATAAAATACTTTTTAGAGATGTGGAAAATGTCTCGATTAAATATCTTACATATCTTAATAGTGCTTTTTTTTTGCTTTTTTAATTTCCCACTTTATTAATTTATTTTAGTTCACTTTTTAATAATTCACAATAATTTAAGTTATTATTGTTAATTGTTTTACCCCACAAAGGTTCGTTGTGTAGCTGTGTTAAAGCTGTTTTAAATTGACAACTTAATGGATTTTGGGTGGGAGGTTGGAAGCAAATGAATGACTCACCCCCAATTACTGCAGAGTCGCTTCGGGTTGCGTTTGTCAGATGTTTATTCCCGCTGCTTCTTGTTTCAGTGGGATCTGTAAAACACCGAGAGATAAGTTGCAGTAAAATACACCTCTTGTTCAAATTTAATACATTTAACAAAATGTAACTGACAAAGAATTACTCCTTTTGAAATCACTAACTTGAATATAAAAGCATTTTAATTGAGCAATTAGAGTCTATGCGGCTTCTTCATTTAAAATGTAATGGTAGGTCCAATCAACTTTTGTGTAAAAAATATAATAATAATATACACAGTAACATAATGAATTATATTATGTAAAAGATTTCATAGTTTGCATAGTAGATATTATGGCTGTCAAAGTAACACATGCGATTAATTTATTTTTAACGATGTTAATCACAGTTGCAGTTTTTTTTTTTTTCATGTTTTTGTCAAAATCAAAGTTTGTGTAAGATCAAGGAAATTCTGATTCTGATCACAGAGAAATATCTGCTAAACCTTTGACCACTGACCTTGGTCAGCTACTAACCTGATTGAGATCTCGATGACGACTTATCTGCGAGCTCTCCACAATTGGATTCAACCAAGTTACCAATCACATTGACCAGCGAGCTGCCCCGGTTTAATATGGCCGCCTTGAGAGGTGCCAAATGGTTGAACTGAACTGAAGACAGGCAGCCAATGAAACCTCTGGATCCGGCCTTGATCACGTCCTCATGTAATATAGCTCTGCCTGAAAGACATATTAGCTGGACCACTGAACACAATGTGTGATTGCGCTCATATTCTTCGTTAATGCAAAGTGTGCTGGTTGAATTTGTGAATTAGCCTAAAATCTGAATATAAACCATAGTGGAACAAATAGCATTCCTCTCGTTATCAGTGTCTGCAGCTAGTTAGGGACAAACTATTCTCGCAGAGCCACACCTTCCTTCTTAGGTTTTAATTAAACCACCTACCTGTGACTTTCCCCAATGTCAAAGACCTTATCGTGTTTAACTCCTTATCCGTGGACAAGCTGTATTTCAGATTGGTATCTTTATCAATCTAAGGAGGGAACAAAACAGAGTAAGACGCAAAGACAAAGGAAGAAGTGTCATGACATTCACAGGATTTTCAAGACAAACACTCGGATATTTCAGTGCGTTAAACAAAAGCTTTCGAGCGCTAATCTGCAATGTTGTGCGAGGAATAGCGATGACGCCAGTGGGTTTAAGCCCTGCTCATGGACTCGGTGGTAATGCGGCGGAAACAAAAGCCAATTTTACTCATTTAGGAGGAATACTGATAACAGATAATGGCATTTGCATGAAGATAAATACACAATTAAAATCAACAATGAAACAGTAGTTTTTCAAAAACACACTGCTTATGCTTTTTCAGCGAGAACTTGCAACGTATTTGTGTAATATTAACTATTAAATCTCAGTGATCACGAGCATAATCGCCCTTTCAAAGATGAAGAATCATGTGGCAATTGTTCATTGTGTCATGGGATAGATAAGATACAGTATATGAATACTTATCATAAATACTTTGCAACTTTAAAAAAGTACAGGAGCCATTAAAATATGTCGACTTCCACAAACCTGGACATACATGTCCCTTCCTTCTCTATGGATCTGGACTTTGTGAAGCAGCCCGTTGGCCAGATGCGGTGAAGATGGTGTAAACACATCAGGCTCCTTCTCTTTGTTCAGTCGATACCAAATCTGCAAACTCCCTGTGAGAGCCCAACGAGACAGAAGACCAGTGGACACACCAGTCAAAATCAGTCCAGAAATTGCTACTTGCTTGTTTTCACCCCTACTGATGAGGATAATTGCTGTCCTGACCGCTGTTTAGAAATAAGAAAAGCGGCGGGAACAAATGCTCCTCTTCAATCATCATCGCCGTTCACCACCATCATCTTCACTAAAATCATCTACTACACAGTTTAGTAGTAATCAAAGAACTGCTCAGATAGTCCACTGCCACAGTGATTGTGTAACACTTTAAAGAAGAAAAAAAAATTCTTGTGACAGTACAAATACTATTTTTATAAAATAATAATGAGGGATTTGGAGTCTGTACGGTGCAACCATGTTCATGAAAAGTCAACGTAAAACGAACAAATCATTCTCTAAGGAAACTCGTCACTGTCCAGTTGTTTAAAACAGTGGTCTGCGACCTTTTTGTGTTCGCACCGGTCAACATTTCATCATTTTACCGTCGTCATTGAGGTGGGGGGGGGTTTAGTGTTATTAACTTATACAGTAATCCCTCGCTACTTCGCGGTTCGACAATCGCGGATTCACTGTACGCAGATTTTTTTTTTTTACGTATATTCGCAGATTCATTTTTTTCCAATGTAATGCGTCGGCCCGGCAACGTGTGTCTCGCCAAAAAAGTGTTTTAAAAGTCTGAATAAGTGTTAAATAGACGCGTAAATGTTGTGCCTCCACTTCGCGGATTTTCACCTATCGCGGTCAGGCTTGGAACGTATCTACCGCAATAAACGAGGGATTCCTGTATTAGTATTTATTTGTATTTAAACATGCATTCAAAATGTAAAATGAAACGGTTATACCTAAAGATGAATATAAAGGGATTTAACAAGGTACATACTTTTTAATTTGAATATTTGAATACTTTTATTTGATATTTGAAATTTCTTTTTATATCAAAAAAAAAAAAAAAAACTTTATTTGCTTTTTTGTTTTAAAATGCTTTTTAAAATGAGACTTTCCTCGTTTATACATCGTGGCGTATAGTTGTGGAAAGTTCTACAGCCAAAATCTACGTTTTCAAAATCATTTGAAGTTCGCATCTCTTCTTTGCGTGTGCAACACAAGAAACATTTTGCGATGACATAGTAGTCATAGTAATAATCATACTGCATTTTCTACAGTAATCATTTTTACATTTTTACACATTCACGCATGACACAGTTGTGAAAAGCGGCTGATTTTCACAACTGACAAAGTTTCTGATTTAGAATGAAAAGGCAGCCTTACTGGTCAATGTGTACCGGTCAACGAAAATGTGAAGATTGAACGAAAATGATAGTAAAAACGTTGTTCAAAAAAAACAATTTCTCAAAGTTGGAAATTTTTCGCACTAATCTGATTCCATTCTTTGGCGGCCGGTTCCACTTCATCGGGGGTTGGGGACCATGCGTTTAAAAGATTAGTTCACTGCATTCGCCGACTTTGTCAAGAGAAGGCGTCAAGTCAGTGATTAAGATGTTTAGGGTGGAACGCTGAGCATCTTGTTCATTTTTAAGAGTTTGTACTGGCACGCCCTGTGGGAAACTACTACCAATCCATTCTCCATGTGGTCCCATTGACCGAAATTGACCATGTTTGTTTTCTTCTATGTGAGCGAGTTCCGTCGGATGAATAAATATGTAGCTCAACTTTACGTTCTGACTCAGTCGCTGATTAGATCACGTTGAATTGTTTGGCATGACGTAAACGACAAGTGGCTGTTTCAGTTGCCGCAACAACAATCGCAATTGGTCAAAACTTTTTTAAATGAACTTGTAAATGTTCAAGTTCAAGTTTGTAAGGTGATTTTCACAGTTACAACCGTCTCAAAAAGCATGTGTGAGAATTGTGGCATTTCATTCATTAGTTCGTTGGTGTTAAGATAATGGGCAAGACTATGAAGATTGCACAATTAATCAAGTTCAAGTTTATTTATATAGCGCTTTTCTTAATTCGAGACCAACGCAAAATTGCTATGCGAATTAGGGGGGGAAAATGGTCTTAAAATAATTTATAAATAAATAAAAAAGGGAAAAAAAATACTTTCTTCATTAAAGTGTACAAAAATGAATGAACATCAGCACTATTTAAAAAACAATGCAGTCATGCAGCGTACCGTTGTAGGTCAATATGATGGCCATATACTGCTGATGATAGGTGTCGACGGTCAGAAGCATGGCCGGCGTGTGAGTGGTGAGGAAACTGAAGGCCACGCTCTCTCGCGAGTGGCTGTTCTGCGCAAAAATGGCCGAGGACTGGAGACTGTGGTTGCGCATCACAGAGAACGGCTCCTGGAAGGTGTAGGTCACAGAAGAGCCACTTTCAAAAGACATGGACACATCTGAAAAGAAGAAGAAGAAGAAGAAAGGAAACACAAAGCCGAGGCGTGTTGGTTTAAACTGTGATCTCAGTCTGTCATCGGCCATTGTTTTCTCCTTTGAGCGTGTTAATGTGAAACCCAATAAAGCAGAGAAGAAAGGCAAAGAAAATACAAAAAGGTTTCATGATAAATGGATGCAAAAATATGCCTGGACTGAGACAGACCCCTGGGCATCTCGTGGTGTTCATTTACTCATAATATTTTCTGAATAGAAAGACCGTCTCTCTGGAGGCCAATGAAGAAATAAAAAAAAGCGAAGCCTCGTTCAGCGAGCTCTGAATGACTCAGACGTTGGGCATATTGATGGATCAAGTGCGATAAAGGCCGTGTTGACATCACGGAGCTCCAGCATTGAGCTTGATGGACAGGACGGGTCTACTGGGACTGGTCAGGTCTTTTTGAGAAAAATTCATCCCAACAACGCGGTTCACGGTCACGAACCTAAACCTCACCGGCGACAAAAAACAGAGAATAGCAGCAGCGCACTGAATATCTCATGTTTTATCCTTTTCGGCTTTGATCAGGTGGCGTCTTTAGAAATCAAGGTCGAAGTGTCCACTTCACCACGCTGGTTGGCTCTTTGATAATGCATGGGAAATGGTGAGCCTAGCGTGATACCAGCCCATTCTTTTGATAAAGCGATGCCTTTGTCAAACATCTAAACAAATCTAACAACCTGCGACATTTCGGAACCTTCTAGCGCACGTAACCACAAAAGACTAGTCGGCATGGTTGGTCTGTTTAGCTTTTCAGACTACTTTACAACAAACAGGTTTTGTCCTCTGTAACCTTTTTTAGCACAATTTTCTCCCCTTGAATTTTGTGGTGTATCGTCTAATTGATTTTGACTAAGTTTAATCCGGAATTAATTCATTGGTTGAAGTAACCCTCCTATTATGTTCGGGACGAATTGACCGGTTTTCAAAGTTTAAAAATATTTAAAAAATACTTAAAAGTATTTTTCACTTTGAAACTTCTCCTGCTTGGCTTATTTGGTGTAATCTACATGTAAAACACATAATGATTCAGTTCACATATTTGTAACACCACACATAGGTATTACAAATGTTTATAATACAAAGATTATTTTCGAGTCAAACTGACTCGTGTTAAAATTTTACAAATAAACAAAACAATACTTAAAAGTATTAAAAAAAAAAAACGTGAAAAAAGTATTCACTTACAGTACAGTATTCATTATTTCATACAGTACAGTACAGTATTTATAAAGTATTCATTATGTATGTATTTTCTAAAAAAAAAAATTATAAGGGTAAAATTCCACACAAAAAATTTTTAATATAACAAACTAAATACATTTAATACACACACACACACACACACACACACACACATATATATATATATATATTATTTTTTTTATTTTTTTTGTCCATGAACAACAATTTTTTTGTCCTTGAATGTTTGTTCAAGGACAAAGTTCAATAAAAATGTTAATTAAGCCAACTGATAAACAAAACAAAAACAAACAACATTTTAGGGGCAAATATCAAAGAAGAAACACAAATGAAACAAAAACAAAAATAACAAACAAAATGTGTTCAAAAACAAAAATTCATTAATAAAGATTAAAAAATTACTGAAGAAAAAAACAACAAACAAACGGAAAAATGTTTAGTTTGTTGAAGACACTAAAAGAGCAGACTTTGCAGCGGTTTCCTCACCTTTCCTGCAGCTGGGTCCTCCATACGCAGAGTTAGTGCAGTCGCACACGTAACCGCTGCTTTTCTCCACACACCTTCCCCTGTTGTGACACAAGCTGTTCTGGCTGCTGCAGTGACCTGGGCACCCAGAGCTGACCCCCGGCGTCATTTTAGCCCGCTCTTCAAGGTCAAGGGTCATGCCGTTGATGCTTAATGACCTGAGACACCCTAGAAACCCTCTCTGCCTGGACGCCGTGCCTCCTGTGGAGAAAACCGTCACACTTTCTCAGTGGCTCCATTTAGCAAATTCACATAAAACAAATCAAGTTTTTCAAACAAAATACTTTAGGGTTTTTTTTTTTGTATATGATTCATATCGGAAAAAAAACATGTCCACCTAGGAGGATACTGATTCCAACCTAAAACTAGCCAGATTTATCCTGGGATTTCTTTTCCCGCTAAAATATACCTGACGTCCTTTTTCGGAAAGTTGATCAAGCATACATAAGTTGCTTGCTTTTTGGAAAACAAACCAAAACAAATCTGAACGGTTTTGCATAGTTTTCCATCTCTAAAAACACAAACTGTAAACAGTAAATTGTAAACACAAATTGTATACATCCCAATAGTACCCTAACCATCGTTTTAATATATTTACATATAAAGTGTATTCTATTTTCTACTATTCGGTTGAATATATTTAAATACAACGGAATATATTTATTGTTCTTATATTTCAATCTCCGTGTCTTCTTTAGGTTTTATATGAAACAGTTTTTAACAATACGTACAGTAAATGCATGCTTGTCAAAAGTACATGTTGTACAAAAGTACAAGTTCCCATCACTTGGATGAGTTAAATGCAGAGCACAAATTGAGTATCAAGTCCCTTGAGTATTGAGTTCCTTTCCTTTCCGGCCCCCTTTTTTTTTTAGAAAAGTCAAGCTGGTCAAGCAACAACAAAAAAAAAGTTTCAAACAAAAACGTGAAGATAAAAAAAAGTAAAAAATGATAAAAGATAAAGAATAAAAGATAAAAAAAACGTAAAAATGAAAAAACAAAAAAACGTAAATGTGAAGCATCTTTGTTCGCTTCTTCGAAATGTACGTTTGATATTTTTGGCACTAATCTGATTCCATACTTCTCCGCCTCCGTTTTTCACTTCTCTTAGATATTTTTTTCGAGTAAGACTCCTTCAGTAAACACAAATAGAGTCGCCATATGATACGTGATAGAAAACAGTGTAGCGGACGCACAGATACGCTTTTTTTCCCCCTACTTGGCATGAAAAAACGCCGCCCTGTTCGCCCACGCCTAAAACCGCCACTATATCCTATCACCAATCAAACGGCAGAAACAAAGTTTTATTGTTAACTCTCCTATTTCTTCAGTTGCACTTCCATCCGTCTCACAGAATTAATAAGGGTTGTAAAATTAAAGCTGAAGCAATTTACATGCTGTGTCTATAAACAACATCTGTGTGCAGCGCCAGGGTTATTATTCTCAAGCGCCCCGCTGGCACAGTGCTGTCACTCACGGGGAGGCCTACCAATGAACAGCTGGCTGTTGAGCTGTAGGTGGGCGTGGCCTTCAGAGGGCGCCTCCAGGAAGCGCAAGGGCAGCTGGTCCACCTGCAGCGACGCCTCCTTCACGTTGCGCTCAGCGCGGAGGTAATGCCACTGCTTGTCGTTTAAAGGCACGTGCGACTTCACCGTCAACATCACTGGTCCGTTTCCCACATCCAATGTGAAGGTCACGACAGAGGGCGCTGTGGAACCCACAGGAGACACAATGCTATTACGGCATGAGGCAATTGTTGTTTAGGTTTATTAATTCCATATGATCATTGTAAAGTCGGAATTGACATGCTACATGCTTCAATCAATCAATCAATCAATCAATCAAGTGTCTATGTATCAGTTTACGCTTTTAAAAATTGTACAATTTTCTTTAATAAAAAACGTTCAGTATACTTTCTCTTTACATTTAGTAAGAAAAATAACACAGTCTTTATTATATATGTACATATATTTACACACACACACACACACACACACACACACACACACACACACACACACACACACACACACACACACACACACACACACAGACACACACACATAATTAAACAACAAGTGTAATAGGCACTTTTGTTTTGCCACTGTGCATTCTGTAATAAATAGCTTTAATACATTGTGACGGTTAAAGAAAATGGGACAGTTACAATAAGACGACTGTCTTAAGTGAACTGTGTACAGTAATTACACAGATGACGGTTTCGCCGTTACTAAACATGGCGGCATCGTTTAGTGAAACTGGTTGCCCGTCTTTTATTACTAATGCCATTAAAATAAAACAATGGAGCTTGACTGCGTCATAATTACGCGTGTACAATTTACAATTGTGACAAAAAAGTGACACAACGTCAAATACTGAATAACATTTTTACTCTGCATGTCTTTTTCAGTTCATTTGTTTTCAACAAATGTTTGAGGGAAAAATATTGTGAAACCTCTAATAGAACGCCACTTCTACGAGGTTAGATAAGATACCGCCACCCTTATACACGTATTTACTCACAAATGATAAACTTCTCTATTACATTCTGTGTCCTTCGGGGAATTCTGTACATCAGCAGTATGAATTAAACTAATAATAATGCCTATAAGTGTATCTACCAAGTCCTAACCAAGTCTTAAAATCTGAATAGAAATCCACATGGCTTGGTCATTGAACATAAACGAACTGTGTGTCTGAATTAATAGAGTCTTCGTGAAAATCACAGTATTTCTCAAAGCAGCACAAAGAAACATTTTTGACGACATTGTGAGCAACACGTTGAAAACTAAACCGCCACCCTTAGTAGAATAGTAGAACGCCCCCTCTAATAGAGCGCCACCCGGGTGAAAGAGTTGAAAACTAGGCGTTCGATTCGAGGTTTTACAGTAGATGAAACAATATATCAAAATGGACATAACTAACACTCCAGTGCGGTGTTTTGCCGCTGACCACTTGCTGTGAAAACTCCCGCTTTCTGGCTTTCTTGAAATCACAGGCCTGGCGATGAAAAGGACTCACCACTGAGCTCCAGTCGGATGAAGTCTTTGGCCCCCTGGTTCTCCAGGAAGACCCCAGAGGGAGCTGTGGTTTTGAAATAGAGCGCGATGTCAACACTCAGCTCGGCCTGAAGCGTCGGGAAATGGAGGTAGGACGACTCCTGATAGAAGGAGGCAGCGTTCCACAGAAACCCTGCGGTAGAATCAGGCTGATTAAGTACGCTTCGTTTAAATATTCCCTTGATGAGAATTAACGATCGGCCCAAATTATTTCCTCTTTCGATTGGGGTAAAGCAAAAGCAATAGCAGTGCTGTGAAGTCAAATGGCATTCGCTTGATGAGCTTAAATGCTCTTATAAGATTAATCCTGTCAAATGAACAGTTAAATGAGTTACAAACTAAATAGGATTTTTTTTTAAAGAGACGGTGATTGGCATAATTTGATTATTATTTGAAGTATTCATAAAAAGTGTGTTTGTACTTACTATAAAGTGATTTGAATCTATTCCTTCAATCATTCATGTTTTTTTTGGGAGACACTTCTTCCCTTTCTGGGCCATGGGGAGCTGGAGCCAATCAGCTTCTGGGCTTGAAGGCGGGATATACTGTACACTCTAAATTGGTGGCCAGCCAATCAATTAGCAGGACACATTTTTTATTTTTATCAAGGAAATTGGAGACCCGTGGAAACACAGGCAAACACGCAGAAAGGCTTTGAAAATGGGTCTGAAAAGGGTTTTGCTTGCTGAAGAGATTTTCCAGCGTGCCACTCGTTTTAAAAAACAAATACTCTCGTTTTAAAACTAAACAAATAATCCAAACAAGTATTAACTAACAAAAAAAATAATTAAGCTAAAAATAAAATTTATTTTTTAAAAGCTTAAAATTAAGTATTTCTGTTGCATATTATTAACCCCACACTTTGCCACGGATCGTTTTAAAATATCATTAACATTAGTCAATGTAAATATAGGCAGATGTAATAAAGCCTTATGCCAACAACATGGGCAATATTTCTTCCATTCTTATTCATCATCATTATTTATTGTTTACCATTGCGTATTCTTTACCTGCTATACTGCAAAAAACTAATTATTGACGAGACAAAAAAATCTTGTAATAGACAATGAATCTTGTTATTATATTCTATATTATAAAAGAGAAATGAACTAGCTTGGAATTTCGTGTGAAAGAGTATTTTGCTTGTTTCAAGAAAATAGGACTGGAATTTTCTTGAAAAAAATGTTAATTCTGATGATAATTTAGACTAAATTGAGACTTTTTTCAAAGTAGACAATATGCTTTAACACAGAACCTTCTGAAGCAAGAAATGTCAAGTGAAACTTTCTTATTTTAAGAACACGATGTTTCTCAATTTAAGAAACCAGCTACTTTTTCACATTAAAGCCAATGAGAACAAGAACTGAAATGCAGAAGCAAATCTACGTACCATGTAACACAATTTTTTTGTATTGTTTATACAAAGTTTTGTACGTTTATTTTTTACTCATTTTGTTTTTTTTTTTCTTATTTCTTCATGCGGATTTTTTGTGGCTGCTGTAAAATTCTCATTGATGGGACGGACAACGTTTTCCTCCTTCTTCTTCTTCTTCTTACGTACTGTCACCGTAGCAGTGAAGAGATCCGACTCGATAAATGGCTTCCGACCCGCTCCGGTTGGTGTCGCCCACCACAATCTCAGTCACTGGTAAGTGCTCTTTATAGGACAGCACTCCCGTGTCGTTCTGCCTGTTAACACGCAAACAACAGTGCCGCTTCATTGTCATGCAAATCAAATCGGAAAGCTGAAGAATGGAAAGGCGTGTTACAGGCGAAGTCTTACCACGAGCTGCGGTCAGCGTCGCAGTTACAGAAGTGGCTCATATCGATGCAGTTCTCATCCAAGCTGCAGGCGCATTGCTGCACCCCGGGGAGAAAACCACCCCAGTATGTCCTTCTCTCTCCAGCCTGGTCCAGCCACCAGGACAAGGGCGTTCCATCTGGAGCAAACAGCACAACACATTTCTTCATTTCATCAATGAGTGTGACACACAGCGCCGCTTCATAGCACCCAGGAGACGAGCAGATAGAGGAACTCAATAGAGGCCGTAGATAACTCGTGTTACGTCGATACCCGATACGAAAGCTCGTTTAATAAACTACCACTGTAGAAGACAACTAACATAACAACATGGAAAAAAAGTAAAGACGGGAGAATGCCAAGGTGGTGGGATTGAAGGTCAGAAAGGATGAAGATGATAACAATAATAATAATAATAATAATAATAATAAAAATGAGTATTTGTAGGGCGCTTTTCACAGTTTTAACTGTCTCATAGCGCACGTGTAAATATGTAAGGGAAGTGTTGCTTTTTATTCATGTTGATTGTTGGTGTTAAGTAAACGGCTGCGGTTATGACAAGACAAAGATAAAGACCATGTTGATGTTTGAATCATGGAGCAGGAATGTGATATATCGGAAATAAAAGGAAAATATTGTTGTGGCGCGTTATTGCATCCCGAACAAAATCAAGAAAATGAAGAAAAAGACCCAATGCTGACTTTCTAATGTGCTGATGCGTTTTTTATATTCCAAAATTAATTAAAAAAAAAAAAAAAATCTCCAAATGTTCTGTTTAGAAACACAGACTCGGTACAAGACGAGACAAGTTTTCCCCAGGAGGTTTGAAAAAATGACAGCAAAAGTTCCTCTGGCGCGTTGAGTCTCTAGTCTATACCCAACATTCCTCTAGGGAAGCTCCGGCCAATCGCTTCTGCTTCCCTGCACAGCCACCACAGCAGACAAACCACAGCACTTCACAACTCATTACTCACATGTTCTCTCACTGCTGAAAACCAATGAATGACCAGTTTATAAATGTTGCCTTTCTCCATCACACAGTTACAACTTATTTGGGTAGGTAAGACAATAGAGGGTCGGATGGATGGATGGATAGTAATGGATGGATGAAAAAATGAACAGAGGGATGGATGGATGGATGGATGGATGGATTGACGGACGGACGGACAGAAAGTTTGATCAGACAGACAAAATAGATATCAAATTGGTCAAACACAAGGAGAGAGATGTACGGATGGATGTATGTATGTATGGATGGATGGATAGTTAGAAAATCTGGTCAGACAGACAGACAGAAAGATGGATGGATGGATGGATGGATAGAAACTAAGGATGGATAAATAGACAGAAAGACAGAAACACATTTTAGATATCAATGTTACAAACAAGTTTGCTCCATCAAAAGAAAGCTTAAAAAGCAATCTTGAAAGCAGCACTAAAACCTTAAAATTCTTGAAAAGAGTACATTTATGTTACTAAAAGAAAAAAAAAACTACTCTACATGAAAAAAAAAACCAAGTTTGATAATACGAACCCCATGTGCTGAAAAGGCGGGACTTCCTGCAGAGATAGGCCAGTTCCTGTTGGCACTGCTGGGACCGGCCCACGAGGGTGCGGAGCTGCTCCAGGGTGGCGCTGTAGCTGAACCTCATCACGTGCGGCTTCACCGGAGACGACCCTTGAACTCTCATCATCTCGGAGCTGTTGTGGTTCACTACGGTCCACACCTTATCTTCTGGAGAATCCAACACACATTTCATCAGATCGGAGCTATCACTTCAAAGGGGCTTTAAAAACGTCCACTTCCGTAAAAATAGTTACAAAAAAAACAAATTCAAATATGAAACGCTGCCACAAAATTCCTTTTCATCCACAAAATTCATCCTTCCATTGTATTTCCAGTTACGAATCTGTGCGAGGCTGTACAACCAAGTTGCTGAAAAAGATTGACTCTGACAAAGATTAAGCATTACGCTTCTTGCAGAATGAAATTGCTAATTGAACGAGAAATAAGGCCGTTGCCTTTCATGACTAACGTTTCATTTGAAATAAAACAGCTACATTTAATTTGCAGTGAAACGGCGTCTACTGTGTTGGGCCGTTAGTAGCGTTTCTACAGCAACTTTAAAAAAAGATGAATTTTTAAAGTACAAAACATCAGTGTTAATCTATTCTAAAAGTGAGTCCTTCTAATAAGCTTTTCAAATGAAAACCTTGACAAAACCAAAGTTATTTGCACCTTCTATCTCAAGTTCCATGTCGAGCTTTATCAGGATCAAGTGTAATTTAAAAGCAAAGAAACTATTGCGGAAAACAATTGGTTAATATATTTATAATATTTAGATTAGTGCTGTTGAAGTAAAAACGTTAACGCACGTGATTAATTTTAAGTGCTTAATTGCGTCAAATATTAACGCCGTTAATCACAGTTGCATTTTTTTTTACTTTCGGTTTGGCAACGTGCAATAAATCACTACTATTTTCTTCAATTTTAGATCCATATTCAATAGATAATCCCTGAATAACCCAAGAAAAGCAAACCCTGGAACATCACACTCCCGCCTCTCCATTCATTCACTCACAACCGAGAGCTGTAATCCAACTCTAAAGGTGTCCAAACTCTAAATCCAACAAAAGAGTGTGTGACATCAATTAGCTTGAAAAATAAAGTTGCGCAGCTCGTCTCCTCCGAGCGAAGAGTTGGAGCCGGTCTTTACACCTCTGACGTCAGCCTTCATTAATCCAGCAAACACCTCACCGGGGGGCTGTGTTTACCCGGCTAGACGCCACTTAACTCCGCGTATGCCAGTCATTTACATTTCATGGCGGATTTCTAATTGAGGTTGGCTGGAGTCAATGGCTCTCTATTCAAGTCGATTCCAATCCACTTATTGCTTATGAAGGAGAACGGCTCTATCACTGCTGTGCAAGCGGCGAGAAACACCATCCAGCGTCTAGTAAGGCTTTCACAGTTCTGTCATTCACATCCTGGGACCAGAGCTGGCTGGAAAACTCCAAAAGTTCACGTCTTTGATTAATGTGGCTGTCATTGTGGCGAACAACAGCTCTATGACTTTGTATCGTTATAAGTAAAGTTAAGTGAGTGAGTTTGTCACAATACGTACACTGCAAGATATATTCTTCACCAGCTAAAAAAATCATGAAATTGGACAATAAAACTTGTTTTTTTTTTATTACAAGATAAATTAACTATATTAGGATTAAGAGTGAGAAATGACTGCATATTTAAAAAAACAAAAAAAAAAAAAAGGACTTTTCTTGCTTAGAAAGAAATGCTAATTCTGATGATATTTTAAACTAAATATTTTGTTTTGTTGTGGTGTTCTAATAATTTAAACTAATTAGAGTGATTTGACATTTGAATTTATTATTCTATTTTTGATTTACAATACTGATTTCATAAAAAAAAGTGTGGTCGGGGGTGGAGGGGTATTGGGGGGGGGGGTGGCCATGTAGTTTAATTTTACTATCTGAAGCATAATTTATATTTAGACATATTTGTTGGCCAGTTGTAGACTGTGCAACAAATATTAAAAGTTCTAAACAATCTAATGTGTTTTATTATTCACTATTCTAATGTTTACAATACTACTATACTTGTGTTTAAAACAACATTTACAATACTATAAGTATTTTGATTTCGATAGATGTCTCACACTGTCCCACAACAATATTAAAACAGTGTAGATTACTGGACAGTACAGTGCTTTATAATAATAATAATTTCTTTTATTTAGTGTCCATTTCATTCGTTTAACATTTAATATTGACAGCAGTCAAGTTATTTGACAAATAAAAAAAGGGGATCAGTTGTAATAATAGAAATGCAATGTATGTCTGGATGAAGGTAACGCAGAGATTGTAGCTGATTCCTTTCAAGCTGATTTTTGAAACAAATCGTCCTGCGTTTGCATTCACACAAGGTTTCCTCAACGTGTGACGGTAAAACACAACAATATATGCATGCAGACGTATTTTCATCCAGAAGCTGAAATATTTATGCTAACGCTTATGCTGTTTTATTCCGAGGAGAGTTCACCGGTTATGTTGCAGTAGACGACAGTAGATTTGAGCGGTCCGCTTCCATCAGGATCGATCGAGAAGAAGCCTGAGGCACTTCCTGTAAGCCGGTGGGCTTCGCAAGAGGGTTCAAAGATGGCTGAGCAGAAAACAGCAACACAAACGTCATGTCAGCTCATGTTCGGCCTCGCCGGGAGAGAATACAGAAAAAAAACACATTTACATATACAGTTATACACACACAATCACACATTCTCAAAGCGATTCATTGTGAATCACAAAATCATACTGCAAAATCATTTATGCTGCATACACTGTAATAAATATATAATTGACAAGCTAAAAAAATATTGAAATTAGACAATAAATCTTTTTCTTTTTTTCTTAAAAGACGCTAGGATTAAGAGTGAGCAATTACTTTGCCTATTTAAAAAAATAGTTCTTGCGTAGAAAAAAAAAATGCTTATTTTGATGATATTTTACACTAAATCGAGACATTTTTCTAAGTAGACATTATGTTTTAACACAGAACTTCCTGAAACAAGAAATGTAAAGTTAAATCTTCTTATTCACAATGTTTCTTAATTTAAGAAACTTGCTACTTTTGTATATTAAAGAACTGAAATGCAGAAACAACATTAACAATAACATTTTCTCACCCCATTGGCAGATAATTTTACACGATTTAATTATTTTTTAACTCATTTTGTTTCTTGTTTTATCACGTGGCTTTTTTGCAGTGTATGTCTTGAACAAGCCACTCTCGTGTCTGTATTTGAGAACATGTTTGTCAACTCACAGTTGTGGCAGGTTGCTCCCGTGTAGCCGGTTCCTGAGCAGTCGCAGAAGAACGTGTTCCACGACTGGGAACATTTCCCATCATGCTCGCAGTAGTTTGGAAGACACCTTCATGGAAAAGAGGAAACTGATTTGTCTTTCTGTGACGCTTGCAGTAAAGACGGCCCAATCACACGGCATCCTACGCTACAAACTGAAGTGGTGATGTATTTGCCGCTCGGATGTGCTCGGCATCAATCAATAACCACAAGTGACTATTAGGAAAGAGATGAGCGGCGCTGAAAGCTCACGAAGGACGCATCAATTGTGAGATACATTGAATGGGCACTCAAGGGTGAGAGGAGAAGACAAGCCCTGAAAGATTGCAAATGTGCTTTTCAAATCTGAAGTCATGGAGACGAGATGAAACGCACCTTATTGTTGAAAAGACGCACTCGTTTATTTCTGATTATATTGACCGTTATTTCATTCCCAAGAAACAATTTTTGTGAATCAAGGATTAGCTGTGTTTTATTTAGCCTGCTGTATTAACTGTGTAAGAGACGCTAAATAAGTAGTTAAACAACTAACTAGTTTAGTTAAACAAGTCATGGTGACTTTGAAGGACAAGATTTTGCTCAGAAACAACTCAAAGCTTTGGTTTCTAGTAAATAGTACTTTCAAAAGTACCTACATTTTTTGAAGTATAAACAAATGTAGTAACAAAGTATAAAATATTTAATGTTATAAAAATACTTCTGTGGAAGTAAAAGTATCAGCTCAATGTTTTACTCAAGCAAAACCACTGGTACTAGTACTGGCAAAACTACTTTACGAAGTAAAAAAACGTAAAGGTATCGCAAGGAAAAAAATGTCCTATTATATAATATATAGCCCATTCAAAAAGAGTTGTTTTTACTAGGGTGACCATATTTTGATTTCCTATTTGATTTGTATATTTTAAACTTGAGGAAACTTACTTCCTTACTTGACACCTGGTAAACAGAACAAATTGTTCTTTGATCGCTTCGATGGTAATTTTTCAGATGGTGTTTTATGGTCTTTTACTGGTAGCAGACGTCTTGTTTGACTTTTTAAAGTCATTGAGATGCTTGAGGTTGGTTTCTTTAACATTTGGGCGTGGCCAGTCTTATGTTCGCACCCCGGTTTGTACACACAAACCTTGAGCCTTCTTCAATTTGCCCACTTAAGCGGGAGGCAATTTTACATCAATGCAACAGGTTGAATTATCAAACCTTGATGAAATCTAAAAAAAAAGGTGACATGCAATATATTTTTTTGTACATGAGGTTCTGTTAAGCGCGTCTGAAAACCCATTCCCGGCTTGTCAGAGGAAGTTCAGGTGTTTCGCTCACTCTTTATCGATCTGCCAGGACATATCATTCAGCATGCCAAAGACTTTGGGCAGAGCTTGAGGTTATACTGGGTGGTAAAAAGACAATGAAATTGGGAGGCGGAAAATGAGACTGATAGATACAGAACAATAAAGAACAACAGCCAGAGACAAGGAGATGCTGAGCTTTGTCCTATAAATGATTTAGGACCGTTATCATTGGCCATCAACGTTTTTTTAACTCGGAACAACCTTGAAATTATAATTCATGCATTAATTTCATCTCGTCTAGATTATTGTCACTCCGCACTGGATTCCCATAAAATTATGCGGTGATTTTAAGTACATTTTGTACAGCACTTTGGATCAACCACAGTTGTGTAAAAATCTATTTTTTTTTTAATCTAAGTGCTATATAAATACATTTGATTTGATTTGATTTTGATCAAAGACGAGTCTACCTTTTTTCAGGACACTCTTCTTTCTTCTAGAGGACAGCCAAAATTCACATTTCGCCTCGCTTATCATCATTTATTCCGGCCGATAAGCTTTACTGAACCGAGAGCAGAGGTGTATCTTCAACAGCCGCGGCACTCAGCATGCTTCACAAGTCTTTTTAATGACACTGCTGCATCTCTTGTCACCAAAATGATCCTTTTGGTGCTCGTCCTTGGCTCCGCATCACAGCCGCGTCCCCACAATCCACCAGATCAGTGCGAGCAAATATCATGCATCTGTTCTGGGTTTTGCTTCCCAACTAATCAGAATTAATTACGGTCTTTAGGGTCAGTGGATCTCAGTCGATATTTCTCGTGCCTCATTTTTGAAACCATATCAAACATGTTCCTTGGGAGTAAATGTGCAGGCATGAATGGTGAATACTTAAATACAGCGATACACGGACAACCAGGCGCTCAGCAACACTAGTAAATGTAGAAAGAAAATTCTGAAACGAAAAATACAAAACGCAAACGGAAAGAATGTTTTGATAGTGGCGATTGTAAGCCTAAAATTAAAAACGAAACAAAATGCTTAGAGTTCCCTTTTTTTATTAATTAATTTATGCTTGATATTTTTCTTAAATCAGACTCCATCGAATTTTTCCACTTGTGTTGAATCATACTTTTGTGTTGTGTTGAAAGGTCTTTCTTTTAGCCATTTGTTAGCGGACTACTGAATATTAAAAGAAGGGCAGGGAAGTTCACGACTACGCTGAGATTATCCAACATGGTGTTGTCCTAAGGACAGCTGTGATTGGCTCCAGCTGCCCACAATCAGGAAATGAATGGATTGAAACACGTGAAAGTTATATATTTTCAACTTTATTATATATTTTTAAAGCTGAGGCAGATGCAGCCACCAGAAGAGCCACATACGTATCGTCTTAGGTTCCCGACCCTGGGATGCATGGGATGTTTGTGAAGGTTGTGAACAAAAGAACTCGAGCTGAAGGTAAAACTGTTGAGCAAATAATGACCCAAACGACAAGTATCTCATAGCCTGTTGCTTTAAGACTAGCGAGGTGCCTTAAGAACAATTACACATCGTTTCAAACTGTTCGGTCAGAGGGCATCAGACATATTGACTGATTCTGAGTGGCTCAGAGATGGTTCTCTGGAACTGCTTTTCCCTCAGAACATTTACAGAACGTTGGCAAAGCCGAGGAAATCACAATTCATCTTCACGTTTGCCCTGCCAACAGTCATTTGCCCAGGTGCCAGGGCTGAGGATTTGCACTGTGAAGAATGTTCTGCACGTTGCCAGAAAGACCTGCAGAGACGAGATTGACAGGGGAGAATTTACGATCTCCTTCTCCTTGGCTGTCTTTCTCTTTCAGCAATTCTCCAGCCTAAAGCTGGCAGTCTTCCTCTCTTTGTCTCCAGGCAATTTAGCTTTTAGTCAAATGGTTCCCCAACCAGATGAGGCGCAACGTGCGTATTAGAAAATGACAAAACAAAATGCCCATATTTAAGTTACACTCTCTTTGATGGGCAAAACCTAATCTGATTACCACAGACCTCCATCTTTTGTTGCCTTTTATTGACAACTCAAATGGTCAAATTAATTCTAAATAGAGTGTCCAACGTAGAATGTCCTCCCGTACATTATTAATCTACAGAGTTCACAGGAAACGTAGTTACAAACTAGAACACTGGTTCGCTCCAGATTCCTTCCACCGTCCCAAAACAGAATTCAAGCGACCTGAAGACACTATTCTTTCATGAGCGATGGTATGAGGTTATGAGTCTTGCGGTGTGTTCCCGGTTGACCACCTGTCCGGTTTATGTTCCTACCATCGGCCCAAAGATGACGCAGGCCAGACAAGGATAAAGCAGCTTAGAAAAGGCATGACATTTAGCTTTCTTCGCTTCTATTGTATTATTAGAATCCTTGGTCTGTCTCCTCTTGCATTCTCGTGTTGTTGCTTTCTGACGGTCTGTCTCAGACTTTAATCCTGCCATTTATCTCCCAGTTGTGCATGTTGTGTGAGACCAGGATACTGAGGATGAAGGATAATGGGGGAGGCTGTCTCCAGTGCTCATTCTCAGGATTTATTCAAAAGCGTTGTTCCATTGTTCACGGTGAGCAAGAATGTAATGGAGCTATGGTGGTCGGCTTGCATGAAGAACACACACACGCACAGAATCACGTGACCCACTAACATGTTTAAGTTAATTAAAAACTTAATTAAAAAAATGCTCTGTTTTATTAGTAGTAATAGCCTTTAATTAATTCCAGTATTGGAGATTTATTCCTGTGTCGAGACCCAAAGCTGTTCAAACTTTGCTCATGGCTTAACAAAACGCATCTGCGTGCTGTTTATTTCTCACAACATCAGTGCAATAAGCATCTGTTCTTTTGAGTCGTTCGGTTGTATTTCATGAAGAAAAAAAAAGGGATTGAGAATTAGTTTGCTAATCACTGGCAATGAACTAACACTTTGTCTTGGAACTGTGCTTGTTTGTGTCACTCATTGTCTCAGAATGAGCGATTTGGAATAATTTATTTAAGAAGGAGCTTGTCATTAGCATATCAAACAGAAAGATGAACAGACTTACCTGTCTCGAATGCCACAGATGTCAAACTGGAGCTTGCTGAAGTTTCCTAGCAAGCCTTGCTGTACCAGAACAAAATTGATTGGCTGGCTGTTGATGACAACTGACCTAAGGCATCCTTGATAGGCAAATGTTGGATTCCGGCATCCCTGATTTGCGAGCACTGATGGACAACCTGTTCAGAAAAGTATGGTAACTATCTATATTAATCCAGCATTATGACATGCATCTACATCTTTAATACACAGGACAAGAAAAACACCTCGTTTTCTAAATCTCTGATTTTTTTTCTAAACCAGCACAGATTCGTTAACTGGCTCTTCTTGTTTTCATGCTAAACTTCAATGAAACTGCAGTTTCAACCGGATTTTAAAAATCATGTTCAGGGATGTTCTGATTCAGTACTCAATACCAGGAACCAACTGTTCCATCAAACCTGAAGACAACAAAACACTTGGAAAAAAGACGTTGTGAACAATCATTGTACGTGATTTAGCAGAATTTCACAATGGTGCCAATAGAATTTTACAACAGATGTTTTCTCCAGTCTGAACAGTTACACTGTCTGTGAGAGATTGAAAGTTTTGCCATATTTCGTGTGTGTGTGTGTGTGTGTGTGTGTGCGTGTGTGTGTGTGTGTGTGTGTACAAGCTTTTAGGTCAAAGTAGACCCAAAATGTTAGGTTTTTATAATTAAGTGGGAACAAATGGTCACAAATGAGTTAGTGAGATGTGGTGTGACTGAGTATGTTTATTGTGTGTGTACAGAGATTGAGAGCTATCTAGACCCCAAATGCTAGGTTTGTGCGACTGAGTGTAAAAAAATTGAATGTTGAATTGGTTTAGCCCAAATATTAAACCACTCATATCGGTGTATAATTGCCTAAGAATATGACCACTGCTGCTCAGACTTTTACTATACTTGCATTATTATGCTCGTGCCTAGGTCTTATTTTCAGGTTTGGCGTTATATTTCTGAACATCTAAAATCTCTCCACAATAAGATCTACTGACCACTAATCACTGAACCATATCACATGCAAGGTTCAAATCTCCTGAATCAACAAACCACAAACCTCCAATTAGCACACTCCTCCCGAGCTGGACGCTCTCCTTCAGCTGCAAGGTTGATGGCGGTTCCTCGTCCACAGAGAGAGACGCTTGGAATCCACCCACGTTAATGGACACAGTGTGCCACTGGCCATCACTCAGGGCCTGACCTGGCAGATGAAGACACACAGCATTGTTACGCGTCAAACACTGAGCATTAATCATGCAGAATGACTGACACATCTGGGCTTCACACACTGAAGCTCAACATGTTAATCTGCATATGTCAGCTGGCGGAGGATCCTCCATTTCCCTGGAGAGTGACAAACCGAGATTCAGTGCGCTGTCTGGAATGGCAACCTGCCAGGCTTCCGCATCCCAAAACTCAGTCAACACACAGGTGTCCCTGCCAAAGAGTGTTTTACAACCAAAAGCCCTGTCTGGATCCTCGCTAAACGCTCCGAGGGCCAACGTGTGCACAGGTTTGGATTTTGTGCATGTGCAGAAACAAATGCAATCTTGTATTTTCATCCCTCAGGGAGAGTTTTCTCTCACATCTGCGCTTCTACACACCAGCCAATTATAAACACCGTAGTCTAAACAATGCTAATTCAAAGCGAGCAGATGTGATTTATTATTTTAGGGATGTCGACATGGCAACTTCATAAAAACAAACAAACAAACAACAATTGTTATTCTGGTTTCCAGGTACGAGGTAAAATTAAAAATACTATTGGTCAAATGTTACACAATTAAAAGTGAAGTTACATAAACAGCAGAAGATCTGAAGAGTACAGTGGTATCCCGACTTACAATGCGTCGCAGCTAAAATTTCGTCCCGAGTTGCGGAAAAAAATTGCTATACGAAACGAGCGCGTCTTTTTCTTACCTCAAGCGTAAAAAACTGTTGTTTAATCCTCACACACATCAAATTAACAAAAAAACAACAACAAAAGCACTGGTTCGTTACAAATGTACTGCTTCCAAAAAATAAAACAAGTTTGTATCGTATAAATGTTGGAATAAGATTAACCCTAACCCTATCCCTAATCTCCTTTCTTACTCGAAAACTTGCTAGAGTTATAAAACTATTTTTTTTGCCATGGGCAAAATGGGCACCACTGCTATATTTAGTCAGAGCGGAACATTCTGATGACGTCAGTTCCGCGTCCAGGCTTCATCATTTGTAAAACAAAATGTTTGTCTGAAATCAAAAGGCATGACACGGATCACACAAACCACATGTAAAGAAGAATTCAAAGCTAGTACAGTTCATGTGCTACAAAAGCTAAATTATTCTACTGTCTCTTTCTGATCAAGGGAAACATCAACTGTGTCTCACCGATGACTATGTCGGAACTTTGAAGAGCAGATCTGTGGTGCGTGAGTCTTAGCTGTCCGCGGACCAGAAGCAGCAGCAGTCTCTCTGTCTCTCGCCTGAACCCGGTGGAGAGCAGCATCCCGTCTTTGTTCCACGTTCGGAACTGGAAGCGCACGGTCAGTTCCTCAGAGCTGGGCTCCAGCGGGAGTGAAAGGAAGCTGCTACTGGAGCTCAGGAAGGTGGTGGAGAGCAGTTGGGGCTCTGAGCAGGCGAAGCTCACGTTACCCTAAAACGGTAAAGACTGTTACATTCAGTACAACCACATGAGCTTGTGAAGTTCAGTTAGCTTCAGCTAGTTATTCTGGCCAGAACTACGACTGAGTGCGGTAAATATTTCAGTGGCATTTTACTTCCAAACACCTTTGCATGCAAAAATATCTTTGTCTACGCCTCTGACAGGCTTTGCCCGCCGGCGAGCAGTCAGACCGATGGGAGAATAAACACAAAGTCAAATGTCAGGACTCGGTGCGTCTCCAGGGAAACGGGATAGTGTTCTGTTTTTAGACCAATAGACCAGGCACCAGACGTGACGTTGGGCAATTCATTGATCCGTCTTCCTGTGTGGTCCCAGAAAGACTCTTCCAGTCTCAACCGCCATCGGTCTGTCAGGCCGGAAAAGCGAGTTGGAGCTGTGCAGGGCGGCGACGGCAGCGAGCGCCAACAAAAGAGTGAGCTTACAAAACCCGATCCAATAAATCTTCAATCACTGGAGCATGTGGTCTCACTGCGGTTCCTGGTGGGAGACGATGCTGTTGTTTAAAGCCAACAGAGTGTCCCTAACACGCTTCACTTGATTTGTAGGGGAACTTGGCTAATCGATGAGCGAGAGGGGAAATACATCCCGGATTTGTTGTCATGAATTGTTATTTGTTTGTTTAGAGCATTATAGCGCCACCAATCCAGTCACACAGGAATCTGCTTCCATCCAATGTACCATCTATTCATCGCTCAATCTAATCTCAATCAACTTTATTTTTTAACCTGCTAAAATACAGTTTTAAGGCAGCTGTGGCAATTTGAGGAATTTCTGGATACGATTCTGGATTCTGGTTCATTAGTGATTAGTGACAGTAGTGAAAGTGCCATTTGAAAAAATTTGTGAGAACCAAGCGATCTGTTATTCTTTTTAGAGCCACTTCCCTGAAAGACTAACACTTTCTTGTCTACTCTGGGTCTCTCTCTGTTTAACTAAGACTTCTGGAACCCAGAATCGCCTTCCTAATTTGGTTTTGACCAGATCAAGATACGTTCCCTCGCATTCCTGTCCTTAAACATGAGACCGATAACGGTGAATGAGTCGTCATGGTGATGTATGTTATGCTGATAGCGCCTTTTAACAACAGAGAAATGATACATCTTGACAAATGTAAGTGTTCTGAGAATCATCTCTAGGCTTCTCTATGCTCTCACACACATCAAGAACCTTTTGAACTGCAGTCCTGGTTTAACGTTCCTCGCTAGCTGTTTCGATAATGTTTGCACTGTGAACAAAACGGTTCTGTGGGGGGAAAAAAAGCAACAAGGAGCCCGTACATAATTTAGCTGAAATAAAAACCCTAATAACCATTCATAATGAAACATACATTGATTAGAATTTCCCAAGCCGCAAATCTGATGCTCCAAAGTGGCAATATGATTGCTCGAGAGCACCATGCCTCATTGCTTCACACTAATTGGGCTCCAAAGACCTTTTAGGAGTCTGTATAATACCCTCACTCAAAAACGACTACATAATTGAGACGCTGGCCAGTGTGGACATCTTCAGGGGTGGCGTGGACTGAGTAGAGCCACAGATTCCCTGTCATTAGTGCCGAAGTTCCAGGAAACTTGCAACCAGTCCATTATCCAGATGCAATATCCAGCGTGTGGCTGAATTAATGGCAGGAGTGATTAGCTCTGCTCGGCTGTAGCTGACTGCACTGATGTGAGAAGATATGACAGTGGATGACAAGCCATTACACATAATCACAGTGGGAAACAGGCAGTGACAATACCGGAGCATGAGAATGAGATCTCGCAGAGATCCTTGACACGGGCCACTGATTCTTTCAGCTTTGGGAATGAACTGAAACCGAACGATAAAGTGGGATTATGGCGGATGCTGCATCGTAAAGTTGCCATTAAAGACATCGGTAAAACTCGCCTTCCTTTGATTGACAAATAAACGCGGCGTATTTATGGTAAATATCGCTATAGATTCTAACAATGCAATGGTCGATACGGTCAACACATTTCGGCTGTGCGTTCGCACGAGAGGTGTGATTATGTGAATCCATCTCTCTCATTAAAATCCCTCTTTCATTTCAAAATTACAGTAATTTAGTTCTCAGACCGTTACGGTTGTTGCGGTTTTATGAGGTTTTCGACGGCAGATCCTTTATGGGTTGTAATCGAAGGCGCAAGGAGCTCCTGGAAACTGATTGCTCACCTTGTAAAAGATATTTTAATGACACAGTTCTCAGCACTTTGAGAATAATGTGAACAAAACCTCCATTCATCCACCTAGAAAGGTCCCTAGTGGAGCCATAGTAAACCGGCCGCTGGTCAAAATAAATCAGGTGAGCTCCATTTTCCTTACAGTGGGGAATTAAATCGAGTTAAGACACGCGGGTGAAAACGGAGGAAACTAATGAGAAAGAAAATATGAATTAATGCTCTATAAATCAATATTTTTTTCGAGTTTTAGCACAGCTCAGCATTTGGGCCAAGTGAAAACCTGTCTATGTCTATGGAAATAACTTGAATCTAACTTTTCTAACTCAAAAAAACAGATGCATTCTAGTGTTTATTCTCACCACTGTGTAGATCTGAGGCTTGCGTCGCTTGGCTAGGTCGATGATGTTGGCTCCATTGTAGTAGAGGTTTTCCATACAGCCGTGGAAGTTTTTACGCAGGAACGTGCCTGGTTTTCCTGGAAGAGGGATGCCTCCAAAGCTGAGCTTTGTGAATGGGAACAGAAATGGAGAACAAAGTGAGAAATTGCACAACTCCACAGAAATGAAGTCTCGAATAATCATCGTACAAGTTTTGTAACCAAACATATACCGGATTTTAGCAAAGCTCGCAGCAAGGCTGACTAAAAACACATTCGAATGAAACCACGACAACTACGATTGTTTTTTGAAAGTACTCTGAAACGTTCTCACCTCATAATCAACTTCGAGTGAATCGTCCCAGCCTCCCGTTCTCACATGCTTGGTGAGCTTGTCCACGGTGAAGTTTATCTGCTTGTTAAAGCGCTCGATCAGGACAGAATGCCAGTGTTGGTCATCCAGAAGTCCCCCGAGAAACACAGAAACATGAGCGCTGCTGGGGCGTGTCTTGGCGTCGTCTTGAAGGAGACAGAACAAGTAGTGAGTGCCTTTCTATTCTCATCATCATCTCTTCAATAATGTAGTCATGGTAAGATTTCCAAAATGCATCATATTCATCCCGCTCCATTATCATTCCACCCATCCAGGCATTTTCTCAACAGCTTTTCCATTTCTGGGTCACGGGGAGCTGGAGTCAACCTCAGCAGCTGTGGGACATGCCCTGAATCGGTAGCCAACCAATCACAGAGTGGGACACACAAACACACTTTCCCACTTCTGTGGACATTTTTCTAGTTGTTTACTAAGACCGTGGGAGGAAACTGGACCCCCAGAATGGACTTTAGTCTGAAGCCAAGCCTTCGTGATGTATGTACCAAACCAGACGCAATCATATAATTAGCTAGCGTTTGAGGAAATTCATAAAGCTTCCAAATTACGCTGTCTAAGCATTGAAATACATTTTTTCCTGGCATTTATAAAGAGTTGTTGAATTTTCCATGACTAGAAGGGCCCTTGTGAGCAAAGACTTTTTACATCTCCTTTTTAGGACTCGGGATCTATAATGCATTATTGTACTTTTTTAGAACAAAACTAAAAAAACAAAACAGACCGAACGAACAAAACAAAGGCTGTAAATCCATGAATGAGTGGAACGCCGCAAAGTGTTTAAACATCGAGAGTCACTTGAGCGAGGGTTAATGCATCTGTGAATACAGACTGTTCCGGTAAAACAGCATCAACTCGCTGGTAATCACGGCGCTCGCACCCTAATTCAGTCTGAATGCATGCGCTAATTCAACAAGGCTCAAAGATTTCGAAGATTCTACATTAGAAGCCTCTTTCTGTCAGTTTGTATGATTTAATCTATATAATTAAATCACAGATTTGGTCTCTTTATCATATTTTTATTCTTTTTAACAACTAACTCAACCCAGTTGTGTCACTGGAGATTTCCCCTTGTCCAAATGACACCAATATAGAAAAGAAACTGTGATTAAATAGAGTGAACTACAATATGAGACATTTTTAGATTCTGTTTAGTCATAAATGTATCTAAACAAGATTTAGTATTCTGTAGATTATTTATTAGAGGATTTAAAATTCTGTCTTCAACACTTGTCAGAAAAATAGTAAAAACTAAATATATAAAAATGAAATTAAAAGCATAAAATAAACATCAAGCATTTTAGATTTGCATGAATATATGACAAGAATTTGACTTCTTTTGACTAATGTGATATATGTTGGACCTTAATAAGCCTATTCCCTCATCTTAATTCAAACTATTTTAATCTTTTAATGTTATTTTAATACTGGAATTAAATGAAAACATTAACAATTATTAATAAGCATGATTAACACTATGCCATGGCCAATCAGAGCACCTGATTAGACGGCAGAATCTGAACCTGTATCGGTGGCCACCCAATCACAAACTTGGACCAAAAACAATCTTTTGGATGCATGTTTTCAGATGTTTGAGAAAATTGTGATGGCTCTTTTTCCCTAATTTTTGTACACAGATAAATAATGGCCATTTTAATTTTTAAAGACTTTTTCCCCCCTAATTCGCATAGCGACTTTGTATTGGTCTCGGACTAAGAAAAGCGCTCTATAAATATACTTTTACTTGAACTTGAACTCTGTCAGTTTCACAATTGTTTAATAGTGTTCAATATGATACTAATTATTCCGTTTATTTCCTTTAGTCCCTTATTTTGGTGGTCTGCAAGAGTGAAAAGCAATTTAGAAACAAATAGCTCTTGAACCAGACAATCCTCGGCCACAATTATTAATTAATTTATTTAATTATTTATATATTCCGAATCTTTGAAAAAAATCTATAAAATAAAACAATTTTTAACAAAGAAAAAAAACGATTTTCTTATCTTAACTTTGAAAAGCAACGGTAGAAATCCTCACCCAAATTGATGTGCAGGGCTAGCTGGCTCCTATACAGCTCGAGGGTGATGTAATCTCCCCTTTGCCCCTCTCCGTGCACAAGCACCCCGTCCGCACGCTGGCTCTTGAACCGCAGCGAGATGACATCTTTTACAGTGCTGGTGGATTTCTGATTAAAGCGGTAAAGCAGAGAGCTCCGGCCATTGAAGTCTGCAACGTCCGACTCTGAGTGATGGAACAGAAATGAAACAAACATCAACAACCATTAATATTAAGCATGATCGATCACACCGCTTAACAAGCAGAGTTCCAGCACGATGAAATTCTCTCAACACTTAGAAAAATAGCAAAAACAATGTATAAAAAATGAAACTAAAAGCATAAAATAAACATTGTGGCACATACTGTAAAGCATTTTTATTTTTATGTTTTGAGTTGCATGAATGCTTTACAACTTCTTCTTTAGACTAATGTGATGCATGTTTGACCTTTTTTAAACAATTGGTACTGGAATTAAACAAAGACATTAACTAATAAAACTAAGCATGATTGATTAATACTAATTATGACTCATCAGTCTATGCCATGGCCAATCAGAGCACCTGATTAGAAGGCAGAATCTGAACTTGGATTGGTGGCCACCCAACCATGTACGAGGATCAAAAAAACTCTTTCGCATGCACGTTTTCAGATGGTTTGAGAGACAGTAATCGAGCTACAATGTCGGCTCAACGGGTTTAATGAATGGTTGATGAATTAATGAATATATTTTTTCATGAAAATAAATTCTCTTAAAAGCGACTTGGAGTTCTCCAAGTAATATAGTTCGATTTCAGTAAAAGTCATAACAACTTCTGACAATACGTAAACCCAAAGTCCGGAAGCAATGTTTCCCGGAAAACCCAGACGGCAAAAGCAAAAAGGCGGATTAGGACCTGAGCAGAGAGGTCAGACATCACATTTAGTCCGTGTTCTCTATTTCCCATTATTGGATGGAGGAATACAAGAAGCTGATGCTAACTGGCAGTGACAGGCAAAGCCACACAAAGAGCTCAAAGCCGTCTGCTGAATATAGAACTAGCACCGAGTCCAGGAGCATCCGCAAACCAAGTGACGCTTAGATCAAGCCAGAGCGATCAGACCAGTGTGTAGAGAATCGTGGTTTTCTTTTTCAGCCGACTCTGTGTATTGCTAAATGCATGCATCTTCATTTCAAAAGTGCCTTTGTTAGATAATCATCACATCTGCATAGAAGACACATCCAAACGACCTTGAAAGCTGTAAGTGGAACTCAACAGAGATGCCGGAATGATTGCTTAGGTATGAAAATGCATCTATATTGTATAATCCATCCAAAGGGGCTGGGAACAAACACGGGCTTGTTCAATTTCTGTCCACATCTGAACGTCTGTTACTAAAACACAAAAACAGTGGTTCCTGGAGGCATGAAATTTCAGTAATTGCATCTACTAAACTTTGTTTTTTGTCTGGGTCACGTGAATCCGAAGCCATTCTCAGCATCTCTGGACTTGAAGACAAGACACACACTCTCCCGATCCGGGTTCTGGAGTCACTTTTTTGTATTTTACTCACTTTTTGTACTTTTACTCTTTCTGCTTTATTCGATTGTATTTTTATCCCTTAATTTTTCATATTTTATCTTTATATCTATTGTTTTTATCAAATATCTATTCTTTATCTTTTATTGTATTTCCCTTTGCACATTTTGTTTTATCTCACCCATCCCTTTTTTTAAATGCTGGAACTATCAAAAACACATTTCCCAACCACATATAATATGTGTGTGACAAATAAAATTTCAATTTGAAATTAGAATTTTATTTGAACGGCCCTTCTCAACACCACCAGGGTTTTCCCAAAGCGCCTCTTACAATTCAGAACATCATACACACCATCTATTCTTTTTGCCCAGGAAAACAGCGCCAGCGTCCACTTTGTCCAGGTAAGCACACCACACACACGGCCAGATTCAGCTTAAATGCATGTTGTTTAAATAAAGTATAATTAATGTGGCAAATTCCTCAGGACTGTGTCTTTTCAAGTCTTTGTGAAACTTTGTTACTAAATCTAAAATCACTATCCTTGAAGGGACGGATGTCCTCGCAAGGCAGGGAACACATGGTGAAAGTCTTCTCAATTACTCAAACGCCAACCACAAACCCAGAAGCAGATCTCACTTTATTTGCACATCCTCCTGTTATCAAAGCCCAGCAGTGTTCCAGTAAAAATGAATAACGGTAGACACACACACACACACACACACACACACACACACACACACACACAGATGAAGATATATCAAAGCATCCACAAAATACCTTCTCTACCTCTTTATCGTAACCCTAACCTTACATTTACAATCTTAATCAAAACCGTATTGAAAGCTCTAAAAACTCATTTTTGCCTTTAAAGTTGTGGCGTCAAGTAAAGATCCCCATAAGTGTACATAGATCCCAACTTATGTCCCCTTAAGTGTCCTCACTCTAGAAACCCAGTATTCCCATAGTTCTACAAGGCCCCACTGTGATATAAATGTCTAGCCTAGATAAATGCTATTGCTACAAATCTACTAACCTATTCCAGACACACACACACTTGCAGTTTTAACATCTTTTAAATTGCAATTAGCGGGTGAAAAATACGACAGGTCAAAAACATATTAGCATCGGCAAAATGTAGCAGCGCATGAATAAGGCCACAGCACCACTGAGGCGTCCGGCCGGTTCCCCAGTAGAGAAGACGAAAGATTCAGGACAGTGGACAGTCTCTGTTCTTTTACATCTCCCCTGATCTCATTTCCCAAACCAAGACTTGGATTTCCTTCAATCCCAAACCTCCTCTTACCAGACATTTTCATATCGTTTGTGCTAACGATGGTCATTGTTGGATAAAAATGATTGTATGTTCAGAGAGTAGATGAGTAGTGCGGCTAATGATAGACTCGACACTTTCAGATCCTTCAGAACGTAGGCGTCCCCTCGACACTAATGCCAGCAGTCTGACTTTGAGAAAGCACTCGCCTCTCTCTTATCAAACCCTATTACTGAAATAGTGTGTGGTCAGCACCCACTTATCATGTTTGATCAACGCAGTAAACCCAGTCGCCCCCAGCGGCGTCACATTTCGGCCTATCTCACCAAATTAACGCTTAGAGAATAAACATGGTGCTGATAGGTCGGCAAGTCAAGCCTGGAATTGACAATCGAAGAAGCCAGTGCCCAGACTCCAAATTCAATCCACCTGAGAAGAGAAAGTGAGGAGGGAAGAGGGAAGGAGGGGAAGACCGTGCTATAAATGTTTCACGCGTGATCTGTGCGACTCCGGCTAGCCTTGAGGTGCACCGATTGATTGGAGAAGACAAAGCAACTCAACGCAACTTTGAGAAAAGATCATAACTGAGCTGCACGAGGCAAAAAAAAAAAGATCGACTTTTGAAACACTGGCAGTTTCTCTCCCCGGGGTTGAACACGATGATGTCAAGCTTCAGATAAACCAAAGTTTCAGGACTAGAAACTAACTAAACTCTTTTTTAAATTCTCTTTATGTGAGTTGAGGCAAAAACTCTCTGAATAGACTAGGGTTAAGTCTTTAGTACAAGGTTAGAGCATCGCTAAAATACTGGCTTACATAATACGCTAGCGAAAAACTTGATCAAATTGGATCAACTTTGGATCAAATCATGGTAGGACTTCTTTCTAAATTACAACCAGAGTAAAACCAGGAGATGTGGCAGATCAGACATCATCAATGTCCCAGGACAACGTGGTGGCAACATAACAATGTGTGCAGCTATAAGCCAAAATGGTGTTGTTCACATCATTCAACCGTAGTCCCAGACAACACTGACACCTCACATGACACACTCACTGTTAACACGATCACACTTTAAAAAGTTAACAGTCGCTGTTCATGACACATCCACATTGATAAAATGAATTCTAGACAAGCCAAAAGATACATTTTTCTTTTCTTGTTTTACCAAGTAAAATTTCCTCACCAAATTGGCAGATAATTTTACTTGATTTAAGTTTTTTACTCATTTTGTTTTTTATATTCGTATTTTTTCATGTGCATTTTTTGCAGTGTACCTTGTATTTAACTTTTATGCAGTTACGCGAAGCCCCTCATTTCTGTTTTATTCGTATGAGTTGCTTTAACGACACTTAAAAGCAATGAAAATTCCAGCCTTACTGTATGTGCATCCGTACACCTCCAGCCGCAGTCCGATCCATCCCCCAGGACTCCAGTCTATTGGCAAAAAACGCAGAAATCGTGTCCGTACAACGTGTGAGAGCTTGTGATGAACAATCCCATCTGCGTTTGTGTTTCCGAGAAAAATCTGCCGGCGACATGAAGAAAACAGAACATTTGTTGACACTTAACTACCATTGTTTTTATTCAGTATTGTATATTTGCTCGTCTTAAAAATAATACCAACAACATCAACGTGGTAAAAAAACAATACATTTTACAATAATTTTTCTGCGAGTCCTCTGCAATCAAAGCAAAAGTCAGGATCCAAAACACGGGCAACAAGAACATGGACGAGATCAAGAATATGGTAGGTACACAAAATGAATGATATTTCTTTTTTATAATAAGACAACAAACAAGAAAAAACTGTTATTTTGCTACAAAAACCAATCCATCCGCTTTTTGAACTTTTTCTCAGTTACTGGGAGCAGGAGCCAATCACAATTCTGGACACACCCTGGATTGGTGGCCAACCAATCAGAGAGCGTGACACACATCCTCCCTCTCTCACCTGTGGGCAACTCTAATATTCTCCAGTATGCATGTGGAAGGAAGCTGGAGACCTGGAGGAAACCAACTCCAGCACCTCGCAGAAATGGGCGACCTCGAAGATTGACTTACTATTGACTTACACAGACTGCCGCACTATACAAACAACACAACTAAATAATAAAATAAAATGTTATACGATGCTATTTTTCTGTATAATATAAATGCTGATTTTTTTAAAAAGCACTCTGCTTTAAAGACAATCGTCTACCGGCAGAGTTAGATTATCTCTACACAGAGAAGAGTTGTTGCCAGGTTGCATTTACTTATGATTTAAAAAAACTAATACACAAAGGTAGAGCGGCGCCCCTGGCAGGATTGATTTCTTTAAGCTCTCCTCAAAGCATCGCAGCTAATCTAAACCTCCAGCTCCAGAATGGCTGGCGGTCTTACCTCCAGCTGTACTGCTTACCACAAAAGTGGCACAGCTAGAAGCCACTGTGGCCCTTTCAACATGCTCTACATTTTAATCTTCCACTCATTAAAACGCTTCACACTTTCAAAGACTTCTCTTCTGCCGCTAATCAGCACCTTTTCATTTTCCTCCCGCTAGGTGCGGAATAAAAAAAAAGAGCCCGACGTTAAAAGATCACGAAACAAAGATGAAATGAGCCAAAAGTCGGAAGGAGAATGTTTACACCACATCCGCCGTCTCGCTTTTTCCCTTTTGATTAACACTTTCACCATAATCGGTGCTTTTGTCATGAGAGGCAAAGAAGAACCCAGGTGAGCGCTCGCTAATGGTCCAGCCTAGATCTCCAGCAGTTTATAAAAATGTCAGGAGCTCTGAAATGACTGGTATTGATTCAGATGAAGAGAGCGAAACTCATTTGTTTCATGGTAAGCGTGAAGCCAAAGTGGTCGATAGTGCCGATCCCCCCACAAAAAAAAGAGATTATAAATATTCGCATTTACAACCGAAATAAAGCTGGGCAGATTTGCGCTGACCATTGAGGTCAGGAGACCATGAAATAAGTTTTGCAGTGGATATAAAGTCATGTCACTCAAGATGGAGAACGTGCTTAATCATGGTTAGGGTGATTAAGTGAAACTTAAGTCTATAATTAAAATATAAATGTTCTGTGGGTGGCTAGTTTTGGATGAAGAGTGTTCGTGCCCACCGTGTCCGACAGTGTAGGATGGGATTTAATCATTTGTCAGAATATATTAGAACCAGGAAAGGTGGACGATTTGCTTGCTTTAGTTGTGCCAACGCAAGAAAGAGCTTCAATTTGTAACATTCTTTGTAGGTTTTTTTTTTTTTCTTCTTCAGAAAAGTGATTGGAATCTTGGATTCTTTCTTGGAATACCATCGCTCTGGCGGACAATCACAACCCTTCTTCTGAAATAAACTTCCACAGAACATCCAAGTTAGTTAGAAATGTGGCAACTTGAGACCAGAAGAAGAAAGCACCACTTCCGGGGTCTCAAGATCAATTCAAAGTTTGTTTAAATTGAAAGAATGTGTACCAAAGTTTGTTTCAGTGCATTTGTAAGGCGCTTTTCACAGTTACAACTGTCTCAAAGCGCATAAATCATTCAAGCACCAAACACCAGTTTTAAGTTTGTGCCAAGGACCCGACTACATTTACAATTTTGGTGTGAAAACACCTTGAATTGATCTCTGGACTCATCGTTTTTTGGCTCCGCATTCTTATCCTGAACTTTAAACTCGCTCTGATCTGCTTTACCACAAATGCACTAAAAAATAGTAATATAAAAGCAGGATTCTATGCTTCTAAAAGGCCTCCAGCTGATAACTCACCCCGATGTTGTCCTCTTGTCTGTACTGCTTCCAGGCTTTCCCCGAGTCACTGTACAGCAGCATGTAACTCGTAACCCAGTCAGGGCTTCCGAAGCGACCCTGCGTAGCCAAAGCTGTGACCTCCACCCTCTCCCGCAAGTCCACCTGGAGCCATCGTAGTCTGTCTGTTCGGTCCGGAGCCCAGCCGCCGCCACCTAACCGAAGAAAGTAACAATACGCTAAATAAAACACAGCTAGAATGGCGAAGGATGGACACGGCTGAAGTAACAAACGCAAAAGAGAAGAAATAAGGGAAACGTAAGTCAAACGTTGCACCAGGTTCTTTGCCATTCAACCAATAATTGGCTTCAAGATGCAAAATAAGCTAATTTGAACATAAACTCTGACCCCAATGCATAAAAATGATGAAAGGCTCAGAAACCTGAACAAAAGTTATCTATTATCCCGGAAAACCTGTTGGAGGAAGCTGATAATGGCTGGGCGGGTGATTCTGGTGACTTGGCAGTTTTGAGAGCTGCAGTGAATGGAACGCCTGCGGCGGACGACAGAGGGCTTTCACTCTTCTTTGCTATAGCTAGTTTTGTATTTTACACTCGTGACACTTCGGGTAGAAAACAGCAATATACGTACTTTAAACCAAAACGAACAAAATGCAACTCGGCAAAGTGTATCAAAAGACCAAAGAAAGCTTCTTTACTGTTTATTCTTTGCTAGAAGAAACTTCTTTTCGTCCTCAACCAGAGCCATTCAATTCTGTTTTCAACTCATGTATCAGTTTCACAGTTTATTGTGGCGCATTTAATAATAATAATATGAGTATTTGTAAGGCGCTTAACTGTTTTAACACAGTTTTAACTGTCTCAAAGCGCACGTGTGAATATAAAGGGGAAGTGTTGCTTTTTATAAGCTTTTTAAATGAAATTCTTGAAAACATAATTGTACAGTGGAATCTGGATAAGTGCACATGTCCTGGACCAGACCCACACTTAGGTGGAGGTATTAGACCAGTCACGTGGATGACTACAACCCCACTACTTTAACTACTACAACTATACAGTAGAATGTATTTTATTCATCAAAGCCTTTTGACTGTTTGTTCGTTCGCTTTCATTTCGTTTGTGTTTTCTGTCACGGTTGGTGTTATTTTGCCGAGGTGCTTTTTGTTTTTCATAATGCGTGTCTATTTGGCTCGGATGAACGGCAAAATGCTTTAAGTCGGCCACCTGACTTTCTTTTCTGCCCAGACAATTTAAAACATGTTTTGATCCACAGGTGATGACCTTTAGGTTGTACGTAAAGGTACTAAACTTTAATCAAATTGAAATGTGTTCAATTTCTGCAGTGGCAGATGTGATGTCCGTGAAGTGGCGACACATGGTATTACCACTGTATGATCAATTTCAAAGCACATAAAAAAATGTCATGCCAACCTCTTTGTCGTCGTGGACCGTTTGACCTTTGATCATTTTACTTTCACCCGGGGGAGGGTAAAGACAAAGAAAGTTCTTCAGCTCTCTGTAGAACTTAGTAACCGCTAAAACATGGTGTTTTATTGAACTTTACATTTTAAGAGAAAACCTTCCCCCAAAATGGTAATGTTTAATTTTGAGTTAGGCATAGCATCAAATGTAAATTTGACCACAACTCTATGGTGCTGGAAGAACTTGAACATGGACCTTGAAAGTTCTTGAAAAGTGATCCTCCGCTAGTCTATTGGACTAATTTGCCTAGTGGAAAAGATTCTTTATATTAGGGATTCTAGCCCTTCAGACTCTTACTCAAACTGTGATATAAACCTGTTTGATGGAACACAGTTATCGCAAAGGCGTATTTCTTAGACGAGAACCTGAGATTTTGCATGTGCTACTGTCGAACCAGAATTCAGCGGGTTAATCTTGACCTGCAAGTCACTGATTCACATTGAACTCAACCTTTCTACTCTCCGAGTTAATTGCGCTAACACTCCATCGCTAATTACTGTGGATTAATATCCACACTGCAGGCCAGAGGTTGTGTCAAGCCGCAGATGCGACTGAACCAATGCCAACCTTCAAATGCCACAATCCTGGAAATAGCATCTACAATGAGCTTTGAAGAGATTAGTTCAAGCTGTGATTGTATAGATTTCTACTTCAATTGCCTAATGGATGTAGAGCGTTCGGACGTCTGCTTTAAAAGTGTAATTGTGTGAACATTATGTTGGCTTTCAAGTTAAAGAGCGAAAGTAGCATTTTTAAGCAATCTCAACTGGTCTGACATGACTGCATCACTTGGATGGGATTTAAAAAAAACATCATTATTCGTGTTTTACTCACCATCCTTCCGACTAAGCTTGGCAAAATTTGGCAACTGACTGTTGGACGATGACGAGGAACTCTGAAATGAGGTGGGAGGAAGAGTGGAAACCAAAGGTCCGTTGCAGTGATCTACAAAAGCAAGAGAGACAGAAAGATCAGCAACTCTCAATGAAGCATTTCAACCCATGTTATTACAAGCTTATGCTTTTCTTGCGGCTCACACATTGCTTGGAAAAGTCAAATTGCGTGTGGCATCCACTTTCAGGAACCAATCCCAGCAACTATGGGCCTTAAAATTAATTAAAAAATTAAAAAATAAATTAGTTTAATTTAATTATTTAGTTAAGATAATCGCATAGAAAGGCTGCTTAGTCTAGTTGCCCGGAACCGAAACGCACCTTCACCTAACACTGTCAAAATCCTTAATTATGGCAATTCATGTCTTCCTTTTTTTTTTTACTTTTTGTTTCACTCCCCTCCTGAATGAAATTCAACAATTCTTCTATTTTTACATTTTCACACCGGTGCTTTGTGACAGATGTAACTGTGAAAGGCGTCTTACAAATTCGCTGAACTTGAACTTAAATTAGAATACAGAATGCTCATGGTTGCCAACCTGTGTAAATGCAAAATAGTTGGATTATAGTTAAACTAACTACCACTTTCATCAACTGGATCTCAATTGCCCAACACGAACGTCTGGAAAACTTCTCAAGAACATCCTCAAAATGATTCCCAAACTCTTCCCAGCCAGTCAAACGTTCCCCTTCTCTGTGCGAGCATGTAATGCATGGAGAACAGAAGAGCAGAAAGCATCTGGAAGAGAGAAACTGTCAGTGGCTTCCTTCTGTTATTTCAGCGTTTGAGAAAGCTGAGCCCATTTCTCAGCTAATTAACCTTTCAAACGCTGACTGAACGAGCCTGACATCAAACAGCATCACTCACAGCGTTCCAACCGTATTCCCGACCCAGCTAAAGGTGAGATGGGGAGGATGAGAGGGGGAGAAATAGAGATAAACAGAGAGGAAAAAGGTCATGGGAAGAACTTCAGAGACTTCCACGCGAGGCCGCCTAAATCAAATGTTCTCTTTGGCTCATTAGATATGTTTTGTTTTAGGGCAAAATTCCTAATGAGCGACGGAGAACCTCTACAATCAGGTTTGTTTCAGACAAAGCCTTTCCAAAAGCCACCCGTGATGCATTTTTCAACAGGCCGTATCTGGCGCTGGCTATCTTTCCCGCCATATCTCTTCTTCTGCAAGCGTGTAAAGCGAGCAAATTGAGCACGAGCTGTTTTTGAAACTCATGAATATGAATGATAGGAATGACTGACATGAGCCTCCTTGTCTCTGTATGGTTGCTAGGAACCACGGGCATCGCATCCACTAAGCAGAACAACCTAGATCAGATATTTCTTATGAGAGGAAGGAAACTCGCAATCTCGGATATCCAACGATGTCAGATGGCAAAGAAATACCAACATACAAAAAAATGGAGCAGAATTTGTGCATTTTTTCCCCACAAATCAGCATTTCTGTGTTTATTTCTTTTCACAATAATATATTCTGTATTTGTAGGATTAGGATGAAAGTCGTAAACTCTAAACTGTAACCGAATGCAAATCGCTTTGAATAAAATTGTTTTTCAACACTTGTTCAATTGTAACCTTACAGATATTTAATAAATAAATCAATTGGATTCTCTTATCTTCTGAACTAATTAATCTCTTGGAAAACTATAAATGTACCAAAACTAAATCAAATTAAAAGCAACTGACAATGTACGCAAATACACACACTTTCTAAATGGTTTTGATTGTCTAAATTACAGAGTATTACAGTATTTAAGCCACCAAGCTGTCACATTTAATTTGTTGTAATCAAACAAAATGGCCTGATTACGGTGTACAAAACTAATTAATCACAGTAATAATAATGTCAGCGTTGCCAATTAATTAGTGGAAATGAAGGATCCCGAAATACACTCATGATTATCCAATAGTAATGCTTGGTAGTGGTGAGTGTGTGTGATTAACACTTTGGAAAAAAATACATGTACGTATATATAGGTATATAAATATTAAATAGTTTAATAGGTATGTGATGGTTTTTTCCCCCAAGCAAAACACATGCAATTTTACTGTAGACTGATTCTCGGTGGAAATCCAGGGAAGAGTTGTAAAAGTGGGGTGGGAGAATGTGTTCATGTTTACCTAGGAAATATTCCCACAGTCAGCACGGCTCCTTCTACTGACATACACGCTGTGAAATTAATGTTTATGTGAAGAGAACAGCTCAGCAGCCGTGGCATTAGCTCGAGGATAGGGTGTCCGACTCACAGTTTTGCTTTCTAGACAGTCGGAAAATCTAGGCATAAAACACACTTGTACGTTTGTTGTTTGGCCACAAAGCGAAGTTCGCTTCGGAAATGGCACAACAGACTATTTCTCTAGCGCTCCCGACCCTTCCGAGTGTCGACGACTCAAAGCTTTTAAGCAAATGTGGTCTGGGGGAACACGTACCAAGCTATTAACGGACGCAGGAATCCAAGGAATGGCTCTTTCCCCGTCGTGTGGTATTCTCACGCTTTATTAGACGTAAAAGCAGCACGACAGAGCATTTTTCCTGACCCCAGCTGTGCTTTTAACAGACTGCACCTTTAATGGAATCCCTAGATGTCTCTGTGCATCCGAGCTGTGACAGAACATGCCATTTCTAATGCAGTTTTTAAAGCAGCTCTTTCCACGTTGAATTCGACCCGGTGGCGCGGGGAAATTTTCCAGCAAAGCGCGATGAAAGAGAAGACCACCACATCCTGTAGGGCGTGTGAGACACTCATTAAAACCCTGTCGGGAAGTGTGCGGCGCTCCCAGAGTGTCCCGGATCTCTCTGTGCACAACACGGTCCGTCCTGCATCCTGGTCCCTTTGGGAAAACTTGTCGGTCAAGTTGCTGAGTCAAAGACACGCTGGAGATGTTCGCCTCTAGAGACTCGAGCTATGAAATTATATCCTGATTAAAATTTGCTTTGCTAGTTGAACTTTTGAAAAATGAAGCTTCAGTTGAGGTAGTGTTGGAGATATTACAAATGTTACTACTTAATATTTACTTATTTTCATCAAGCTTTCATGTTTTAACAAAAGGGACTCGTCTTACCTAAACGTTGCACTCAGTCCGTAAATAATAAACTTAAATATTTCTTTTGCAAAGACTTGAAAGACTTTTGCAACTTCCGTTCTCCACCCTTTTCGCTCTAGCTGCAAAGTGCACTTTGGCAGTTGAACACCACTAGAGGGTTGTCTACACAAAGTACGCAACCGTGCAGTACACAAACGTGTCCATCAGGACTCAGGAGGTTAAAGTAGGAATCTATAGGTTGTGGGTTCAGGGAGAATGCAGGAGTTGTTAGGGGTTCAAAGGAAGCGTGCACTAATTTTTTTAGAAAAAGAGTTTGAGCACTTGCATTTCAGTACTCGGCGATACCTAGTACTTACTAAAAACATTTACATTTACTAGTAACAGCATTAGTCATACAGTATGATAAAAAATGGGGCTAGTCTGGAATTAAGAACATTTAATTACAATAAAAACATATTACAGAATGAATTGAAAGTGTAAACAGTGACAGTACAACTCAATTTTCTTTTTCACTGCCAAGCACTGCCACAGCACGAGGAGCAATAATAAACATCTTTGCTATTCAGTACACAATAATTGAATAAACTAGCAACACGTTTCTCTCTCTTGCACGACTTTGCTGCAGCGTGAGTTGTGTTGGCTTAGAAACAAACTCTTTGTGCTCGTGTCGGTATTTTAGGGGCTTGATTAAATTACTTAATTAAACGCGCTACATTTTGAGCCTCTGGAAAATTTCGTTGAGCACCTTCATCCACTTTAAAATATGACGTGTTTGGCCTCTTCTCACCGAGCTCTGAGCTGTAGTGATGTGTGTAAGATGATTGAACGAAAGCCGAATTTCTCCTCAGTACCGCTGAGGACAGGCCACTCTTGTGTACTTGTGATTAACCCTTTATACGCCACTCAAACATAGACATTTCTCACTCCCGATATCGATTTCCGAGTACGAGTACTTTAGAAAATTAATTTTACAGGCCAAAAAAAAAAGTGTTTATTACTGCAACTAAAACTCACACTTTCAAGTTCGCTGTGAGTCAATCCGGAGGCTAAACACAAACAAAAATGAAAATCTCTACTTCTACATGCTACATGTTCCCATAAAATGCGACCAAAACTGAACCAGTTTGTGTCTTTTCGGAACAAACCTTGTACATATGTAGATTAAATGCAGATTCGTGTTATCAACATTCTGTTAAAACAAGAAAAAAAAATATATATATATATTTTAAGCGCCATAATGATCGTGCTTTGATGAAAAGGCTATTTATGGTATCATATTAGTGCCAAAAATATCAAACGTACATTTTTTAAATTCCTTTCTAACTTCCGTCTTCCTTCTTTCCTCCATTCTTTCCTTTCCTTTCTTTCCTAAGTTCTTTCTTCATTCCTTCCTTCATTTCCATCTTTTTCTATTTCCTTCCTTCCTCCCTCCTTCCTTCTTTCCTCCCTCCCTCCCTCATTTTTCTTCCTTCCTTCAAGCCGTGGTGATTAGGCTAAAATGAGAAATAAAAGTAGTGTGAAATAAGCACGATTGCGATAACCAATCCAGAACACCATCAGCTCCGCCGTGTCCTCCTTGCAGAATCTTCCAGACCTCGACGGCCTCTCTCACAGTTTTTGGTTAATTAAAACAAGTCTAGTCTCATTTTGCTCCCGTACCCGCCGCTCCGCCGCCCCTCCAGCTCGCCATTTAGCTCTGACCTGATTTTAATAGCAGTTGCCTATGGCAGCGCGGCCTGATGTAATAGAGGAAAATGAAAGAGACGCTATTATTTAAACCTGACAGTGACAAAGAAAGACTCTTCGCTTCTGCCACGTCGAGCGTGGAGTGTGACAGTGGCAGAATCACGACCAAAAGACGCACCAACAGAACAAATCTTGTGTGATTTACTGCTGACAAATTCAGCGGCGGTTCGGCGGGTTTAGCGTTTAACCGCCACAAAGTGTCATGTGCTGATTAGGTTTCCGGTTTGGAGCTGAAAAGGTCCAACATCTTGCAAACTTTTCTCTTCCAGATTCACTTGTTGTTCACCAACAAGTTTGGGGTCAAGTCGCTAGGCAATTTCTTGCATGGAATGGGCTTCATTTCTAAGAACAGGGAAAGACTGTCGAGTTTCATGAAAGTTCTCTATTTCTGGCCATTTTGAGCGTTTGATTGAGCCACAAGTGTGATGCTCGAGATTCTCAACTTGCTGAAAGGAAGGTCAGTCTTATATTAGCTTCTTTAACCAGCTCAACAGTTTCCAGCAGTGCTGACATGATCAAACGAGGCTTTTGCAATCATCCATTATCCTTCTGACACCATTAGCAAACACATTTTACCATTAAAACACTGGAGTGACAGTTGCTGGAAATGTTCCTCTATACACTTATGTAGATATTGCACCAAAAACCAGACATTTACAGCTAGAATAGTTATTTACCACATTAGCAATGTATAGAGTGTTTTTCTGATCAGTCTAAAGTTATTTTCATTGAAAAAAAAAAAAACAGTTTGTTTCTTTTAAAAATAAGGACATTCCAAAGTGATCCAAAACTTCGGAACGATTGTGTAGTTCCTGCGTAAATCATCACACTATTTCCCAACAGTTTAAGCTGAGGAACAAGGATTGACTGGGAGTCGAAAAATCTAAAAGTACTTCCTGCTGAGAGCTATCGATTTCTAGAGCGGTTTTGCCGTTTACTGCAACGGAAATCATGAGATTCCTTGAAAAATCCTTTAGTATGAACTCAGGAGATGACGCTGGGAATCAAACATCTGTACGCCAGAAGCAGAAAATGATTTTTTTTTCGATTGCGTTGTGCGTTTTGATTCAGTTGACTTTCAGAACCTCGGCAAAAGAAATAATCTGAAAACAAAAAACCCAGACATTGTGTCAGACTTTACAAAGACAGCGACATTAACTCATGAGCCTGAACTGGACAAGTGACAAGTTTTATACATTAAACATTTACTACATACAGTAAACTGCTAAGACTGTGTTTGGCCAGATTCACCATTGCGACAAATGATGCCACGTGATTCGCCAGAAAAGCAGAAAGGACTGAAAAAAAAAAACACAAAAAAACATTTGTGTATACAAATACACAACATACAGTACGCCAAGAAAAAAATGAGAAAAACATTGTGCACCAATTAAAAATAAGGTATGCAGTAATTGAGAGTAAAATATAAAGAACAAAGCCAAAAACAAACTAGCCAAAAACAAACAGTTTTTCCTTCACACGCGAGACAATCTGAGCAAATAAACAGTTCTACCGTTACACTTGTACAGTACGTCTGAAGAAAAGTATGAGCGTCATATCAGCTTGTTAAGATTTGTTCTGCAGCATAAACAGTGTTTGACAAGAAGACACGTATAAGAGCAACTGTGAGTCGGAAGATGAAACTTCTTGATTGACTGATTTCGGAAAGAAGGAAAATTATCCCCACAGTATTTTTTTTAACACAGATTAATATTTTGGGGGTTTTACTTTTTAATTTAGAATTTTTAATTTTTTTTTTTTTTTTACGGTTTTGTTTGACACAGTTAAAATTGTGAAACGCGCCTTACAAATGCTCTGAACTTAAACTTGAAAAAAATCTGCAAAAATTAACAGAAATTGGTAGTTTATTTAATGTAGTTTATTTTATATTAAATTTAATAATATATAATTTAATATAATTGAATTTTTTTAATTAGTACAGAGTAAAGGTTGTGGGTTCGATTCGCACCCGTATATGATAAATTTGATTGTTTTATTATAATGCAATTTAAGTTGTTTGAATACAAGCGTCTGCTAAAAGAAAAAAAAAACATAATTTGCAAATACTTATTTTTGTGATTAAGTTAGAATTACATTTCAGTCTTTTAATTGTCTTTTAACTATTTAAAATTGGATAAAAAAAAATATCCCCACAATTTTTAAAACCATTTCCATTGCATGGATTGGGAAAATTAAAGTTATTATTATTTTTTTTAATATATAAAAATAAAACAAATGAAGAAACTTCTACAACACCGCCCATCTGGTAAAATAGAATAGCCAATAGGACGTTACAGAATTAGCCTTTTACAAACATAAAAACTAACAAGAAATGTTTAAATAAAAAAATGTCAAAAAAATGTTTAAAGTAACATTATCAAACATACAAATCTTTTTTTTCTTCCACGCATCTTCGAATTTAGCACCAGCCATTTTAATCTATAAGAGTGTTGTTGCTCGCACACATCAAGAAATTAGTGCGACAACCAAAACTAGAAGGAGAAATGACTTTGCCGGATACCTTTGAGGTCAGACTCTCACATCCACTATGGATCTGCCTCTTGTTTAGAGACGAAATTACAGTCGACACATGTGCTGACACGATAAAAGCAATTATTGAGTTAGGCAATGATCTACTAGACGCCAGAGCGCTGAGGTTTCAGGTTCTAGACAAAAAGAGAAAGACATTTGAGAATCAGGATAAGAGATGTTTTAGTCAGACATCAATTTGTTATTGGCAGAATAAATCTTGAAGTTTTGCTTTAATGCTCAAATCGACGAGTATGTTAAGTCTTTCTCCTTGAGAAAAAAAGACAAGTCTAGGCCACAGACTGAGATCTCTCTTAAGTCGCACTCCATTATTAGACTTAAAAGACATATATGCTTCAATCCCGAACCTCGGGTAAATCGTATGGCACTAAAGATAAAGTGTTTTGATAAGAACCAGCTCCAAGGCCTTGTTTCGAATCTCAGCTTCATTGGGAGACACACTTCTTCACATTTGCAATCTGTTGTATGAAGAGTTGGTTAATTATAATTTGTGCAACCTAATGGGCTTTGAGGATTGCATGGTAAGTGTGGTTATTAATATCCGCAAACTGCTGGCACTTAACCGCAGATGGTTTCCTGCCTGCGATGTCCTACAGCCTTCTGTTAAATCTCTAATCTAAAATTATTATCTAACACTAATATTTATCTGGCATGAAAAGGCGCGACTAATTAAGTCAAGTCTTGTCAAAACGAGGGGCATTTGAGCTTCGCCGTGGGATTCAATTGAAGTCCTGGGCTGTGCGTTATTACAGTAAAATATCATCATTTTATTATTGGCACACAAATGCTTTATTGTTTTTATAAATTGTATACACACAAGCACATAATTACAACATTTATTTTATCTTGAGATGAACTTCTGAATTAAATCTGAAGCAGATTAGGTTTTGGGAGCTGTCCACATCCGTGGTGCTGAACCATTACTATTATATAAGAATAAACACAGCACCACAGATGAGTAGCATTTTCCGGCCAGACTCGATCCCATGGCACTAGTTGATTTCCTGTGGCCTGGATTCTAAACTGCCAAACTTGAAGTTGATGTTATGTTTAGACTCATATGTAAATGAGCTCCTGCCTAGTTGCATATTTATGTCAGACAACCACAAGCACTGTACCAGAGTCCGAATATACATATTTTCTCTGGCGATGAAAGCAAAGGTCAAGTTTTCAGTGGCGGCCACGGCATATGTGACTGAACTGCCAAAATGAGATTTAAAAGATCAGTGTGTTTGGAATTCAAAGCATGATGCTCAAAAGTTTTGCTTTACTTTTGAAATGTATAGCGGACCACGCACATCTAAAAGGATTTGCAGTGTGCACATGCATGACAATCCTGTTCTTGGATTTAAATTTGGATTAGCATAGACAGTCCAAGCATGGCACTCGGTCGATTTATATTTAAATCAGACATTTCCTGACAGAATGTGAGTAGTACCGTCCTCCTAAAATGCACGTGTTTTCAGAAAAGCCACTGATGGCAAGTGAAGAGCTCCTGCGAAAACCTCCGTGGCAGGTTAGATGCCGTCAATGGAACTATGAGTAATGGCCAAACGGGGAAACAGCGACTCCTAGCGATTTTTCATTCGCAACAAGGAGAGAAAAGTCGTTTTTTCTTTGAACTGATCGACCACAATTAAATCGAAAATAGTAGTAAAGTAAATTGATTTAATTTAAGACTCTCTTAAATATGCCATTCCAGCACTAAGAATCAGCATCTAACAGTTTTTCTACTAAGATTAACAAACCACAGAAGCAAATATAGTTTCAAACTGAGTCAATTTAAGCACGAGCTTACTTTGCAACAATGCGCTCATAGATTATTTCGTTCAGAATAATGAATGCAAATATACTCACAGTTGTTTGCCCCCAGCGTAGTTGTTAACGCGCACAGAAAGGCAATAGCGTGGATGCCGAGCGCGTCCATCATCATCATCATCATCTTCATCCGCGTGCCGCCGAAAGCACAATCGCGACTATCCAAGTCCCTATATATTCCCAGTCAGTGTAAAATAGCTCCGGTCCGGGTTCGAGTCCCGCGGCTTTTCGGCTAGTCTCTCCAATAATGATGAAGCGAACGAGTTACTAACCCCATAGTTCCTCTTGGAGACGTATGCAAAGCTTCTCAAGGCATACGGAGTTGTTGTTTTCTTTTGTCTTCTCCCGCCTCTTTTAAACGTTCTCTTTATCTCGATGTTCATACATGTGAGTCATAGTTCCACACGTGATGATCCAGCGAACAGGGTCTGTGGTCAGACTCGCAACGTTTGCAACGCCTGAGTAAGAGTCACAGCGTGGGGATGTGAGAGGTGTGTGCTGAATGATACAATCTGTGGAAAGCAGCTGAGTTTTTGAGAGAGAGAGAGAGAGAGAGAGAGAGAGAGAGAGAGAGAGAGAGAGAGAGAGAGAGAGAGAGAGAGAATGTGGGGGGTTTCAGCACCAGGACGTGGACAGCTCTCAAGTAGGAGCTATACGGTACAGTAGCTCTGTTTTTTTATCTATTTTTCTGCTATATAAAATTGAAAGTATTATATTTGTATACACTATTTTTATTATATAGTTTTTTTTTTCTATAGATCTTTTTTCCCTAGACCATGATTTCAACTTTTTATATTTTAATGATGTCTGTTTATTTTAGCAAATTCAAATTACTCTATTTCTATACGGTCATTACCAGAAGGCTATCATTACATTTTAATTAGATTCAAAGATTTTAAATCCAAATAATCAGGAGGGTAAGTGTCAAGTAAACATGAGAGGAAATGCATACATATAGTACTATTATAGTGTAGTACTAATAGTAATGTTCAACAACGTATGACGATAATTTCAAATAGCAAGCAGAAAAAAGAAATTGAGAGAGTTTGTGTCCACAAAGTGCATGCAAACTGCAACCAGATGCACTATTTACTTAAAAAACTTAACACCCCTTCCACACACACACACACACACACACACACACACACGCACGCACACACATGCACACACAAGCACAAACATGCACACACACACTATGCTATAATCTCATGACAGGCCACAGGGCACAATGACGTGTTTGAGACTAGATTATGAGAATCAAGACCACAGACATTAAGGCATTAATCTCAGAGGTCATTTGGACAGGAAAGGAATGTGTCCTCTATTCAGCCACTAGAGACTGATACACTGATTGACACACAATATAAAAATAATTGATTTTTTTTTTCTTTTTTGTCTGAATAAAAATCCTCAGATGCCCCTTTGACAAAACTTTCGAGCTTTGAAAAAAATAAACATGTGTTTTTTTTGTTCAAAGACTCTGGTTTCTTGTAGAATTTCATGTATAAAACATGCATTAAACCTTTGAAGCCTGAATGAGGAAAAAAAAAGAAAAACAGTTGTTCTGTAAGAGACGCTTCTTGTAGCAAAGCCGAGACTTCCAGAATTTTTACCTACTGTACGTATTACAATTTGTTCTTGTGATATTTTTTCTATGTTCATGCTGTTAGACAGACAGGTTTTATTTTCCCCTAAAATACTCACAATCTGCTCTCAATACATTACAGGTTTTTAAATTTCATGACTAGGTGATGCAAGAAGAAAGATGGTAATGATGTTCTGGTCCTTAAGGGGAAACTTCATTTGGAATAATTTCCCTCCATAATCCATAATGAATTTAATTGATTTGTATTAAAACCTCATAGCTCTGTGTTTTTTTTTTTATTTTATTAATCAAATACAACTGCAATTATTTTATGATATTGGTTGAAAATGACCAATATTATGTTCGGGTCAAATTGATTTACATTTTTTTTTTTATTTAAATTTTATTTTATTTTTTTGACTGAAAATGATAAGCAGACAAACAAGTTTATTAGCCGTACAGATAAGAGACATTTTTTTTGAGTCTTTAAGAATATATTAATTAGCACTAATTACTCATTCTGTTTTAATATGATTAAAATTCCGAGACAGTTTAGATGTTGGATTACACGCAAGTTGTAGATAATTCTGCAAAAACACCGTAAGTGAATGATAACCAAGATACGTTGTGTTCGCCTAAAAAACTCCTAATTCATTAATGTAAAGTATTTTACTGTACCCCAAAGGGTTTCGGAGTTAAGAAATAAATTATTTAATTAAATAATTATTATTATATATTAGTCATTTTAAATTATTTATTAATTTATAGTACTTTTACAATTCTATAACTAAAGAATCAGAAATGCAGCACAGTAATTGGATCACACCGTCCAATCTTGAAATGCAACAATCTTGTACTTGAGAAAAGAAACTGAAACAAAAAAAAATTAAACTAACAATTCATATTTGCATAGATATTAATTTGACTAAACAAATGAATAAATCCTTCATCCAAACAGAGTGACAACCTCGTATTTGACTTCCCTCCTCTAGTCTTTTTAAGACATCCAAACAGAACTATCAATTAAAATAAATAGAGGAATCAAGCAAGAGTCAATCTTCTGAACACATGCTGTAGGCAGGAGAAAACGGCTTCACTTTGCAACATTTACTCATGCGTGTTTAAGGGAATGAGCTGGAGAATCCAGGAAACCAGCCAACAGCCAATGCACTAATTAAAATCCCGGTGATGCTAATGTTAAAGACAAACAGCAAACAAACTGAAAAGTTTCCGCCAAAATGACATCACGCATGAATGGTGAACACCCAACCCGCACGCATACGAATACGTGATAGTAAAGCAAACCTAGCACGTCTCAGAGTGTCGATAACACAACAAACGGTCAGGAAAAATGCAGGGATGTCAACTGGACTCATCCCACTTCAAAGTCCGATCTGGCACAGTTGTTCCACTCTGAAACCTGATAGACTCTCCTCAGTCATCCGTATGGTCCTGAAGCAGATGGGTATTGACAACTGGCTGACATCCAGTCAGAGAGAGAGTTGTGTGTGTTCACTCTTCTGGAGATATCAGCCTGTCTGCATAGTTCTTCTCTTCCACATCCGTGCGGATGTGTATTGGATTTAATTATGGCTTGTGTTAGCTCAGAGTGAAGAGCAAAATCTATACACAGCACAAGACATCTCTGGCTCCTCCGTGTGCTCACAAGCCATTTCAGAAAAACTTTGGTTGTTGGTTGCAAGATCCTCAGTTTGTTGGTATTTATCAGAGTCGAGACTAGGCACGAAACAAACTTCTGGAGTTGCACTTGCAAAGCAAATGTTTGTGAAGATGAATCCCAGGCCGACAGATGTGTGTCCACTCTGTGTGTAGACTTGATGAAGATCACGTATCCAGACCACGTTACATCACTTACTGCCAAAGTACAAGTTCAAGTTTATTTATATAGTGCTTTTCTTAGTTAAGAACAGCGCAAAGTCGCTAAAAGTACTTAAGAGTAAAATGACTTTGTTACTTTGGTACTTTCGGCTACTTTGTACTTGTACTGAGTATCTATAAAACTGTAACCAACTTTAACTCTCTACTTGACTACATTTGTGTAGTATCTTTACATTTCAATCATTTAGCAGAGGCTTTTATCGAAAGCGACTTACATTTCATTACAATTTTTACAACTCAACAAATTCCAGCTTTTCACTCAGGAAATTGAATCCATGACACTTACTTGTTACATTGTAACATTGAATTACAAGTTGTAATTTTAAAACACTAAGATCCTGTAAAATTGAATGCTTAACGACTTTTACTTTTTGGAATAGGTGACTTGTAACGTGTAATGGAATCATTTTTACAGTAGGGTATCCATACCTTTCAGGAACTCTGTACACCCCTGCACTCCCCTGTGATGTGAACATAAAAAATGGCATCCTCCAACTTTGAAGTTGCTCATGAAGTTAGATTTGCTTAATAATAGGAAACGGTTTGGTGTTAGAGGAGTAGAAGTGAGTGGAAACCTAATGCCTTGTGGAAATTTGAGAAGATGCTAAAAATTGGACACGTTCATCTTCCGGTACTTACAGAAAGCTATTGGCATCTATTAGAAAATCCAATCTGCATTGGAAGCTGGCCTGGACTTCCTTGTCTTTCCACAACTCAGAATGGATCAGATGCGTTTCAAGCGACACAAGTTCACAGTTTAATATTGAAGAAACTTCTAGCTTCCTCTGAGATTCTGTTTCATCATTAGCTGACGTGTTTGCCGGAATCAAAAATTGCTGGTTGCTTTCCAGTCAAGCATGAAGTTATATGTACAAATCAAGTCAAAAAAAAAACGCACGAAAGTAAAGTGTGTAACTTCCCACTCCCCCAATTGCTATGAAATTTTAACTGCTGCACAGTCTTTAGAAATCTGAAATCCACTGAGGTCATCTAACATCCCGGTTCTACTGTAGGGAAATCAGAGCAGCACTGAGAATGGCGAGGAACCAAAGCGGAAAAAACGTGGTATCCGTCATGGATCACTGGCTTATATGGAGGGCGTCATACACAGGGGTTGAAATCATCCGAGGCTGAAATGACGAGTGAACCTTCCCAACGGGGCTAATGGCCACCCATCAAATCAAGAGTCGGAAGGCACGTACCAGAAAAGTGCAGATGTTCCACTTTAATAATGATGGCGTGTTTGCCTAGGTTTGGAAAGGGCAACTTGGGTCAGATGAAAGAATGGTTCCCATGCATCTGCGCACAATAGAGCGAACATCTGCTTTTAATGGATTCTGTCCCACCTCTCTGAGAAGCCAGATGGAAAAAAACGAGAGATAAAAAGCCAACAGGAGGATGTGTTGGAAAAGGCGTCTACGGAGAAGGCAAGCGCTGGGAAAGGTGACTAATTACGCCTCTGATGTCTGAATTCAGACTGTGAAAGTGAATTACACATCTAACAGCCCGTGACCCCAGAGAACTCGTGATTGCTCAAGGTATTACAAATATTTCACAGATTTTATTTCCCCAGAAAGACGAGGTGGACGTGCTACCCGTGGATCTGCATTCTCTTAATCTGGTTAAGTAAGAAGCAATTGAGTCTGGCTGACAAAGCACTTCATCCTTAATGGAGTTTCTTCTCAGCAGAAAGGAAAAAACCCTCTGTTTTTTATTTCCGAGAAACATACACCCATTACCTGGATCTGGTGACTTCCGCATCAACCTGTCGGCATGGCGAGTCTGTGGGTAAATTAAAGGACCGATCCACCCGTTTCCAGAGAAAAGCCATTAACCTCTTGCATTAGCCAACCCCGGCATATGCTGAAATTCATTCGCTTTTACGACCAACCATATCGATCATTACCATTATAAAGCCATTATGATGACTTCCATAAATGTCTGAGATTTGTGTTCTGGTGGAGTTTACACACAAGTTCGACCTGGAAGGGTAAAGTTTGGGTCTAAACGAGCTATTGGAATCATTTCTGAGAGATATCGAGAAGATGCTTGCAGGTTTCGTTGAACGAAGGTCAAAATTCTTCTCAGTTCTACTGTTAATGGCTTCTCTCTCTATGATCTTTACGTTGTCGTTTCGTGTCAGCAAATCGACTAACTACAGTACTTGTGGTTTGTGGGGAAGAATCAGACTTTTTGTGAGGGTGTTTCCTCCAGGTCTCCAGTTTTCTTCCCACAGTCCAAAAAATCTTCAGTGAATTGGGATTGGACAATTGACCTGAGTGTGTGTCCCACCTCAGAGTGGCTGGGATTGGCTCCAGCTCCCTGTGACCCAGAAATAGAATCAGCGGGACAAAAGAATGAATAGATGGAAGGAAAGCCACACCTATTAGCAGCTACCGAGGACGGACAGGGTACAAATAACAAGATAGTTTCTCTAACAATGTTTCTCAAAAAAGCATGAAGTCTAATTAATTAACATGTTTAAATGCTTAAATATTGCATGTTTTGATTGTTCTTCTTCCAGCGATGCAAGCCCTGCCTTAGCATTAATCCACACTTGCCAGTGTTAATTCCTGTCAAATTAAAGAGTTGTTTACGCCACCCTCCTCTCCTCTAATAGACTCTCCGTCTAATTCTTTTTCATTTTCTGGGTAGAGTTTTCCTCTCGCTCTCTCCGCAGCTGTCACTGTGGCATTAATGTCTGTGTCGGACTGCGGCGGCTTGAAACACTGTTTATCAGATGCTTCTTTTCCTAAGAGCTTCAGACTCACCACCACTCATATGCTGTCTGCCCAAGGGGAGCCCAGGCAGTTTGTCAATAGGCCCATTATGCGACCTGTCAAAAAATATAACAAGGGACCATGGCTCTCTTGGTTACTGTCTGAAAAGCTAACAAGGACCTGCTGCACACTATTTTCTCTTTTATTGGAGATTAAATGCACACATGCAGCAAAATAAACCGATTCGAGATGTGCTGCTAAGATTTTGTGAATGTGTTGATTTCGTGAAGCTTGATTGGGATTTGCCGATAGGTTGAAATCAAGGTTGTAACTTCCTTTAACACTGTGTAAATGTAATATAATATATTTTAGAAGTTCACACTTACTGTACGTATCGTGCTCGCGAACAGTTATCTCACAGACTTCTGCATACAGTTGAGGAAACGTATATGTGTAAAGCAAAAGATTTTTCTACTATTTGCTAAACTTTTATGGCTCGATTTGAACCAAAAAACCCTACCTAAAATAGCCATGACGTTTTTCAGTCCTTCTGTCATGGCCTTCTATTAGAGGGTAGTGATGTGTCGTTCGTGAATGATTTGTTCAAAATGAACGAATCTTTCATGTGACTCGGAATGAACGGGTCTTCTCAGTGAACGATTCGTCAACGATAGTAGCGAGCAGCAGCACTCAGTATGTTCGTGATTCGTTCAAACGGATCACCTGGTCTCCGCTCATTTGATTCACTTGTGACGTGAGCGCCGAGCTGCGCGCATGCTCTGTAGCGAGCAGCACTCAGTACGTTCGTGATTCGTTCAAAACAGACCACTCGAGTCTCGTTCACCGCTCATTTGATTCACCTGTGACGTGAGCCCATAAAGCTGTTAAAAGCAAAGGGCAGATGCAGGAAAGGAATGGGCTTCCATAAGTGACTCAGAAACTTTGGGCATCTAGGAACTGGCAGTCAAATAAAACTTTGTTCAACTTTTAGCAAAGAAAAAAGTTTCAATTACATTGATATGACTTTTTCATATCATGAATTTTCATGAATGAACTAAATCATTATTTACAATTGTTTATCTATACACTTTTTTTTAATTTGTAAAAGTATCTGTGAATAGCTTTTCTGAGTAGAGTTTATCTTTGTCTTTATCTGTGAATTGCACTAAACCAGAGTGAAACATACAGATTACTCCATTCTCTTGGACCTGAACCTTTGACCTTAGTGTTTCAAGGTCAGGTAAAGGTAACACTTTCCATTCCTTGATTATATCAATGCAATGTTTCAGAAACTCTCTTAATTTAAGGGAGGACTAAGCTTTCATTGTGCCTTCATTGTGGACTTTTTTTTTTTAAATCCTTTTGAACATTAAATATATTTTATCATTGCCATTGATAGTTTTGAAGTTTAACTGACACGCCTGTGTTTTAATAAATATGTCTTTCAAGCCAACAGTTAATATTGAGATTCTTTCGGGTTTATTGCAAATATATTGTTAAGAAACTAAGAAAATATATTGCAAATTGAACAAAAAGTCAATTGTAATACAGATTTAAATGAGTTTACATTCATTTAGATTTTACTCTTCAAATATCGAATTTGATAAGATGGTGCTTTGGTAAAATACTTGCGAGCCATTTATGAAAGAAAAAAAAGATAGTGGAACATAGTAAAACTAGAATTGAAATTATACTCTTCAAAAAAAATACTTCTTTAAAATGTGTAATGGTGACACTTTCCCATTCCTTGATTACATGGGCGAAAAAGTTGCATTTTTTGTAGCTAAAAATGCACATTATTGGCAAAGCAATACTATCATTGTTGTCTGTGTGTATGTGTGTAAAACAATTCCACATCCACAGTCCAATATGGAAGACAAACTGTTCTCTTTTGGAGCCTCGTGGGTTCCTCAGACCGAGTACAGTTGCTCAAATAGAACATTGTTGTTCATTAGTTAAACAGGGTCAGTCCTGATACCGTCTCTCCCACATCAGCACCACGTTCCCCCTCGCTGCGGCCCACTCAGCAGGTGTTTATGGGTAATTGCAATGTTTGGTGCTTGTGATTGTTTGTGCTGATGGTGGCGATTCCTTCCCAGGCATGTCTATAATTTTAGGATAATCACTTTGGTATTACACATACATTTTAAACAGCAGAAGGCTATGGGGGCCATGATGACAATTAGGGGAAAAAAACGGTTAGGGAGTTTTAAGGGACTGACACAAACAACACGTTGTGCTGAAACAGAAGCAACCAATCAAAGAGCTTTGTTCAGGTAATGTTTTTTGTGCTTTGAGACAAAAACGTGAAACGCAAAATCAGAAGAGGCTGAAGGTGATTTTAAAATCTCCTAATCCTTACGCTGGAAGTACAACTCCAAAACCTCTACCACAAAGATCCCAGATGTTAACTTTGTGAACACAGAAGCTCGATTCTTTTCTCCCATTTTTTGTTTTGTTTTGCTTTTTTGGAGCCCTTTGCTCATCTGATGATCGGCATCAGGGCTTTCTGAGTCTCACGATTGCCAAAGCATAGGGATAGAATGGCATTTGATCATCTCTCTGCATAATACACAGCAAATAACGCAGGATTCCGAGAGCTCTCTGAGCCTTCCATCCAGCTGTACCGGAGTCAGTCATCCAGCCGAGTCGATCCGGCAAACATGTGAAAGACACGCCAGCACCTGAAGGCATTAGCGGAGTTGTGAAGACACCTGGAAAGAAACCAAAATAACTGTTCCACATACATGCTAGAACTTTTCAAGTGTTTTTTTTTTTTTTACTGAAGCAACAGGTGGGTTATGCTCTCTGTGTTGTTCCTGTTGGTGCAGCCGTGTGGAAAATAAAATAATAAATATATAAAGCATATAAATATAAATATACGTATACATTTATATTTAACTAATTTAACTTGTTAAACTAATGAACAACAATTAAATTCTTCTGGAAAACAAAAAAAAAAAGAATGTAAAAGAAATTTAAAATACTGTAAACAATCAGTAAATGCATATTATAGTGAATTGAATTATTTAAATGTTTTATTTAAATAGAGAAACCTGCATTAAAACAGAACTTTATTTTATGTGATGTATCTTATTAAGGCTAGAATAAAATAAAAAAAAATATTATAGAATATTATTAAAATAATTAATTATAATGATGATGGAAAAAATAAAACAAAACAAAGGTGTATGAGTCTCATGATCATGCACGTGATCATTTTTTATTCAAAATGTGGATGGTCATTTTTTTCTTCTTTTGCAAATGAAAAACAAAAACATTTTGAAACATGTATTGTGTCTTGTTCATTTTATAAACAAGCCCACAGTGTTATGATGCGCCAGGTGAAACAGAAAGATTGGCAACAAAGCATCCTGGGAAATGAAGTCCATGGAAACGTGACACACAGAGTACATTATATTCTTACAAACATGTTTATTCTTCACTTAAGTGGCTTTGAAGAATCTCCATTGACACGAGGCTTAAACGCTCTTTGGAATCCAGACGTTTATGGCGTCACAAAATCCTGCTGATTTAAATTGCATCGAAACGCCATGGGAAAAGTCACCACCTCCTCCTTTCCGTTTTTATATTTGTGGCTCGGAATGACCCACCTATAAAATAAGCAGTTCCATTAGATTATTTATTTGTTTGTCTGTTAGAGGAAATGAGAAGGAATGGGACTGACCTCGTCCGCCAAAATGTTTCTCTTTATAGATAAGGCTGGGTGGATCTGCTGTCCCTGGGCTATTGTGTTTAATGAAAATGAAGACCCTCTGTTGCCCGCCGAGGACTCTGCAGGTGCCAAGCGCTGATCTATTATTCCCAGACAGAGGAAAAAAGAAAGAAAGAAAATGGCACAGGGTAAAAAGCAGACCAACAGTTTAAATTGCAGCATGATGAATCCAGTTTCTCCATTTACAATCGCACTTGCATCACGAAGACTCGAGTGATCCGGCATTGAGCGCTCGGGTCAATCTCCAACTCGGATTGGATTTCGCCAGCACTGATTCTTTATCGAAAGCTCCGATCAGGTCAGGAGCCGTGGCCCATCTGCTGGCAAAAAGCCGCCCGTGACGCTTGGCCTGCAACTGCATTGATCTGAAGCAAGCATGGAGAATCTAAACACACCCGTCCACAGATGGGGGCAGATAATCGGCCGACATGAAAATGAGAATCAGAGATGCCTGGACTACTGAGAGCCACATTAACTATGGAATGCTGTGCCTAGCACAATAACAGACTCAGAATCAGTGAGTCAATTTAAGTCTAGACTGAAGACGCGTCTCTTTAACAAAGCATATATTGATCTGATATAATAATGTACAGAATACGTTAATATAATCGTATAGAAAGGCTGCCTAGTCTAGTGCTCGGAACCGAATAACACCTGCACCTCCTTAAACTGTCAAAATCTTATGTAGAGTGCAGTACGACCAACCGGAGGAGTGTCGTGCGAGCAGATGGACATGACATCTATCAGACCGCTTGGGAAGATCATGCTGTCTCAATGTCATAGCGGAATCACATTATCCAAAGCCACTTTCCAAACCACCAGCATTAGAATTAAACAAGAAAAAGATCATTGCAATCGTTCACTTCACTCATAGTGTGTTTAATAATCCAGGAATGGAAATGGGATAATGATTATGGAGTCTGTGTTTGAGTCAATCTTCCAAATTGAGTCAATATCAAGTTCAAGTTTATTTACAAAGCGCTTTTCTCAGTCCCAGACCAACGCACAGCTCCTATGCAGAATTAGGGAAAAAAAGTCTTTAAAAAGAAAAAAACACGCAACATTAATCTGTGTTCCAAATTAGGAAAAAAAGAGTCAATTAAAAGAAAAAAAAAGTTCTTTGTTCATTGTTGTTCAGACGGACTATGACCAAAAGTGTCACAGTAAAAAGTTGAACTTTTATGTTGAAGTGTCCACGGCCTTGAAAACTCCTGTCTCGCTGCCATGTTTTGTATATTCAGAACCGTATGTGTCGTCATAGTTACCCAGCTGTTTCTCACTCATCTCGTTAGTCGTTCCAGGTGTTGGTCGTTGTCATGTCATTGTGTTTTGTATTTATACCCTGTTGTTCATTGTCTCGTTGTTGAATTGTCGCAGTTGTTTCCTGTCACTCGTCTCAATTTATGTTCACGTGCTGTTGGATTAAACCTCTTTGAAAGAACATTTAACCCCTCGTGATAAAAACAAAGATATTCTTGTTTTCTAGTAATTCCTATGACAAAACATTTTGTTTGTCTTTCATCTTTAAATAATAAAATTATGCTATGTTTACACCTGCAGCAACAAACAGTTATGAGCTCCTCGGTTTACTTTAATAAACGAAATTGAGATTTTAATCATTTTTATCAATCTATATTTGCAGACAAGGATTTTTTTAATTTGCATCTTATCTTATCATATCTTAAATACCAAGATTAATATTTGCAAAACAAAGTTTTTTATGAACGAAGAGTTGGAATCTCTCCAACTGAGGATAAATGCTTCGATTCCACAAATTCTTTTTATTTACTCTACACGTAAAACACTCACCGTGGCTAAAAAACAACCCGCTTCACACAATAAAGTCGAGTTTTGTTGTGCTATTCATTAGTGGAACGACACTCCGTGTGTCTCACCTCATGCTGGCTTCTTACCACCGCTTAGCGAAAAGCGAAAGCCACTATTCTTTTATTCACGCCATCGATTTAGACCTTTCTGGACCCATGCGCTCTTGTTGGTCATCACACATTGATAAAACTGTCTAGTTAATTGATTTCATGAGATTGTTGGAAAAGACGTCCGTTTCGCTTTCACTTCGGAAGAGATTAGCACAATTGAGTCTTTAAAACCAAGAACCAACTCAAGTGTTCTATATAAAGAACAATATATATATATAAAAAAACTAATTTCAAGTTTTGCGTAATTACCCATTGAAATCATCCAGTCTTGTTCTGTATTGAAAGAATACACAGTACTGAAACAAACACACGCTAAAGTCTGTATTGTGAACTAACAATAGCTTTGGGACTTTCTAAGACATTTTCCTTCTTCTTAAAGCACTAACAGTCATTTGCCGTTTGATGAGTCATGATTCTCGTTTCTCATTTTATTCCAAAAAATCCTTGAATTCCAGTTCAAATTGCTTCTATTGTTACGCCTGGGATTGAAATCATTTGAAGTGATGACACGAGTAATTTATGAGAAGGTGATTTTATGCATTTATGGCTCAGAGTGCATAATTTTCTCACTCATGGAGTAGCCACTCAATCTCCAGCGTGCCAAGAATTTCCCAGTAAAATCAACGCTTTCAAACGTAGAAAATACCTAAAAAATTATCTTGCCTTTTATTCACAAGTTGATAAAAATCAGTCACATGTGGTTGTAAGCTTTATTTCAGGGCTTGTTGTTGCCCCCTGACTTGCCCCACCCAGTGGCTCAGCAGTTTTTGCTCACCGCTGAAGTTCATGCTGAGAAACTATGAGTGGAAACCAGGAAACAAAACTGGAATAGGACTTTTCTTGGCTGCTAACTGATCTACTTTTCAAATATAACTTCTCAGTCTGACATTTTGAGTAAAAAAAAAAAATAATACAAGAATCATAGGTGCATTTATCAGCCTTGTATACGTGTCCTAGCTTATCAAAGTATTCACAATAATGAAGACCAATACCACCGTGTCAATATTTTCATAAAGCCATATTGCAAATTAAATAATTAAAACTTGGTAATTAAGGTAGGCAACTGTGATCCATAAAAGATAAAAATACCTATAACTCTAAGATAACAGATGTTCATGGGTTTGTTTGCTTCTTGTTTGCATTGGGGTGATCACCAGGGGAATGTGTTTGGTCTTATCAAATTGACCCAAAAATGAAGCTCTTTAACATCAGACAACTGTAACTCGTGTGAGAAAAGCTCTTAGTTCTATTTGTTAATAAAATAGAACAAAGATGGCATAGTTTTTATAATGACATCATCCTTCAAGCTGGTTGCCCAAAGCAGGAGGAAGTGGAACAGTTCTAGCGGTCGGCTATGAATGATGTTTACTGTAAAGAAGACAGTTTTAGGGCAATTTGTGTATTGATCCACTTTGAAATATCCACTTAAAACCTGGCCATTTTAATTCGGTGATTTGAAGATTTGTAGCTCTTTTTATAGGCTAATCTACAGTTTTATAGCTCGATAATAAAATTCTAATTAACTTCAACTGGTGTTTATTTAGTAATGGAGATGCAATCTATCATGTTCATCTAAGAACCGGCGGCTCAGATTTTTCTCTGATCCAGTTTTTTCCTTCAGTTTCCCTAGGCAACAGAATTCAAAGTAATTACCTTGGAATCTCGTAATTGTACATATATTTAGCAGACGTGAATATTCAATTAATTTAAAAAAATCTAGCATTAATTTCAACTTGATATTATGTAGAATGACTCTAACGGGTTTCCTTCCAGCGATATCACGCTCCTTATAAATCTTCCTGCAACGTTTTCCCTGACTCTGAAATGAGTTAATCAGCATCTCTACTATAAATTAATGAACTTGAGGAACCTAAGACAAAAAAGTACATTTGGCGAAAAAACGAAACCGCTCAAAGCACTAAGCGCTCCTGGGAAATCGGATTTGTTTGCAACAATTAGTCACCAATTGACACATCGTCTACCAGTCAGACCCACGGCAATGCAGAACTCATTAAATACCGCTGCATTTGTCAAACATTTTGACCCAGATCTGAAAAAAAGAGCAGTGTGTATGTATCTGGGTACAAAGCGAAACTTTTGTGCTTTGACAGTGTATTTCATAATGCATAATTAATCACGCAGCACTCAATTATTTACTACAATGCAGAGGTTCGGCATTTTTCCCCTAACGCCAAGGGATCAGTCGTGTGTACATTTGTCTTGTCTATGGATCCCAGTATGGCTTTTGTGAATTCCGCTGTAATCAGTCATTCATCTGAGAGAAAGAGAGAGAGATAGAAGCCTCGAAGTCAAGCCAGAGAGACAATCACAGGTTTCCCAGTTGTGTTAATAGAATCATGCCTGTGTGTAAAACCCTTGTTCCTCTGTGTAATCGGGGTTCCTTTGACACTCAGGCTTCTCTAAACAGCCTTCAGCCATCATATCAAACACATGAGATGAATATAATGCTGTGAGCAATTGGTTACATTTTTGGGAGGTGAATAATAACAAAGACAATTTAGTGAATGAAGAAATGTGGTAAATGAAAGAAAATAAGTACACTGTTATGAGTGAGAATGAAAGTGTAGTAACCTTGAACGACTGTTTCCAGATACACCACGATACATTCACGATCCATTTAAATATTTTAAAAGCTGACACATTGGTTGCTTATCAATTGTAACTTTCACACACAGATAAATGTGACTAGAGGTGACCTGTGACGCCACTTCGTGATGCAGACAATTTCAAGTAGTTTTACCTTTATCTATACGACCTTTATGCTTCTGGCTTTGTATTAGAATCCTTCTGCGCTCGCAGAACCCTGGGGATCCTATTGCAACTGTTCACGTAAGAAATTTCTTTCATGATGTACTCGACTCTAATGCAGACGAATCCGGAAAAAAAAGATTGAGCGCTTGTCAAGACTTTTTTACAAAGCCGACTAAGATTTTGATCTGATCACAGAACGTAAAGACTAATGTATTTAATGCACTTAGAAGACACATATAGAGAATAGAGCGTTTTTTATATTTGGAGTGAGTACATAGTCATAGTACAGTATCGGGTAGTAGATCTTTGAATTCTACCTTAATTATTTAAACAATTTTGATCACAAAATGAATTTCATTACTATACTATACTTGAGATCACATTTACTATTACTATACATTTGATTTATTTAGGGTTAATTATTAAAGGCTAGGTAACCCCAACCTAATCCTAAACTTACCAATCCTAACTTAACATAAACAACTCTAACTCTAACCTAACCTAGCCCAACTTAAACAACTCTAACTCTAACAGCGCTTCTAACTGTGCAAATGTGCCACCCGACCAAAAAAAGATCTATTATTACCTAGTGCATTTTAATATTTCAGTAATATGTAAATCAATCTGTGGCAGGAACAGTAACACATTGATTTTAATGGGGAAAATCCAGTGTAGGTACAAAATATTGATGGTGCCTACATTAAAAATCAATGTTATGCGTACTGTATCTCACCTCATAGCATCTGAATAAGACATATAAAACAATAAATAAAGAATCATACATGTATTTAATAAAACACAGTACTTACTGAGCTTTGCTTTTATGAATGGATCATGACGCAATATGAACTCAGTTTTCGGCTCTTGACGTACAGACACACATCGAAAAAAGGAGTCTTTTATCCAAAGCAAATTGTATTGCAGTAGATGTTAATCTGCATTCTAGAACCTTCTCTACCGGAAAATGAAAGCAAGTTTTTAAGGGTCCTAAGTCTGTGACAACACATTCCAAGAATAGATTTATAGCGACGAGCTTCGCAACCCAAAGCTAATTTAGGGTTACAGGGGTGACCGCCGTCTAAAGGGGAAAGTCTGTGAGACCCCGCATTTGCTAAACCTCTCCATCCTGGAGAGATTTAAAAACAACTACTTTTTTTTCCCGCTGTATCATTCTAAAGGATTACACCACACACTATCTCACCATTGCTGAAGGACAATATGGGATGAGAGAAGGGTCACGGAGAGCAGAAGGAAGATGAAGGGCAGAGATTGGTGTGATAAGTGTCATGCTGAAGTGTGAGAGAAGTGTGTGTTGTGTGTGTGTTGTGTGTGTGTGTGACTGTGTGTGTGTGTGTGTGTGAGTGAGTGTAAAAAACGGCCTGGCAGGACTGAGTGATGGAAACTGAGATATTCAGTCTGACACCTTCACAAATACAACTCTGCGGGTTCAGCGCAATACTGCAAATACAGCCGGGAGAATGGGTTAAATCCATCTGGGATGCCAAAAAACACAAACATGCAAGCACATGACTCTCACCTCACCTCGCAGAAGCATTCTCAACTTTTGGTACCAAACCTAAATGCTACTGGATAATCGGACCAGCCGTTTATTCCAACTCACTCCCAAAACGTCAAAAAAATCCTTATACATTACCCCATTATTGTTTGTTTATTTGGACTAAAAGTCGCCAAGAGATCAGATTTGAAACACTGAAATGCTCATCTCACGGCGGTCTGTTTATATCCGCAACTACAGAAACAGACCCAGTCTCAAGGTGGTCCGATTAACAGCAACTGATCTCAATTGGATGATTGAAAATCCGTATATTAACTAAAGCAAAAGCAACTCAATGTCTAGGATGTGTAAATGTCTACAATCCCACTCACCCACCCAGACAGACACACATAAACTCATCTTTACATTAGCACTGTGAGTCATCGGCAAAGCTCTTTCCTGCTAGCACAAGGTCTGATTGGACAAGATTGAAGAAATTGCAGGGGCAGATTGCTCAGTAATGGCTTTGTGAAATGTAAGTTGACACTCCTCCTCATCTTCATCCTTCTTTGGCTGGCTTCTATGTACTTTCTATTCGCACTGACGCTCTAAATACTCCTGATGAATCCATCTTGGTCTGGGACTGATGGGTTCTTTTGAGCAGACGCTTTTGCTTGGCGGTTATCTGTACATCTACCAGTAATTGCTGCCCAGACTCAATAAATATGTCTGCTTCGGAGTACATTACGGTCAGAGACGTCTGAACAAACACGCAATATATCACAATGGTCCATAGAGATCCGTAGAGTAATGAAGGGTAGAGAGGCTATGTGGCATGGTAATAGCTTACAGAAACCCGACTAGTGCGTGCGAGTGTGTGTGTGTGTGAGCGGTCCTATAGGAAGCGTTTGTGATATGTAGGCCACTCCCACTACTCTCGGGCGCTCTATGTTGAATAGTCAGGGTTGTATAGTCTTCCACTAACTGACACAAAATAGTGTAGTAACTGTGTTACACATCAGTAAGTGTGTGTGTGGTTTGTGGGCGCATCGGGCTGACACAGGTGTGTGTACATTTATATAGTTTGATTATGAATCATATTGCATGATTTGACCACCAAAGCACTTTTTGCTTGATTACATAGGTTATTCTTTCTAATACAACACCCTCTCTTCCCCCCACTCCCTAAATCTCTCTCACTCTCTCATCTAAGTTACAGACATTTTCTCCATCTACCCAATTTTCTCTCTCTCTTTCGCTTTTTCTCCCTCCCACACTCACTCCCACCGTCTCCCCGTCTATACCCCCTCACTAACTCTGTTTTTCATCCTGTTTCTTTCTCTCACACTCTCTTTACCACTCTCACACTTTCTCAGTCTTGCTGTACTTATTCTCTTACACAAATAGCTTGCTATCCTCAACGATCAGTGGTGTGTCGTTCAAAATGAACCAACCTTCCATACGACTCAGAATGAATGAGACTCGTCAGTGAACGATAGTATCGAGCAGAATTACTCCAATTCGTTCAAACCGATCACTCGTTCTTCGTTCATTTTCTGTTAAAACAAAGATGGCAGGGCACATGCAGGACGTAGATCAAGTTTTGCTCGGGAGTCACGTGATCTGAATAGTTTTGTGGCAATTTACGTATTATTTGTTGTCCACTGAAGCAAACCGTGTTGTCATTTTTGTTTATTGTTTTAGAGAGCGGTCACTTTGACACAGACGCCTGCTGGAAATGAACGAATGACTCGAAATGATTCGTTCACTGTTTGAGATTCAAAGATCCAAATCTGCTAAAAGAATCGAACTTCCCTTCACTATCATTGATATAGCCTAGATGTCTTTACTCCGGTTTATAAACATGAGAATTCCCAGGTCAAACCAGTACTGAGATCATCTGATGGCATATTCCGAACAGTACTGAGCGTCTCCCTACTGAAGGTTAATGCCGGGATTAACGGAAACAGCTGTCTGCCTCAGAATGTTGGTAAAACCACATTGATTGCTGTTGACTTCAGGAGGACATGGAGCGAAGCCCCACGGCTGAAAACCAACAGCTCCTTAATGGAAATCGTTACGAACACTGCATTTATTTGTGTTCACCTTGCTGAGAACCTCCCATTGACACAACACCAGCATCACAAAGGATCTCAGCACTCATATTCTTCAGGTATTTAAGAAAATCCCAGCTCAAATTTGCTGTTAGTTTTGCTGACTCTGCACAGGATGGAATTGTCTCGTTCAAAATTGGCTGAACGTGGTCCGGGTTTTGGAACGTTAAATTAGAGAAACGTGGGTGTGTGTTAGTGTGACAAATCTCAAGGTTCATCTAGAGGTCACCACACATCAGGGAATGACTCTTGGTAGCCAGTTCTTGCTAAATGAAAGGTCCCAGGTTCAACGGACCAGCACCCATTACTTCCCTCATCCAGAAATTCCAAGAAAATGGCAAGATGTCACACGTCACAATTGTAGTTCTTGCATTTATTTTATTTAAATCCTGTTACAACACGACATTATGATCTGAGAAAGAAAGGATGAAATCTCTTACGAGAACCCCTCATTGAAAAAAATGTTTTTGTCTTGTGTTTTGTCTTGTATGTTTACTGACTATCAGGCTGTTCTGTCTAGTGTGTTTCTTTATATAACGGTGTGTGAACATCCACTGTATCCCTTTTTTAGACAAATTGCTTTACTTGCTCCTTTTTTGTGAGCCGTTTTGGATAAAAGTATCTGCCAAATGAATGTGAAGTAAAGTTAAGTATAAATTGTGCAAAACTGCACATGGTTAAACATGTGTCCGAAAATGGTTATGAGCCCCTTCAGTCGGCCATTAAAATGTAATGTTTCCCTCCATACCCACAATTTGAGCGCTTTGAGACAGTTAAAACTGTGAAAAGCGCCTTACAAATACTCATTATTATTATTATTATTATTAATTCAACTATTTCTTCTTTTGAAATGAAGGATTTTTCATATAGTTCAATAGTATTTGTTCTTTTACTTGCAGAGCCTATTGAGTTTGTGTCCTTCTATCATCTCTGCATAACGTCGAGTTATGAGTCTCAGCGGATAAACACACTATATAGGACTTCCAGTTAAACCTTAAGAGCATTTTAAATATAGTTCTTTAGATTTGTCATTGAACAGAAAAATAGATCAAAAAGCATCTAAATCAGCCATGTCACTGCTTTCACTTCCATTTGGTAGGAGACGATTATCTCATTTTTTCCACACAATCACCAACTACTCAAAGGTTTTTTTTGGAAGCTCTTATATATTGTAAACCTTCAGCACTCTCATCTGATAGCTTTATGGAGCTGAATTTATGTCATGTAATGTCGAGGACCAACACTGCCCCCACAATTCGATTAAAGTTTTACATACCGAGACGCCCGACATCAATTCCAGTGTGTAATAAAACAGTAAACCTTGGCAGACATTTTCCGACCTTCCAATCGGATGTAGGGTGCTGTTTTGAAGTGTTTTAACTTTTGGAACATTTTTGAGCATTTATGGGATGCGCTAGTACTGCTGCTCAAACTCATAAAGTTGTTAAATTGAAAAATGTATTTGGTAACTACTTTACTACCTGTACTACTATAGTAATCTTTCATTTTGAGAACACGTAGTAACCCTGTTCGCCAAGTACTGCTTGTGCTTTCGACCAATAGGTTGTTCAAAACATACTCCAAACTAAATAATCTCCGAGCCTTGTGTCAATCTGAATCTGAAGGAAGCAACAAACCTTTTCTGCGAAGTATAATACGCTTGAGGCTGTCTGCCAACTCACCAGCCCCGACAGAACTAATGGATGGAGAGTGGCAGGGAAATGCATTTAAATGAAAGACACATTTACTTTTTAAGTAGGCATGAGACTCCGAGAGCTGTGTGAAGTCGATGGGCCCACACATAAGCATTGTTAAGGCAATGGTACCAAAATAGAATCAAAACGCTGTGAAGACTTATCTACATCCACATGCTTAGCGTTCAATATCATGATTGAAGTTTGTGTATAAAACAGATGCAGTTACTGTGACAGTAACAAGGCAAGTGTCATGTTTACACTACACACACACACACACACACACACACACACACAATTGTGGTATTTACAAGTACAATGCATTTGTAAGGCACTTTTCACAGTTACAACTCTCACAAAGCGCCTGCAATAGAAGATTATTCCTTTTTTTGTGTTTGTAGGTGTTAGATAATGGCTATGAGTATGACCAGTGAGCAAGCAATGTATGGGACAGTGGCCAGGTAAAAAAAAGCCTCTCTGACTGAATGCAAGGAAAAAGCCCTGGGGAGAACCCTGGGATTTTTTCCTGGGGAGAGAAAAAACAAAAAGCATTAGGAAGACATGAAAAGTGTTTCGGTTCCTGGCAACTAGACTAGGCAGCCTTTCTTTACTTATGTTATTATTACAGGTCGATATATGCTTTGTTGAAGAGACGCGTCTTCAGTCTAGACTTAAATTGACTCACTGTTTCTGAGTATCGAATTGTGCTAGGCAGAACTATTCCATAGTTTTGGTGCTAAATATGCAAAAGATCTTGTAGATTTTGTAGATTCGCGGTATTATAAGCTGGCCAGAGTTTTGTGAGCGCAGCAGTCGTGTAGGCTGGTAGTAGGTGATGAGCTCACTGAGATATAGAGGAGCTAAACTGTGCTTTATAAGTGATTTAAAGAATTTAAAACTGAATGCGATACAGTGGATAGGATTTCTGTTTCAATTGAATCCCAAAATTGTTTATTGGGGTCTTAATCTCAAGGGTCAAAATTTTCAAACTAGATCTATTATAATATGTATAATACCCAGCATACTTTTGTAAATTAATTAGTTAAGCCTTGGCCAGGATAACAAGCACACATTCAGAATTTGCTCCTTAAGGTCCAGACCAGTTCTGAACCCAGATCTCGAACTCGGGTCCAACATGAGACTCAACCACTACATCTTACACATAAATAAATCCACCGCTAGCCTCTTTTACAGCTTTCCATATTTCTGCGGCATCCAACTTTCACCACTGTATTTGGGGCAAAAAGTCAAGAGAAAATCCTGAGCTCATTGGAGAGATGGAGAGAATAAGGAACACTGAGCAGAGAGGCTGTTTCAATTTCATTTATCAGACATCATTTCTCTGCTCCACTGACTCAACAAATTCAGTCTGTCAGCTCTGCCACTCTCAGGGTCCCTTCGCCCTCCATACACGTTTCCTACCACGCCACCTTGGTCAATGACTCACGGGCACGAAAAACGCTGTGATGTTCACCCGTTCCAGCAATTTTAGCTATTGATCTGAAACTCACTTCAAGAATTCTCAGATGTGTTGGAGAGGATGGAACGTGCTGGGCTTTTTTTTTTCTTTCTACGTATAATTGGGTTCTGTGATGAGGTGAGGGAAGACCGAAGAGGTCTATAAAATCCCCAAGTTAAAGTCTGTTAGAGGTTACAGAACACTCATCTTCAAATGCAGTTCCCTGGCTGTGCATTTATGATTTCTTCTTCTCATCGCTTTAACGTGTGATGGCGGCTTGGGGGCTCTGATGTAAGGTATCCACTATTTTACAGGATATTGCAAGTTTTATTCTAAATAATCAGACATTTCATTTAGCAGGGATTACACCACCTCTTTATAGCTTGTGAACAAGATGAGATGAGGTTTTATTTCCTGATATAGAAATTAAATTTAACACCTCAATGTTTCAAAGTGGCAGGAAATAGATTTAAAAAAAGAAACAAGTGTTTCAGTCAAACTCAAATGTGCAAATGTCAATAATTAAACTCTTCGTATTTATCAAGTCGCTAATTCACGTTCATGTGTTATAAATAACATCCAGTACCTTGCAGATGGCGATATCACTACGTCCGGCCAATAAATTAACCGCAGTATAATTAACTGCACAATCACAATGTAACGTGTAATGGTACGTGTCTATTCAAATGTAGTGGAGTAAAGAGTACAAATACTCAATCACAATAGTAGTCAATTAGAGAGTAAAAAGCTGTTTATATTTTTGATACTCAGATAGCCAAAGATACTTAGTAATGATAAACATAAAAATATTAACACTTAGTCATTAGCTTGGGGATTTTTTTTGTGCAAAGAACATTTTCTTGTGTTTAGATACAGTAACACTTTTTGCAGCAACGAAAAAAAATGTTTGTTTTATTGATTTTGCATTAAACTAAGCGGTGTCGGAATGACAACAACCTGGAAAGGCTGTGGAACTAGTACAACATAGTAACTCAACACATACTGTATATGTACATCAAAATCTCCTCCACAAGCTCAGTTAAACAGATATATCAGACTTTAGGTCCATAAATCTCTCACTAGAAGCAGATAGACCTCTATCAAAATGAGGTAAGACAAAACAGACGCAAGGAGGATTTATGAAAGCCATTTAAGTTGTTGGTTTTGCACATGAATTTGGCACAGAGTTTCCCAAAAACATACAGTGTGCTCCAGTTTGTTGTACGGCAGGGATCTTTGCGCAAAGTGTGTGTAGTTACAGACCAGCAATTCAGCTTCGTGTGGTTTCAAATGTCAGAGAAAGGTTTGGCGACACGATGGCTGCGACACGGGGCTCAAGATCCTTCTGGGAATTAGCTACTAGTCTCAAACTTCATCTATCCATTTCTTTCTGGCCCTGGACAAAGATTCTATTTCTACAACAGCGAGAGACAATGCAAACCATTGCACATACCGAAACAAACATGATGAACTGATACTAAAGCGAGAAAAGGAGAAAACGAGAGCGAAGCCTCCAGCTCCACGTGAAACCGCACACAAACAAAAGGCAAGAAATCCATTTTGTCAAGTGCTTAAAAAGCCCACATCAGACTAGAACAGTAATTAAGCCGCTGAATGAATAAAGTGCAAATTAAAAACTTACCAGCACTTATTAACTGAAGATACTCTTATTTTATTAAAAAAATTGGGATATAAAATTACAGTTGTACCTCTCCTAAATTATTGAATTTGTGCCAACAGCAGTTTCGTTAAATGCAAATTTTGTTAAGGTTTTGCATGTAAAAACGTTAATTTGTTCCAAGTATTCGTAAATTCAGACAGAATATTTGTATTAATGAAAAATGAAAAGAAAAGAAAAATATGTATTTGCTTTATTTTTTCACCTCTGCAGTATGAAATCATTTCGTTAAAAGAGACTATATTTTATTGACAAAAACTTTCCTTATATGGAAATTTTGTTAACAGAGTTGATCGTTAAGGGAGGTACCACTGTACCGGTTGTAATAAAATTTGTAAAATTTGTTTTTTTTTTTTAAATACTGATATAACAGGATCTCATAATTACATTTTCCATTTAAAATGTTCATATAATGTTCTCTTTAGATAATATAAAATCTTAACAAAAACAATGACAAGCATTCCCAGAAGACTGTTATCTGTTGATTCGAATCCGTAAAGCTATCGGGTGCACAATTTAGAAACAGGAGAAAATGGAATGAGCGAGCAAAAAGAAAAGGTATGCAGCAGCATTTCCAGTCTATGTAGAACAACCACTGATGACAACAATGTAGATTTTTTGTTAATGTAATCTGTTTACAGTAATGATATAATTGTTTTTTTTATATATATAAGATTTAGATACAATCTCATGTAAATGAAATTACATAGTAATAGATTCCTATAAAATTATGAATGTTTTATATAGAATGCCATCTTTCAGTACTCAAGACACAGTACATCACAAATTATTACAGCTTATCAATAATAATAATAATCAAATACAATATGTTACATGAATTGGAATTTTTTTAAATACGTTTATAATGAACCACACTACTGTGCAATTGTAAAGCTATAGAATTCTGGAATAAAAAAAATAATAGACACAAAACATATATGCACCTAAATGATTTTATTACACATTTTTTCGCTTTGCAAAAGCAACAGCAGCCGAGATGAGGCCAGAGGTTTAGACCTGGTTCCTGCTCTCATGGCTTTCGAGAGCAGATCTGTGAAATTACCCTCAAAGATGGTGCATTGTTCTCAATTAACAGACTGTGGAGCTCATCCAGGCGAAAACCCCCTGCAAACTTTAATTCCTTAATCAGCTGAACCAAATGAATTTTGAAAAATACATTGTTCAAAAGAACAGCCTTGCCAATTTGCATTTTAAGCTTGGCATTATCAGAACATATATATATATATATAAATTCGCTCGTGTAATCGATAAAGATTCCCATTGAGCATTAAACTATATTTTTTAATACAATTATGTGTCAGAAATGTGCTAAAAAAAAAAGACCTTTTGTAGACAGATGATTTCAAATACATTCATTGAAAGCCCTAAATCATTTTATACTGAATGTACACTACAAAAAAAAAAACCCTGTCTGCCCATTTAGTCTTATCTAGCTTCTTCTAACCTGCAGATGGCACAATAATGGAAAATGCATTTATCACATTTTCTCTTATGATGATTTGGTTCAATTGCTCAAAGGTGTTTTAAAATAAAAGCCACAAAAAAAAGCCTTTTAGCCTTTTTTTTTTTTTTTTACAAGCTCAATTAAATCTGAAAATGTGTAAAGCACCTTACACACAAAAAAAACTACAATTAGTCATTTAAATTTCTCACTGGTGCTACATTTTAATAAACCATATTCATAAAATTAAGAGGCCATTAATATACATGATTCTTCCGGAGATTTTGGTTTTTAGGCCGACAGCTTTAAAATAACAGCAGCTTTTTCCTCGCCGTTTTGAAAGCATTCGAGCTTGAAACTGCATCCTAACATTCTCTTTTTACATTCTATTCATGCACTATTAATCCTAGATGTGTCTTCAGATTCCAAGAGAAACAATAAAAACTGTGCTCAACTTGAATTATTAACACGACGCATGCCAAGAACACAAGATATGCATGCGAATCGCACTCCATTGCTCCTCGATTGAGACGTGTTTTAATGAATTTGCTTAATGGCGTCATGCGACCGAGGTGAAATAAAAAGAACACAAAGCCGACTGATGTAGGTCATGTCTTAAAGAACGAAGGAGAAAAAAAAAAAAAAAACACTAGTGGGGTCCGGGCTTCTGTTTTCAGAGTATAATTGAGTCTTCATATGAATAGATTAATAATTTAAAACGGCAAGATGAATAATTGATGATAGTAAAATGCCGCTACTTTCAGCAATGCATTTGACTTTTACATATCTTTCCTATAAACGACGTGGACGGATGCGCCACCTTCAAACAGGACGAGCTGATGCAATTTCATTTTTAAGCTTAAATGCACAGTCTGCCGGTAGATGAACACGCCCTTGAAGCTCCGAACTGTCCGATTTCAAGTGTCAGAGGTCACTTTACAAACGCAGCATTTGAAAGTAGCCGCTTTGCTTTTCAAAAGACGCTTCGATCGTGCGTCAAAAGCAGAGCGATGTCAATTTTCACTGTGTTTCTACTTTCATGTGCTCCACATGTAAGCGCAACCTTCTCAAGGTGAGAAATGCAGCTTTAGGTCCCTAAATCCTTCTCCAACTCATGTGAAACTTAAAACAAAACTACAATTGAATTTCAAAAACAAAACAAAAAAAAAAAAAAAAAAAAAAAAAAAAAAAAAAAAAAAAAAAAAAAAAAAAAAAAAAAAAAAAAAAAAAAAAAAAAAAAAAAAAAAAAAAAAAAAAAAAAAAAAAAAAAAAAAAAAAATCGGTGAGTCTTGATAGTCATGAACTCTTCAGTTTGATGCCAACACCAACCAAGACGATTAAAATCAACTCAATTCAAATGATGGATCCCCAGATATTTCAAATACAAGCTGGGTTGCCAGAGTTGGAATACCGTAATGAAAGGAATAGAAGCACCCCGCAAATATGCACCCCCTGATTTTTCAGGCACAAAATAAAAATTTCCCAAAATGTCTGGTTCAATTAGGTTAAAATTCTCCTTAACATATTATTTTGAATTTATTTAACAAACCTAACTACTGACTCGCATCATTTTTTATATCTTTGGTAGCACGTCTGCCTACGTATTATTTAATAACTCACACACGCGCCGCTGCATAAAAATGGCGTGTTTCTGTTTGTCTGTGATTGTTCCTGACTTGAATTATGGAAAAATGGGTGTGTATATTTATACACGCATATTTGAAATCAGCGATTATAAGCACGTTTTTGAGGGTCGAAAGTTCGGGGAAAAAATGGTTGCTTATATTCGGGTAAATACGGTATTTCACATCTGTAACATTTGTATCAATATAGTTTTAGTTATAGCGTTGTGAGAACGTGCCCTGAGCTGAGCCAAGGGGATGTGGTAGGAGCCACACAGATGCCAACTTTAGTGATGAAAATTAATTATTCACAAATAAAAATAACTTTTACAAGAATAAAATAAAAGAGAAATCTTTTCAATGCAAAAGGAATGGTTAACCTGACTGTTAACATCTCTATGGTTCAACCAACTTTAGTGTCTAAGCTCATACAACGTAAAAGCAACCCACCATTTTTGTAACAATTTTGCATGTTACTAAGTCACTGATTAGATGCACTTAGCTGAATTAGATTTGAACTTAGCGGAAGTTTTTCAATTCAAGTTGATTTCTTTTTTTATAAAGCGCATTTTACAGTCGGAGAAGCACGAAATAAAAATGTATTTTACAACGACTTTGACTTTGACTATGAGCAGTGGGAAAGTAAAAAGGAAGCAGTGGCTAGGAAAAGAAAACCTTTTCACATTTTTACAGTATCTTCATCCGTCTCACAGACGCACAAAAAGATGCCAGGCGCTTTCAAACTGTATTAAAATTTAAAGATCTTTTCCATTAAGCACACAATCTGTTTAAAAAGTTTATCAAAATACTTTCCAGAATAACCTTCATAACTTTTTATGATCATGTTTGTTCAATAAATATTGATATTGTATTTAATTGATTATATGTATTCAGGCCTTCGGTTGAAAATGTTTATGGCAAAAAACTGCGGTGTCATTAATCTTTTATCTGGGGTTGTTGGTCTATGCAAATTGAAAATCTGATTAATTTAAAGCGATAAACAACGTCAAGATTAAAACCACCTCTTCGATGGTTTTAAGGAAGCTGCTGGGGGAGTGGCTACATACCATCACACTTAATATTCATGAGGAACGTTGGTTGCGAGAAGCAATTATAAAAGAGGTAAAAAGGTTTGGGATTTAGATGCACGGCAATAACCTTCATGTGATCCTCTCGTTTCTCATCCGCGATTTAAATACAATCATTTATCTCCGTGCCGCTGTCAAAAGGTTGTCACATGCTCAGGTGTGTTTCTGATAAGACACTTGAATCTGCTTTTAGCTTTGAACAGATTGTTTTTATGCTCATAGTATTTGTCTCCTTTCTGCTTTGTGGAACTAATTACGTTCTTTTTCAAATCCCCAAACTCACGCTTTCATTGCGATCTCTTTTTGACACAATCTGAATGTCTTAACGCCGTTTTGCCGACATCCACAAACCAACACATTTAGCTATTGGTGAAGTCCCGCGAGATTATTCAAAGAAAAATAATCCATATTATTTAAATGCAAGTTGGGGTTTTACCACACATTTTTACAACATGATATACTTGTTGAAAGCAAAGCGCACTTGCAGACTATGAAATGAATTATTCTTTAAGACAGGCCGCAACAAACCTTTTCCCACCGCTACAAATACAGTAGCAATTTACGGCTTGTGTCATTTTGCAAAAGGTTGAAAAGAGACTCAGTCATAAATAACTATAAGTGATTGCTGACAGGTAGAAGTGAGCAGACAGTAAAAGGGAGATGAGCATGAAGGTCTGGCCAATATAAAACTCATTTAGACCACCACGCTTCTTTCTTAATCCATCCTTTTGCTATTTTGTGCACTTAAAATTGTGGACTATTTTATCCTGTTTAAAAATCACTATGATTGAATACAAAATACTGTAATATTGTTATTGTAATATTGTATCAATTATTGCAAATATTGAGCCTTTGAAGCAATTACTTTCCATTTTTATTGCACATTAAATGATTGTTCTCAACGTTGATTAAAATGTCTAAGCATGTCCTAAACTAAAAAACAAACAAAAATATAATGTAGTAATTTTTAAAGTGGCAAGCATTCTTTCTGCTCAGATTTACGCTAAATCACTCGCCAAATAAGACATAAAAATGTTAAGTAATATTACCTCCATTAAAACGGTTTTATTTGGGTTCATATCCAGTTTAAAAACCTCAAATCAATCAGGAGATAGACAACTGAGATAGGTTTGAAGCTCTTAAACCTTCAAATCAGTGATATAACGCACTTTACTGTACCACAAAGGGGTACAGTTTAGGACTTATAGGGGTAAATCTGTTTTTTTATTCTGGTAATTTTTTGCTTGTGAAACCATTTTACGTTTGGCAGAGAATTTTATCGTAAGTCAATAACAACGACAATATTTAATTGTGAAAATAAATAAAGAAATGTGTGTTATTCCACTCAATTGGGGCCAAATATATCACTATTCTGTAGCGAGGGAACGCAAAGATGCTTGAATCTCGTTCCACCAATAAGACGCAACTACCAAAATAATTGTGCAATAAATGACATGATTTTGACCATTATGATTTTTTCATTATTTACGTATTGACATTTTCTGCATTTAACAGCAGCCAGACAAGTTCCTGGAATTAGAGTGAAGTTTAAGAAATACGCCACACGTCTAATTTTACACCGGTTTTATTTATAGCTCGATACGGAGCAGGATGAGCAGTAGCCGATGTCCTCTCTCACTGCTGAGCTGGATTCCACCTTTCAGGCCCGGTATAAACCCTTGATTTGTGTGTTCCTATCTATTCATGTCCGTAGCCTACATTGATTTCATATGAACTTCACCTTTAAGGGCTACCATTTTGTGACAAGGTCCATTTTCTCTTTTACCATTTACTGGATGACGGTTTCACATGTAGAAAATATATCGAGCCTCTTTTTATTGATATTGAGCGGATACTCTGTGCAAAGTGACCTTCTCGCAAAATGGCTTGAAAAGTGATCGTCCTGAGATGGGCCGTGGTTGTGCAATTTACATCCGATGCCTTGTACTTCTGCAAATCGTTTCAGTTTTATTTCTCATAAAGGCAATACTTTAAGTCCTTTAAGCAGAATAGTACATCTGTGTTGAACGGTATGAAGCACATGCATTCATTTAATCAAATCTCAAGCACAAACAAGGTCGGCGTAAACGCAATATACAATGGAAATACAGGCTGTATATTAATAATTATGATTTGTGTTTTTGAGATCCGTTTTGCATTAGCTATTAATTCACATTCAGATAGCGGATACCATAAATAAATCAGGAATATCATTATTAACAATGACACTGTATTTAAATGTGAGTGTTATTTTCGTTCCAAAAATGTCCAATATTTCATCAAGTATTAACATTGTGAAAAGAAAAGTCACATGCTCTTTTGTTCTCTCTTTCTCTTTTTGCTCTCTCTCTGTCATTTTCTTCCCTCACATTCTCACGTTTCTGTTCTTCCGTTCACTCTTGTCCTCCTTAAGCAATCTTTCTTTTGCCCTTTGTTGTCCTCTCTTTCCCTCTTCTCTTTCTCTCTCGTTTTTCTGTTGTTTCTTCCGTCCTCCCCTCTCTTCGTTCTCTCTTACTCTAATGCAAGCTTTCTTTTTCTTTATTCTGTGGTCCTCTTTCCCTCTCTCTCTCTCTCTCTCTCTCTCTGGAGGAACGACTATAATAAACATTTATACTCTATATCTATAAGTTACAATGTTTAGGTAAAAATAGAAAGGCTGTAACATTTAAATAGATGGGACCATAAAATTCCACATTCACTCGGTTCTCCATTGTAGCCCCGGTCTCACCTCCACCTCCTCTGTCTCTCTTCTTACAGTGCCGCAGCGTTTGCTGATTGATGAGGGGATGCAATTGGAATCATCCATCATGGCTCGGCCAGGTAAAGTATCTTTCCCTCACTCACCGCTTTCATTCTTTCCCCTGCTTACAGCCCACCATCTTGATTGATCTCGGAAAAAGTGAATGTCAAACTTTTTTACCTCTTGTCTGTTCATCACGCGTCTACAACAAGACCCACGGGTCCGAAACCGGAGATGTGATTTCGGCGGCTTTCATTGTCTTATCTAAGTTTTTTTACTGAGGAATCAACAAATTATAAGAAATCTCTGGATGTCCGACTCAATGTTGCGGCCACATGAATTAAGTGCGAGTGCTTTATAGTGTGATAAAATACAGAATGTAAAATGACAAATTGTAATTTTTGTAAATTCACAACATAATTTAATTTAAACTTTGATTAAACTATGTGTCTACAATTGAAATAAACTGAAATGGAAACTGCATAATTATAGCTGTGAGTGAGAGAGTGACAGAGAGTCTGTGTGCACCGCACTGTGATTGGTCAATCACCAATCCAGGCTGTGACCTCAACGTGACCTCAACGTAGCTGTGATTGGTTGCGAGAAGATGGAAATGGATGGATCTCTGTATATGGCAACTATTAAAAAAAACACATTTGTTACATTTGACCCATTGCTACATTTGGCGCACTTTATTAATTCTATATCACATTATTTTGGGTAAATCTACAAAATGTGCATAATATTCCGACAGCAAAGGCTGGAGAACAGTTTACAGTGAGATTCGGCCAACCCATGTAAACATTTTTTAAACGCTTGCTAGTATGATATATTATTCTTTTCCAGCATTAAATAGATACTGTCCATCAAGCCGTGGTCCATGAGGCGACCACATGACCCACTACATCAACTTAAGCACCTGAAAGACAACGGTATGATATATACCAGATGCTGATGGTGACGGGATGGAGAATGCACCCTAGTCAAAAGAGCCAAGAAGGCTTTTCAAATCCACACCGAGCTGAAGACTGCCCACTCTTCAACAGCGTAATGCCCAAAACCAGCCAAATTGCCCAGGCGTTGGTGAAAAGCCCTCACCCGGGATCCCTCTCCTCCATCACGTGCTGTTATCTCAGGAGGAAAGAGGTGCTGGTTTTTCACCCTGGCGTGATGAATGACCATCGTTCTCAATTTCAGCCTGGGCATCACCTCTCAGTCACTTGGCGCCCGACCATCACATGGCTGGCAACCGACACCTGGGGCAGCGATAGTCTGAGCGGTGGGAGGCAAGTCAGCATGGTCAATAAATTAATCTGTCACTTTATTCCCTTCATTTTCCTTTTTTTTCCTTCTTCGCGGACAGGCTGAATGAATACATAACAGACAGAAAGGGCAGCAGGTGTGATCTACGCAGGCCGAGATTGGCAGCTCAAAGGAGACGGGCGATGCCCTGGGGATGCCCAAATATGACATTTGTCCGTTCGTTTTAGAGGAAAAACAAAGGCTCGGCACATTTACATGTATTTAAAGTGAAACTGTGTGAAACCATCCCTGCGTGGACTTTTAATGTTGTGATTAATGTGGTTTACCCAATTACGACATCATTATGCACAAACTCTGCACATTCCGTTGCGCTGATGCAATTTGCTGCGCTGGCTCGATTTTTGCTTTGCTGCAGTACGAATTGTCAATTTCGCAACCCAATGCAATTATGTTTGGAGTTTTAATTGCTTTAGCGCTGTCGCTTCACAGCAAGGAGGTGCTGAGTTCAAGGCCCGGTCTGCGTGGAGTCTGCATGTTACATTCTACATTTGCATAGATTTGTGCTATGTATGTATTTTGGGTATGTACTTTGGCTTTTGCTTACAGTGCAATGGTTGGATAAATTGAAAAATTGAACTTGTAAGTTGGTAATCTAGAAGTACACATCAGTCCTACTAGTGTTGTCAAAATTATCGAGATTACAAAATTGATACTGAAAAATCTAAAACTTTGAGAAGATATTTGAGAAGTTAGTAACCTGTTTTCATTAGTAGCACAAGTAATTTTGAAGTTTTGCCCCGTTAACGCAGTGAAATACAATCCGCCTCAGAGCGAGAAACAGCAGACCAACGCATCTGACCAGAGATATTAATAATACTAGAAATACATGAAAGAATGAACCTTAAGAATTAATCTCAGTGATCGTGTGAAGCACGTTTGCACTTGTATTTACAGTGTTTGGTTTGATCAATGATGATGTTTATTTAAATCCAAATCAGTTTATATAAATACTGCTGTTCAACTCTGGTTCATTAAATAATTTAAGCAGATCCCTAACACAATGTACCAGCAGGAGATTAATACATGTTTGAGAAGTAAGCTTATTCATTTTAAAGACTTGATCTAACAAAAAAAAAACAAATAAAAAATGTGTAATATTTTTAAGAGACTGAGGACCAACGATCTGCAGTGAAAACTCACTCAAATTCAGTCACACTAACAGTGTTTTTGAAAAACAAAGAAAACATTGTGCTTTTTTACGTTTACATACATTTTTGTGAATATAAAGCTCCCACCAAATATATTTTGTTTTAATTTAATCTTTTGAAAAGCTTTTAAGCTGAATATTTTTTTTCTTTGACTTTCTTTTGGAAATAAACATTTTTTTTAGCAGTTTTATTTATTGTTGCACTTTGTTGTCTCGATATTCCTCATTCAGACAAATGATCATGTTCCAGTGTTGTTATGTGTTTTTCTTCTTAATGAAAAAAGCAAAAAAAAAAAGGCCATAACATTGTTGCAGTATTTCACCCGTGGTAACGAAAGTTACCATATCGAGTCCCTACAGGTTTTTTTTTGTTACTGATATGTAGCCTGTAGGTATATGTAGCCTATAGTCTACAGAAATGCTTCCTCAAATCCCTAAATTTGCATTCACTGTGAGCAAGTAGTTAAATCTAAAATTATCTGCAAATATAAAATTTAGTCCATACACTTTTTGCGACATTGCACCGTCCTGATGTGCGCCCAATTTATGCAAAACGTGATCACCTTAACTTTTACAATACTCCGATTAGTACTGTTCGATTTTATGGGGATAGTCAATTAAAATTCTGATCCAGTACTTTATAACATGGGCTACAAAACAATCTACCAACTTGAGTTTATGGATGTATGATTATGTTTATGTACATATAATTAAAACTGCTGTATTTTAATTTCCACATTGTGGGACAATTAAAAAGGCTTTTTCAATTCAATTCATGTGTTAAATCCATGTTCTTTTGCGGAACACCTGTTAAGTCCATCTATTCTTTTTTTTTTTTTTTTTATACACATGACACAAATTATGACATGTTTTAGTAGAGAATGATTTTAGGAGCATGAATAGCTGTCAGGTTGGGATGCGACAGGAACAGGAGTTCAGACCCAAATGCAATTTGATGCTTTTAATTGTAACAAAAAAATAAAGCAAAACAAAAGATCACGAGGGATCAACCCATTACAAGACCAAAATAACAGCCACTGATGGCAAACAAAACACAGTTGCAAAGCAACACTCAGGGCTCAGCTGTAGAACCAGCAAAAACCAACAAAACCTCCCGGACATGAAATAAGGGACTAGCCCTGAGCTCAGAACACAACAGGCTTAAAAAGTGGTACAATCGTCAGACAATAATCAGACACAATCCGGAAAACAGGTGACTCAACTTAACAGAAATAATGCACTAATCAACCAATTAAACAATCACTCCAGAACAAACCAAAACAGCTGAAACAGATGATTAACAAGAGAAACCAAACCAGAAAGGTAGAAAGTGACTAAACGTATATAAACCACAGTTCAGGGTGAAATTCAAAGTAACAGCTCAGAACGAGATCAAAATAAAAGTCAGTAACACTAGCATAATAATGATAATAATAACAATAATGGTGATGATGATAATAATAATAACTAAAACAAGTTCAAGTTTATTTATATAGACTTGAAGTTGAACTCTAACTTAAATAATAATAATAATAATAATAATAATAATAATAATAATAATATACAAAAACCCTTGCTTGCAAGTCTCAACCAAACTGAACACATCATCCGTTCCTCCAAAAGCAAATACTTCCTGTCTTATCCAGCCAATTAAATCACTGGAGCTCTAGGTTCAAGTTGGATGATATTGATTGAGACAGCCATTGCCTGGACCAAAACAAAATAGAGTGTTATTCTTGGGGCACTGCAAGGAAATGTCTGGAGAATTAGAGGAATGATGATGAATTGAATAAACTGGATGACAAACAGCAAATGTGTTGAAGGATCATGGGTCAGGAGCGATGACCCTTTCCCTTTCCCCTTGATCTGTAGTATGATGGAGAGCAGCTTTTGGTTTCACACAAGTGCACACCCACACTCTTCAACATATCACCAACTCCATCTCTATTTCACACGCTCTCTCCGCGTCTCCCAGGAGTTTCCTCTGCCCTTGCCTGGAGCTCTCTTGTGAATGTCTCACGCTGTAAGTGATGACCTGAGAAATTAATCCTGCCAGTGGCTCAGAGACACCGTCCTGTTCAGAGCCTGTGGAACCGGAGCTGGGGCATCGTTAGATGGGCAAGATGATGAAGGGAGGCTGGGAAGTGCATGGATGTATTATACGCCTCCTTAATGGTCTTAAGTGAGCATCCATACACTGTTCTGTCTTTTTTTTCCCCGACAAAACACTCCCGTAGAGCCTATTTTTAGCTTGAGTAAAAAAGGCATACTTTCCGAAATCGTAAAATGCTTCAGTTGCAATCTCCAGTAAATCAGTACTGTAAAGTACTTTGTTTCTCTACTTGAGTATTTTTGGCTCCTTTCGAGTATCAAAAATATAAGCAGCTGTTACTCTCTACTTGACTGCATTTGTGATTGAGTATCTGTATCTTTACTCCACTACATTTGAATGGACACTTACCGTTACTTGCACTGGAAAAAATTAATTCTTGACAAGCCAAAAAATCTTGAAATTACACAATAAATTTTGTTTTGTTTTTTCAAGCACGAAAAATGAACTAGGTTAGAATTACGAGAAAAAGATTAATTTGCTTGTTTCAAGAAAATAGATCTTGTTTCAAGCTGTCTTAACAAGTAAACTTTTCTCACCCCATTGGCAGATCATTTTAGTTAAGTAATTTTTACTCATTTTGCTTTGTATTTTCTTATTTTTTCAGGTGTATTTTTTGCCGTGTGTTACATTGTGACGTGTGCAACAGGTCGGAATCTTTTTCTACCACGGTTAATTGCCAATGCCAGCAGCTCGGGGTCTGAAGGGAAGATACACACCCTTTTTTTTAATGGCCAACCAATCACTAAGCGGGACACACACACACACACACACACACACACACACAATAACACTCTCAGTCACACTTATAGGTAATTTTCCAAACTCCAATTCAGGTGAACATGTGTTTTTTGAAGGAGGAAACCAGAAAGGAACTCAAATAATAAAAAACCAGGCCATTTACAAAACCGTTCCCATAAAACGGTCGGCATCTCAAGACGGCACCTAATGACGTCCGTACAATGTTGTGTATTTCTCTTCTTTAGAATCACCTAGATGCGGTCCAGAGACACCGGGCGAAACATTCTTTAATAAATCAGATAGGATCAGATTGGGATTTCACATTGACTAATGAGCAAACCACAATTTGCCGCCACCCACGGAACGGGAAATTGCAGGGTAAACCTTGTAAAAAGAAGCAGAGATTTGCTACATTACAGCTGTCATATATTTAATGTTCCTCACCCTGATGAAATGAACCTTGTTTGGAAACCATTACAGCAAAGGGAACATTAGCTCCCCGAGGCGCCGGCATCACACAAACAAGCGATGGAGATTGTAGCGCGCCAATAAAAGCATATCAGCCCCACCATTTAAAACTAATCAATTCCTCATCAACTCCCACATTTTACCATATCATCCCCGTCGGGTGTGACAGCCTGAGAATTTCTGGCGAGGCCGTGGGATCAATGGCCGGTCAGGTGGATTGTGTGATTTTTGCGAGGTGTGAGCACACGTGAAGCGGGCGGACACACAACACGGGCTGCAGTTGAGCGATCAATGATCATTTGCAGAACAAGGGCATCCGTCTGCAAGGCCCATCGGCGGGTTGACAAAGACGAGCCCAATATTATTAATGTGTCGTCTTGGGTTTTGTTTTTTTTTATTTCACGTCGCAGTGGAGCAACCTTTCAGACACAGTTTTTGTAATTACCGTAGTTTACTAGGATGGAAAAAGTGTCCGACCAACTTTCGCTAAAGACGTTAGACGGTGTCTGCTGAAAGTTTAATCGCGCTGAATTGTTAAATGGTCGGCTCCAGTGTTTGAGAAAACCCTTGTTAGTACAAAAGGGAAGAAATTGCGCAGTGTAACAAACTGTAACTGCTTAAATAGTTCATACATTTTTAAAACCGACAAAAGAAACATTGCTCTGTGGCATCCCAAGATACGCTCCTTTTTTAGCCGCTTTCCATTTCTGGGTCACAGGGAAATGGAGCCAATGCCATTGGTTTGTGTCCAACCAATCACAGAGCGAGACACACGCCTGTACTGTAAGACTTTTCATTCTGGGAAATAAAGAAAGAAACAATGTATTTAAAAAATAAAAGATTTTTAGAATGAAAAGTGTGTGTGTGTGTGTGTTTGAAGGAGAGAAGTCCAGAGTTCATGGAACAACAACAACAAAAAAGTTTGGTGGTTCTATGAATGTCTGACTTTCACCCAGAGGAACTCTGGTATTTCCAATCTGGCAACGTATCAGATCCTGAATTTTTAAGTGATGGCCTGTAAAATAAATTCATCTGTGCAATGGGTCTTCCCATTTCATCCCCATCTTAAACAGCCCCCCCTCCCCATTTTATTGTGGAATGGTTGTGGACATTTTCTTCAATGCTCAGATTAGCTTCATACTAAGTCAAAGCATTTATTTCTTGCATTCTCTGGTGACAAAAAAAAATCCCCAAACCCATCTTCACACATCATTAAATTTCATTACCATTTTGGAATTGCCTCCCGACTGCATGTTACCTCTGTCTTGCTTTAATCGCACAAGTGCGCAATCAATCCCGTCCCGTCCTTGCTTGGGCCTGTTTATCTTGTCGTTCGCCGCTCGTGATGGAGGAGGTTCCCTGGGGCCGCTGAGCAGCGCTGATAACGCAAATGACCATATTTAGATGCCTTCAAACCAGTAGAGTTGAAGTGCGTTTGCCTTTTCAAACATCTTTCATGTTTAAAGATCTCCTGTCCAGATATGTGTGTGAAGGTTACCACCTCCAACGTCTTCAGCGGAGTGTGATGTCATCGATAATAAAGGGATTTGAGGGTACATATGTCCACTTATTACCTATACAAGGATCCCAAAGTTAACCCTAACCTCAACCCTAACTCTTTACATCTCAACTAGGGCTGTCAAACCATTATTTTTTTTAACTAGTTAATCGCACTTCTCTGACCAAATTAATCGCGATTAATCGTGATTAAGTGACTAAAGCTTGAAATATTGGATACTGAGGTGTAATATGCAAACTCAACACTAAATAAACACTTGTTTAGATACAGTAAAATAATTTAGTATAATTTGTGTTCAATTTGCAATTTGTTTTTTTTGCATCGAACCTCCGAGGTCGAGTCACACATATAGATATTTACACACGTAAATTACATACAAAACAAACCAACTCAAAATAACCTAAATTAAATTTTTTTCGGGCTTTTCTTTAGTTTTGTTCATGTCTCTCACACGTAGCCTTCTTTAGTTCTGGTTTACTCTCAGCCCTAGTGTGTGCTTCCTTACATGAATTCATTAAATGAGCGCCTGAAACTAGACTTTTTCATACTCGCGTGTTGTGATGGGCCATTAACAGGCAGAGAAGACCAAACGATGTTTCAAACAGGTGGCATTTTTTTCAATCGGCAAAAAATATGTATTTGCTTAATCTTGTCGTCTTTCATTTTGTGAAATAATTTCGCTAAAAGAGACGATATTGTATCGACAAAGTTCTGTTATCTGGAAATTCTGTTAATAGAGTCATTGGTTAAGTGAGGTACCACTGCAGTAGTAGGTTTTCTCACACTGGCGAGCTTTTCAGACTAATTAGTGGAACTTCTAACACCTATCACATACAGTATCAACATAACATTTTTAAGAGATTTTCCTTTGTCGCCTTGTATAGTCGTAAGCCTTGCAATCTCCAAGATCTGCTTCTTCTCTTTTGTTTAGCTACCATTGTTGTTTAGCTACATTGTTTATGTACATAAGGATGTAATCTTTATGAAACACACCAATAAATACATTCATACCCTCTAATATCCCTGAACTCCTTTTCCCCCCTCACTTATCATTTTTGATCACTCATACATACATTATGCTCCTTATGTCAATTTGTCTGCCTATTAATTCTAAACCGTTCAAACGTGATTTCCCAGGACGTGTTGTTCCTGTGTGATTGGCGGCGCCGTGACAGTGCTGGGTTTGTAATGACAGACCTGCCCTTGATTCACGCGCTCTGTACTTTCTGTAGTTACAATCCCCTCTAGATTCATGGTTTGTGTCCTAAAAATGTAGGAGTAGTGAGAACAGAAGATTAGGTTGCTAGGGAGCAGCCGGCCTTGCTTTGTGTATGTGAAACGTTGACCAGAACGCAGTGTTCTCACCAGAGTTGACCAGTATTAGCTGCGTGTGAGACATCTGGAGTGTCCAGATGCCCGCCTGGTCACTAATCACGCCAACGTCCCATTATTACCATTGATCAATCAATCTTTCTCAACCCTGGTCGGCTGACCAAATGTTTATGAGTATAAGGAAAAATGACCTGTCTTAATGAGTATTACTCGTTTGTTTTGGACCTGGCATTACATACTGTACATGCATGGAAGCTTTTCGTGCTTGAAGTTCTTGGGGATTTGCCCATTCTTGCATTTTGCATGGATTTTATTTGACATTTGTTTTTTTCTTATACAAATACTCTACTTATTTTGAGAGTTGAAAATGTGGAACGTGAGATAATGTTGTAATTTAATGAGAACTGCAGTTCTCGTTTTTTAACTCATTCCTCATTTCTTGAACAGCAATTGTTTTGAAGACACACACACACACACACTGAGAACAACACAACCTCTATAGGTGATAGATATAAGTAGATAGACAGATATTTGCTATGGATGGGTGTATTGATGATCATACATAGTCTAAAGATGAGGGATGGATGGACGTATTTATATACAGACTCCAAATATCGATGGGTGGATGGATGAATGTACGGACGGACAGATAGATAGATATTAACTTTGGACGAATCTATGAATTAAAGAGAAAGAGGGACGTTAATTTATGGAAGAAAAAAAATACTGTATTTACGCGAATATAAGCACCCGTTTTTGTCCAATTTTAGCGGCTAAAAGAGAAAAGCGTGGCTGTTCTAATATTTATGTCTAACAAAAATCCAAGTCTGTCAGCTTTACTCTATGCTCTTTTAGCGCAACGGCTCATGGGAACCACTGAGCAGCAAAGCATGATGGGAGGTGTAGTTTTGACCGATTTAGAATAGATTATTGTTTTATTAGTTAAAAAAAACAACAACATTAAAGTGATTAGAGTCACAAGTTAAGTTTGTTAATTAGAGAAAAAATTGTAATTTAGAGAGAAATGTACGTAATTTAGCCAGAGGGGAAAAAAAATTGTGCCTCAAAAAGTGTATATATATATGTGTATATATATATATATATATATATATACAGTGTTGGGAGTAACGCGTTACAAAAGTAACATATTACACTAATATATTACTTTTTGCTGTAACGCGGTAGTGTAACTTATTACTTTTAGTATTTTCGGTAATATATTACTCGTTACATGCAAGTAACGCTTGCGTTACAACAAATCTTTCACTTTCAAGACAGTAAATCAAACATTTAACATTTCATGTTCGCAAATAGACGCGTAAGTCATTCGTTCCGCCTTTCGCTGGTGGAGCGTTGTATTTTGTAACGCTCTGAGTTCGAGGTGTTCAGTGATTGGCTGTGCTCTGAGCTAGCGGCTGACAGCTGTGGCTCTGATTAGCGGTTGTGCACGGGCCAGAGTCGCGCACTCGCGGCACATTTGAACATTCAATAAACAACAGCTGGTGGTACATACGCGAGATGGTCTTATGCGCATTGTTTCAGTTTTGTAAAAAACAAGAACATTGTGGTGAAATGCAACCGCTGAATTGTCGGCATCAAAAAACAGCTATTTAAAAAAACACCTCGAACTGCCATCCGCTCGACCTGGGAAGAGAAAGAAAACAGCAACGACAGTGTCCTCAGCACTTTATGACCAGAAAGCAGGACAGTATTGTGCGGTGAGTCATTCAAAATGAATAAAACGCACTGAAGTTTTCATACTCCTGTTGTGTCTGATATCAGATATACCCAAGTTATTCACTGATATTGGAGGAAAATCGCTTTGTCTACCATACTTTTAACACTTATTAATGTTAATTATTAGTGTGGACAAGCGTCTTTTCTCCAGACATCCGGGCGGATTTTATAAATTCACGATAATGTCCGGTTTTCCCTCTTCTTCAAACGACTAATACACGTGTACGTAGGTTCACAACTCGTGCTTTAAATTATATGAGAAAGTAATATTTGAGAATGAAATTGCGCGTATCGTTGTGAAACAATGGGCCGACTTTTTTCTTGTAATATTATTTTTTAAAAAAACAATCACATTTTTAAAAACATTTTTCATTATTCAAAAAAGTCTGACTAAATAGTTACCTATTTAGGTTTTTACTGATTTTTTTTTTAAGTTAAGTGATTTTACTAAGTTATAGTTTAGCAACATTGAAGCACATTAAAGCATGTTCATTAGCCTCCGAGAAGCCTGTCTGAATTTGTCTCGAGGCCGCGCTGATTGTCCTCTTTTTTGGAAATCAAAATATACGGTCACCCTACAATTATAGATTATGTATATTGTTATTTTTAGCTTGGAGAGGCCACAGTCATTACGCTACATAACTCTATGTCTTCCACTGGTTGTAACATAAATTACTGTACAAGTAAAAAGTACATTTTGTTATTTTAGGACGTTAATTTCTACTTCTGTAGTTATTTTGGCGAAAGTAACTTAAAAGTAATACAAAAGTAACGTAATATATTACATTTCTGAGACAGTAATATTGTAATGTAACTTATTACTTTTTACAAACAGTAATAAGTAATATGTAACATATTACAATTTCAAAGTAACTTGCACAACACTGTATATATATATATATATATATATATATATATATACTTTTTATATATATATATATATATATATATATATATATATATATATATATATATATATACTTTTTATATATATACTGTATATTGATTTCCCAAATCCAGAAATCTATGATTGATTTGAGCTAATGTAACCCACTTTCCTAAATTGCTATAAATATTAATATAAAAACAAAAACTCATCCCTCAAATCCTTCTGATTTAGACACCTTCTTTTAATTTAGCAAGAGAAGCAGACGATGCGTTTGTAGCACAGTGGAATGACATGAAGTGGAAGCAAACACTTGATGTGCAGGACGGCTTGATCTCATGCCTCGCCAGCCCGCAGCAGGGGCCGAGGACAGATCAAGGATCACACATTGGCTTTATGTTGTCGCGCTTGATCTGTTTGGCACTGTAAATACACGATGCAATATCAAGAGCGAGACTCGGAGCTCAGCCAGCGGCGGCCCTGGTCTCCAGAGATGCTGTGGACCACCGTCCCGTGAGCTTCAGCTTTCATTACGAACAGAACATTTCACTGAGGAATCTCAGCTCATGGCTTGATTTCTCCTTGAGAAGAAAAACTGGTGAGTTTTAAATAGTAAGTGATAGAAATCCGTCCAGCTTATAATACTGCGAATCTCTAGAACCTACAAGAGAGGAAGATCCTTTGCTTATTTAGCAACGTAAACTATGGAATAGTTCTGCCTAGCACAATTCTAGATTCAGAATCAGTGAGTAGATTTATGTCTAGACTGAAGACGCGTCTCTTCAACGAAGCATTTATTGACCTGTTATAATAACTTACAGAATAAGTTATTAAAATCGTATAAAAAGGCTGCCTAGTCTAGTGCTCGGAAGCCATTTTCTTAACACTGACTACGAATAATTAAAAACCAACAATCTTCTTACATATTCACACGTGCGCTACAAATACTCTGAACTTGAACTTGAACTTTTCTTTACTGAAGTTCTTCCTGGTGAGATCCAGTTTGAAACCACACAGGCTTTCAAAACATCAGCGTTTTACATTATCTCGATCTTAAAGGGTTTTGTCTTGATTTGTCATGTTTGAAATATTGTTAACATTTTGCGTCAAAGGTTTTTGAGGCTGTTATAACAAGTTTATGATCTTAAATGCCGCCGAAAATACTATTCATCCATTTTCCGATTCCCTTTTCCACTTCGGTGTCCTGGGGAACTGGAAACACTGTCTACTTGAAAAACCCTTTTAAATAAAGATTCCGTCCTGGAATTGCTTATAAAGTTGTGCCTTAATTGTTCTTTTAAACAGAGAAGCGTGTAGGTGTTCCACTTGACGTACTCTGCATGTCAAAGGAACTAAAGAAGAGCAAAGCTGCAGTATCTCCAGTGACACTTTATTATACGGCTGATGTACCTGTGGCTTTTCTTGCGTTTTTTCAGCCATTTGTAAGAGAACAGAGGTTGATTAATGAAGTAATTAAGTATTGTCCTGTGAGCATTGCCACAGAAAAGAATAATTTGGTTCCAGGTTCTGAATCTTCAAGTTGTCATCTCATAATTACCGCTATTCCGGAGAGGATTGAACGTGGCGCATTAACGAAGCTGCTATTTTTAGACACTTTTCCAATTTTCTTTTTCATCAAAAATGTTTACAATGGGTAAATAAAGCCCCTGTGATTATGCAAAAATCCTGTTGTTTAAAATCACAGTAAATTGTTGTTTGTATATACTTTATAGAATAGATTTTTCTCTAAATAAAAAAAAGCACAACAAATAAAAGTTTGGTCCTCAAATTTTCATCAATTTAATTTTTCCACTTCACATTTTCAATAGGAACCTTTTTTTTTTTTCATGCATTTCAGTTTATTGTTTTGACTTTTGACACTAGTTTCACAATCGCTTACTCTGATTGGCTGGTGGGGATGTGATTGACAGCTCACTGTCGAAACAAGACCACCAGCTGTTACAGTTACTGATTGTTGTTCATTAATGTTGCATTGATAAATTAAACACTTGGAACAATCACACCTGGAACAACTGCACACACTGATTTGTTACAGTATGTGAAATATTGCTTTTGAATTACTGCATTTTGTATTCAAAAATATAACAAACTTTTGTTTTGCTAACACTTAGGTTAGTGCATGTCTTCAGGCTCAAGTTCAAGTTTATTTATATAGCACTTTTCTTATTTCAAGACCAACACAAAGATGCTATGATTTACTAGTATTTACTACGCAAATATAAGCAACCTAAGCAATCTCGCTTAAAGGGAAAGTAATGCCTTACTGGAGTGAGCCGCTAAGAGTTCTGGGAGTTGAAGTTATTACTAGAATAGATTTTTTAACTATTATTTTTATTTTTATTATTATACTTTTTTTTTTTTTTAACTATTTTTCAAGTAAAAACGACAAATAGACCACTCGTATGAGGTGATACAAGGCATAAAATAGGTTTCTTAAATAAAGAAAAAAAATTACATTTTACGAGAAAATTAACCTTATTTAACCTGAAATGTAAAAAGAAAGGCCTTTTTATTTTTGGATTAAAACATTTTGGGGTTTTTTTGGAATTTCTTTTTCATAAAAATCAGGTGGGGTGATTAAATTTGCATGGTGCTTGTCTTTGCGTAAATGCTTTTAAAACTATATTTTACTTATTTATTGCATTTGATTTGAGAACTTCATGGAAATAAAAAGGCCTTCATAGAAAAAAGGGCAAAAGTAAGTTTTTACTCTGCTGTTTTAGAAAAATAAAGTATCCATAAAAGAAAAGAAACCAAAAAAAAAAAAAAACCACTCAAAAAACAGGTACTAAAAAAAGCTTAAGCACTAAAGTAAATCTTACTCATGTCTGATTTCCACAAAGAATATTCCGGAGCCTGATTACTGTCAAGCATCCTAATGGTGAGAAAATGAGGCAGGTGAGAAAATGTCAGCAACGTTCACGTTAAATCCAACGCTTGCTAGGTTTACAGGAACACTTTGCCGAAAGACAATGTTCTTTCTTGGTTAGGAACAATTGATATAATCACTCCTGATGGGCTTTCGCTCTTCAGCTCGGCATTTTCTTCACTGCGCTTCCTGAAACGGGAACAAAATCAGCGGGGTTGCAAAGATCCATTTTGTGTTCCTGTCAAACAAGAACCTGGAGATCTCTAGAATCATTAGCATATTTTAGCTAGTGACACGACAACAAAGAGACGTGGCGTCTGAACAAAACTTCCCCAGTCTGATTATTGCTCATGTCGTTTCTGGAGCTCAGCGGCGCCACTACATCTCCAAAAGCCTGGCACAGAGAAAAACACCCGACTGAGGCAGAAAGAGAAGAGTACTGGACTTGACACTGGTGAGCTATTATCAGTCTTAAAAATAGAGACAAGCCGGCAGGATTTGATATAAAAATAACACGATAAAAAGAAACGAATGAACTTGGACGAGGTCAAAGTAACTGTTTTTTTTTTTTTTTTTTTACATGTATTTATTTAATATTGGTTATTCAAACAATATTTTTATTGAAGCTAGTTGTTTCAGTAAAAAAAAAAAAAAACACTGTATAGAAAATGCAAAAACAAATGCAATTTCCAATATTCCATATAATCCATAACTAAACTATATTTCTAAATACATTATCATTACTATACATTACTCATTAAAAAAAATCAGTATTTACAAATGATTGTAAATGTATTCCAAATTTCATTTACAAAACCTAAAAGGAAACATTTAAATTGAATTGTTAATAACTTTGAGCTATGGGTTGTTGGTAACTTTCATTTTTCTGATTTGTGTAAAAAAAAAAATAAACATTTAACTTACTAATATGCAAGCTAAGAATTATAGAAATGAAACATTTTGAAAAAAAAAATATTCTGTGTTTTTCCCAATTCTCCTTTTATTGTTTAACGATTTGTCGTTTTGCAGTTTGTAATTTGTGCTTTCAGAATAGTGCAAAAGCAACTGAGACAGAATCCACACAGAAACTGTTTCTCCAGACCCAAGTCATGCTGATATGAGCCTATTAAGATTAAATAAAAGGCCTTGGTATTTTAGGCCGAGACATCACGCCTGCATAAGTTCTGACAGCAGAAGAAAAACGAGCGCTCCAGAGGAGGCGGAGGGAGGGGGAGGAGTTTTGGCTCCAGCTAATGATGAGATGATGTTGAGGCCTGTGAAGGTCGTGGGAGCTTTACTGTAGGACCAAGCCAGACCCCGGAACAAACCACCAGAGGACCACCGCATGGAGAGTAAAGCCTGAACAGCGCGGTGACGAACCAGTGCATGACAAAACTGTTTCAACGGATGGGAAATGAGCAATAATTTTTTTAAAGTACAATTTGTTTTGGTGCCATTCGTTTTCCAACTTGAATGTAAAATGCAAAATGTGAGTAGTTACAAAAGCATGTACAGTCATTATTTTTCTTCATACTTATTATATTGCATATTACATACATGTTTTTTTTCTTGGTTGCACCCAAAAGTTACAATTTGTTTCAGACACGTAAAAGCACACAATAAAGAAACAAAATAATAATGTATAATAATAATAATAATAATACATTTTATTTATCAGCGCCTTTCAGGACACCCAAGAACGCTTTACATGAACACATATTTTTTTCAGATAAAAATGAATCACAATGAAACTGTTGCTGTGGCTTAAGCTGTAGTTTCTATGGGTTTACAAAAATCTATACATAAGTTTATTAAAAATGGGGAAATAAAGAGCAAGTGCAAAATATATAAATAAACATGTTGAATCCAAAGTAGATCCCAATAACAGTGCTGACATTTGAATCAGTTCACACACACACACACACACACACACACACACACACACAGACCCACACACACACACACACACACACACACACACACACACAATCTTAACTTTAGCACGTCAGCCAACCATAGAAATGCTGTATTTGCTCACAAATTGCAAAATCTCCACCACAAGTAAACAGAGCGAAAGCGACGGGTAAGCCTTGAAATAATCCCCGGCATGAAGCCGCACGGCTCTTTCAGCTGCCACGTCCGCTCTCGTCGCATCTCGGAAAGCGAGAAAAAGAAAAGGCTGAGGAAATAATCAGCCAAAGTCATTTCATCAAAACGCAGGGAGAGGATCAGTCACAGGGGACACGCCATGACAGCCTGTGGAGCTTTTCGGCCACCTATACGATAAAGACGTGCGTGGAAAGGCGTGGATAGGCGTGGCTGCGGTTTCCATTCAAAATTAATTTTGCCTGATGATGTTTCTTGATGTGCAAATTTGATGCATATTTTTAGCTTAGTCTTGGTTTTGTTCAGTTCAGGTCCGGCTTATCAAGTATGGAATCAGATTAGTGTCAAGAATATCAAACATAAATTTCTAAGAAACGAACAAAAATGCTTCACACTTATGTTTGTTTTTTTTATTTTCCGCTTGCAATATTCACGTTTTCGCTTGAGACTGTTTTTTTTTTCCCCGCTTCAGATTTTTTGTTCGTTTTTTGCCGGTTGGATTTCCGGCCCTTGCTCTGATTGGCTGGTGAGAATGTGGGAGGAGTTCAGCGAGCGTACACCGTTTCACTCACATTTGCTGTTTTAATATTAGTACACAATAAACTGTTATTATAAAAAGTGTTATTTTTGCACAGTTTTGCTAAATTGTTGTGGTGGCAGATACTTCATAATAATAATAATAATAATAATAATAATAATAATAATAAGCATTTCCTGTTTCTACACAAAGAAATACTAAATAATCAAACTGTGTATGTGCAGAGAAGGTTCCGAAAAGTGTCTTAAAAAGAAATTAATTATTGTTAATAGTTGTATTAATATTATTAATAAAAATAATGATAATATGTTTCGTTTATTTTAAAAACTCATTCTGTGCTAACTAGAATTTAACGTCCCACACTTCCTGGTCACGAAGCTGTCAATAACATTCTCAACAGCCAATCAGAGAAAGGGTCACCCCACGTGAAACTCGGGCCAGAAATCCAAAACGAAAAAAAAATCTGAAGTGAAAAAAAAGTGAAGATTGTGAGCAAAAAAAACAACAACCAAATGTACACTTGAAGCATTTTCGTTCGTTTCTTAGAAATGTACGATTTTTTTGGCACTAATCTGATTCCATAATCAAGAAGATTGGAACACTGCACTAAGCTCGTACGTTCCCTGGGATTCGAACACACAACCTTTGTTGTTTGTAAACCAAAAAAAGCCACATTACCACCAGAAGTTATCGGAGATGAAGGTAGCAGCTTTCTTCTTGAAAGCTCTGCATGTGTGTGTGTGTTTAATAAAAGCTGGTAGAAGGGACTAAGATAAACGAACAGTGTCAGGTTGAATAAAGATAAACGAGTAAAAGCCACTGGAGAGAAAGACTCGTACATGTTGTTATTACAAGATGGAATTTCCTTCTTCGAAAATTCATTTTACCATTTTTTTTTTTTTTTACCCTCCTTCTCCATATTGCCCAAGCTTGTCTAAGATGGGCATTTTCCCCTCATTGTTCTTATTACATTACTATAGCTAAAACATATTTTGTACTATATTTACTGGTAACGCCCCAGTACATTTTTATTCTACCATTCCATTTTTCACAATTCCACATTTTTTTTTCTTTTTTTTTTTTTACGAGTGATCCAAACAGAAAGCATCTTTTCTCCAATTTATAAGCCCTTTATGCTGTCATCGCCTGTCACACTGCAATTATAGCTCAGACAATAGCTCACATCTATAAGCCTGAATAACAATTCAAATAGTTCACAACTAATCATAAATCAGACCACCAAGTGACATTAAGCTGTCAAAGTGTGTGTGCGTGTGGATGTGTGTGTGTGTGTGTGTGTGTGTGTGTGTGTGTGTGTGTGTGTGTGTGTGCGTGTGTGTACGTACGTATGTAGTGTTTTTTTTAAGGCCAGTGATTTTGACTTTTACTTTCAGTGCAGAAATAAAAATGTTTATCAGTATTTCTGAGATGAAGGACTCTAAGAGATGATCAAGATAACACACATACACACAAACAAATAAATTGCAGCATAAAATTGTTACACACAATTTGAATAGTATCAGTGAAAGATTTGCAACATTTAAACAATGTTAGTGCAAAAAAAATCTGACAATGATTATCACAACATTTCATTTACAGTTTGTTGTTGATGTTATTCTTATCATTGTTGTTGTTGTTGTTGTCACATACTTATATTCAGCTCAGTAATTGGCCATGTGCCAATGTCCTACACTCCGCCCAAAATTTACAAAAACCTACTCAAAAACAAATCAAAACTTTAAAACAAATTTACTAATAAACAAAATTAAAATGGAATAAATATGGAGGCATTTCAGCAGTGAATAATGTTCCGCTAATCAAGAAGAAGTGACATGGTTCCCGCTACTGTTTTCTCCTCCACAGTGTGAGAGCTTCACCAATTCCTCCTCATTATAATTCATTAGTCATTGTTCTCACTCTGCAAAATTCATTCAAGCATTTGTTGCATTTTGTCGGAATTATGATTTCATGGCCTGTCCGATGGGCTTGTTTGAAACTGGGGTGATGAAGGGACTTTTAAGAAGTTTTTATTCTTTTCTGTAATTACAGTACAGCAACTTTACACGGCAAGCAGACCAACGGCGGGATTCTAAACCAACGTCGCCATCAGTAAATAAACACATCCGCCAGTCGTTTTATGTTTTCCGCTGAGCGAGACTATTTCCCGTAGCAAAACGTGGTGTCTTGCAATTTGCATGTAAATGATTTGGCCAGTCACAAACTAATTGGCTGGTGGAGGTGCGAGGTTTTGTACGCCGCGATAGTCGATAATTGAGAACCCATGCTGTCTTTATCAGAAAATAATTTTGCAAACTGTTCACCGGCGTGCCGTACAAGCTTCATTAAAGACCCTCAGATATGTTTACACGCAGACCTCCGTTTTCAGATATGTGTGCTTGGTGGAGTTTGACGTGCCTTCGTAATTAAAACGAATATGAGATTTGAAGCGCAGCGCCTTTGGGTAGCACAGGCTGAAACACCGGGCTAGAACAGTAAATATCCGCGGGAAAAGAACTTTGAACACCAGATATTTGCCTTCGATGGAGATCAAGCTGGTACAAAGGACTTCAAAGAAGCGAAGGCATTGCAAGTCAGATAGCGTCGGAATCTGGTGCGAAAATCTCCACGTTGTCGGACGTTTAAACACTTTGTGTTTGGAAACTCGCGCCTGTTGAAAGTTACTGACACACAAAAAGAACTTGATCGTTGTTGGGTTTTTTCTTTTTCTTGGAAATGGTCAAAAGCAGCAGGTTTTGAGCTCCAGAAGCCGTCATTCTCGTTCGGGCTCGCTTGTTGAGATGTTTATTTGCTTTGTGAAGCCTTTGGAGTCGTGCGGAGTCACTGAAGTGTGCTGTTTGTATTGCTTTTGACTGAAGGTTTTGCCAGTATCAGAATAAAATATCAAAACTCCACTGTGGCTCCGACGTCCGTTTTTCACAGCAGTACCAAAGAACTTGACGTTCAAACAGACGTTTAACAGACCACCACAACTGTTTGCATTTCAAAGGTAGTCAACTTTGTAAGTCCTAATTTGATTTGTAGGCTTCAGTTGTGGTTGTTTTTTTTGTTGGTATTGACGGATTAAATGAGTTTGGCAAGTACGCAGAAGTTCTTATTCTTATAAGTTATTTTAAATTGGCTTTCTGCTCTAAACCAATCCCAAAGTTTGTTCCAAAGCTTTCCCATGTACATGTTCTGTTTTCTTATTAAACTTGTTCTTTAGTGGCAGGATTTCACAGCTATTTCATCGCTCCAGGTTTGATAAATCGCCCACACCTCCAGTCACAGCAACACACTCAAGGAAGCCATGTAAACACGAGACTTGTATATGTAGATCATGGCAGAGGACAAACATCTGGGTACGTAATGCAAATATGCTCCCTTGAGGAAAAGATAGTGGGTTTGTGGGAAGGATGAATTGGTCTGCGCTTAGATTATCCATCTTTAGTCCCAGTGGAAACCTGCTTTAGCCTTCACGGTCAGCCACACAAGAGATTTATAGATTTCGGATTCTGGGTTTCAGGCAATGAAACTGAGTATCTAATCGTGGCATTTAGACAAATAATGTTGTTGACCAGTGGCTTGAAACTAAAGCATCACTATAAATAATGTCCTGTAGCTAATTAAATAACAGACATGCCTCTCAGCCCATCAAAGCTCTACTAACCAATTTCATTTATCTCATTTACTGTAAGATTAACTACATACAGTATCTAGAAACATGACTAAAATGAAATCTCATTGTGTTTATTACTCATTGGCTCATTGGACTTCACTTCATGATTTAACAAGTTAAAAAGATCCCAATCAAGTTTGTTTTAAGCTCAGCATTATTTTGTCTTGTTAACTTGTTACATTGCCCCACTATTAGTTTTGGTTGATCCACCTGTGTTGCCCATTACCTCCCTCAGCTGATCTCCTGTTTAAACCTGTTTCCTACGTCTCACAAGGTTAGTCGACAACTATTGAGATTAAAAAAAAATATATATATATAGATGTATTTCCTGATCCTGCTTTCCATAGTTGTGTGCTTAGTTGTTCCCCTTTTGGTTTAGTCCTCTCGTGACTTTTTGTGCTTTACAGGTTGTGAATTATTGTTTTTGTTTTAGGAAGTGTTTGTAATGTTTTTCCTGAAATTGTTTTACTTTTTTTGAACGGGATGGTGATGTAAATTACTCGAGTATATTGACTTTGTTACTTGAGTGTATTTGGCTACTTTGTAATTGTACTGAGTATCAAAAATATAAGCAACATTCACTCAACATTTACTTGACTACATTATTGATTGAGTATCTGTCTCAAAAACTATCAAAAACTGCACCCTACATTTGAATAGACATGTAAACGTGACTTGTTGAAATCAGTGTTCAGTGTTTACTATCGGGTCTGGATCCAAACCTGCAATGCTAGGGTGGCAGATCCAATTTCTTCCCCTTATACCACAGCTTCCACAAAGCCTTGGATTATTGTCAGAGCTGAAATAAGACGTCACTCAGTGTCGTTTCATCCATGTCGCAAGAAACTTTGTGGACTTTTAGCTGGACCCTTCGGGACAGTGCCGTCACTATTCGGCAGTGCTGTGTTCTCAAGAGCGCGAATCCCTCTCGGTCGGGCTGATTGATGTCCACACTTCCCGATTTTCCTTCAATTTAGCAAGAGGCCTGCAAAGTGTGGCTGGGATTTCTGCTCAGTGGTGTATAAAAACGTCCAATTACTGCGGCGCTGTGGCATGCGAGCTGGATTTCCAGCTGTGTGGTGTGTGTCACTAGACGAGGTGAATAATAGATGTGAAACTCTATTTTCTAGCTCTATTTTTTCATTCGGGGAACAATAAAGAGGCGTGGGTAAAAATTATATAGGGAACGCGATGGTATAATAAGACATGCTATAATATTCCTTTTTAGGCACGAGGTGTGTTTTAGCCACGGGAAGTTTGTGTTGTTCTGTGTTACATATTTAGACGAATTCAACAGGAACTGACACAGTGTGAGTTGATACGTCAGAGCTACAGGTCTAACAGCTTCTGCGGTTTTGGTTAATTGGGACAATGGTGATAATTGTTTTACAATAATGACAATTACATTAATTTAGTGTTGTTAACGTATTTGGGTCAAAAGTTGCCTTGTTGGTCCAAAATGCTATAAAACTAAGGTCAACCAGTTCAGAACAGCAGTTTCCGGTGTACGTAGATACAAAAGCGGCCCTGCGACTGATGATGACGTGACACTATTTGATTGGCGCTAAGTGGGCAGGAAGATTCATACATTTACTCGCATTAAAATAATGTCACATGTGACACAAGAAACAGTAATGTGAAACACACATTCAAATAAAAAAAATGACATTAGTTACGAGTGCAAACAACTTCAGGTTTCAAAAGGAAACGTATAATGAAAACAACAAAATGACGAGCCTGCAGAACATCTCGGTGATACGTGGTTGGTCCAATTGGTGTAACCGTGGTGTGATGTCATCACTAATCACTAGTCACTAGTCCCCGAGCTGATTATACGTACAGCCGAGCCGTTTTGTTAACTACATCACGACGTCGTAACTTTATACTTGCACAGTCATCACAATACAAATAAATCATTCTCGGGAGTGACTTGATAATCTCCAGTCATTTGTTCATGAGCGACACATCACTCGATTATTTGCTAAGTTTAGCTAAATTTGCTAGCGGTTTAGCTGAGGAAATATTTCTTGGTTTCTTGGATGTTTCTTGGAACGTTTTAAAAAGCTTAGCAAAAAAAAAGTGAGCCAGGCACTTGAAATTGTACATCGTATTCCGATATGATAAACCGACGCTGCTGAAAGCGCACCAGAATGCAATTAGCACCATGCATGCTAAGATGCAAGTTAGCAGGGTTAATGTGCTAATTGAATATATACACCGCGCTTGTGTACACACGCTTGCTAATTTCTTCTCCCGTGGCTTAGCGGTGGCTCTTGCTTCTAGCAAATGCTTTTAAGAGACAAGGTCTGCCTACATGAATCCTCCATGTATCTGCAGCGAGGAGATAAAGACCGCTCGCTTCCCCAACACGCCGCGTTGGATTATAATGCCCACTCCCACCGGCCACTTCCCAGTCCCGCTCACATTCACTCACCAATATTCCAGGGGAGTCTTTTTTTTTTTTTTTTTACCCTTCTTCTGGTCAAGGAGGGGTCACTTTATTTTTAGAGCCTGCCAGCCACAGGGAAAGATTTACCTGGTAATATTTATTTAATGTGTGCTGGTAAATGTAAAGTAAAATGACTTATTGACCAGAAAGTCAAATAGCTTAAGCGTTTACAACCGTCCTCGATGTCGTTCTTGTAAAACGAACCTCTTGGATTGAAGCACTAAAATTTGAAAACATGTTTTTCAAAGCCTTTGTCATGTAATTGCCGCCGCTCTCCATTACGTGGGTCAATTTGTCTGGATTATATGCACATGACCACCTACTCTAAACTGCTAGTCAATGGAAAGCGTGATCTATATATTAGTCAATTTACTTTTAAAACTTTCATTATTGTCCTCCGGCCACGTCTTTGTGGATTCAACTGGATGATCAAGAATGGGTCATTAGGCAAATGGTTCACCTTTAGCACCGTCGTAATGGTATTTTGATTATTGCTGGTTCTAACTAACTAAATTGTTGTGTCGACTCTTCATTTACGTTGTTAATGAGACAGCATCTGGCCAGCTCGAGCTGTTCAGGAAGTCAGTGAAAACTTCAGCCATTGCAGTGATGTGGTTTGAGACGTCAGTTTTCTGCAGGTAAACGTTTTCTGCTGTCTCAAAAAAGCTAAACGTGTTTTAACTTTATCTGCTTTCAATTGAAATGAGACAACAATCACAGTAACCGCCATCGTGACGTCCTAATGTTGGAATGCCTAAGGAGACAGGCATAATTTGGTTCCTTTTCGAACGGTCCCTCGATGTCACGAATGGGGAACAACGTATCCCGACAATAAGTCTTTCGAAAAGAAATTGATTAGAACAATGCAGTTCCTGCCCAGTCCCGTATATTATATCCCCGATTTATATAATTGCAGGTCCGCTTGCATAGCCCTCAGAACAAATTTCTTCAGAAGCTGAGGTCAAGGTGACACGCTCCACAATCGAGTGTCGAGTGCTTGGAACACGAGATGGGGTCTCACCCTCAGCAGGGGTTCTTCCTCGGCTTGGGGGTACGGTTCCTTACTCGTGAGGCTCACAGGCGGAGCTGTAGCACGAGTCATCACAGGCATTAGTCGCCGATGAGGGCACGTCAGAAGACGACAAAGAGTCGCTTGGTGCCAAGGACAGTGAGTTTGGTGTCGACACAACTATCCACGTGGCCACTACTGAGGAGCTGCTGGGCTTCTCCTCCGACTCGGTCGACATCTCTGCGATCAAGTGAGGGGCTCTAGTTGTTGGGCTGGCAGGTGGACCTGTTTGCGTCAAAGGAGAACTGGCATTGCGAATGTTTTTCTGTCCAGCACTTGGCCCGAGGGCCCGAAGTACGTTTGTGTGTCAAATTGATTCAGCTCGTGCTTTGCAGAGTCAGGTGAGCAGATGGACATAATGCTCTTGGTGGCTCCGTTCTGGCCGAATCAGCCGTGGTTCTTCGAGCTAATTCTCCTGTGACCAGCCAGGCATCGGAAAGAAAAAGTCACAATGTGGATTTTGTTTAGAATGTTTTACTGTTGATTAATTCATGTTTAGACATGTTTTTTTTTCTGACGATACAATTGGTTACAATGTTACTTGTAGATAACAAATCATAACAATGTCAGATTTCATGACACTGAAAATTCTTCGAGAAAATTCCTCTACGGAGGGACTGGAGGAGAGATATGGCACCATGGAAGCTCTAGGGCCGGAGTGAGTCGTTCGCTCGCGTTATGGGTCTTCTTCTCGGCACCTTCATGCGTGACGTGTTTTTATTGGCTGGTGTGAGGCTACAAACAGCTGTCTTCAGTCATGTGATGTGCAGATGATTCTGTCTGAGGTGGATGGCTGCTCGCTGGGCAAGCACAGACTTGTGGCTGGGTCCCTGCCAGGGGCAAGAAGACTGTGACCAGCCAGGCATCGGAAAGAAAGTCACAATATGAATAAAAAATAACCCACTGTTGCATTTTACGCCCTCAGTATTTGTCATTCAGACTGGCCCAAGTCAACTTTACTATTGGCTTTGTTCCTCAAGGACATCCAGATTGTGTTTGTTTACCCACAAAGCTGCAAATAATGGTCCTTGAAAGATCATTTGATGGAGTCAGAGGCCAGAAGGGAACACTGTACCATTAGCTGTACTCAAAAAGTAGTCTGCGCCTCATGGACGAGAACAGAGGAAAAGTTTTGAATGACTTGCTTGCTCCATGACATTTGCTAATGTAACCGAGTTCCCCAGAGTGCACCTTCAATCTGAAAGTTCTCGCCTGCAGCCACACACTCAATTTAGTTGATGATAAAGTAGGCTGAAGTTATCTAGAATTAAATTTATAATGCAAAACGACAATAAGATATTCCCTCAGTGCCCATCCCCCACCCAGCCCCTCAAATCAAACATTGGGTCAATGGAAGGGTCAAATATTAATAGAGATCTTTCATGGTTTGCACATATTACATTTCTCACTGAAAGTGACCTACAATGACGATGGAGCTAGTGACCGCAAGTAAAAGGTAAAAAAAACGATTCTCTTTTGTTTTAAATTAAATTAGGGGCTTTTGCAGAGCGAGAATGTTCAAATAGGATGAGATGGCGTCATCGGTGACTGAGGGTTGACCTTCACGTGGAGCCACCTGGGAAATCTGCTTATGAGGAAATGAGAAGACAGAGGTCTTTCAGTACGAGCCTACAAACCACAAGTCTTTTGCTTTGCCACCTTAGATGGTCAATCATCTTCCCTTGTTTAACTTTCCTGGGTTGTTCTTACAGTGAAGGCCTTTTCTCAGGTAGGGTGGAAAGAATAAATGTTTTTTTCAGTCTGCCATTGGACGGTTGTGGCCATGTGGTTGGGAGTCAGATTTATTTTGTTCTTGTAATTTATGTGTATGTTTGTTTATTCTTTTGCCATCATTCAACATTTTTTAGTTGAAGTGCAAGTTCAGTGCATTTGTAGGGCGCTTTTCTTAGTTACAACGGTCTCAAAGAGCATAAACTGTCAATTTGAGAATCATCTCAGAATAATCCCGAACATGGATGTGCTGCAGGCTCAGACCCCATCACATCAAAGAACAGTGAGATAAAATATATAATGTAAATGACCAATAATCATGAGGTGCAAAAAACCATGAACAAGAGAATGAAAAACTGAAATCTATTATATTTGTAATTCCACTGTAGCCTCTATAGACAAATTTATTAAAATTAATGCAAACGAATCATCAATAATGAATCATCAAAAATGAATCAAATTAAAGTTTAACAGACATATAAAAAGACAATTTGAACAAAAAAAGATTATATGATCAGAAGGGTTAGAAGACAAAAACTGTGAATTGGGATTGGAAAGTGTCCCGCTCTGCGAATGGTTGGCCACCAATCCAGAGTGTGTATCCCGCCTCCGGCCCAAAGACTCCCCGCGACCCTGTGAAGGATGAAGCGGTAGAAGATGAATGAATGAATGAATTAAAGCTTTTATTTGTAGTCATTTATCTTTTTATGTTATGTACAAGTTTAATAATGAAGCAGTTTATTATTTGACGTGTACGTGTTCCTGTCAAATGTGGAATGTGTGATGATGATGATGATGATGATGATGATGACACACTCACTCAAAGTCAATTTTGTATTAAATTCTGTACTGTGACCTTGAGAGTTATGAACCACGCATTTCATTGGTTAACAAATTTGTTTATTCTTAATCACTATAATCAATAATATTACAAGAATGTCACAGAATAAACGTTTTTGCAAATTCTATCAATAAAGTCACTAAATGGTCTGTTAGCGTGTTCATAGATTTGCTCGCTTCATTTCCATGTTGCCACGTTGTATCAGTTTTATTGGCATCATTATTGATTCATTAAGTTCTGTACACAGTTACTGTTACTGTTAAAACACAAACTTCTTGGACTGAGGATTTCGAATTGACATGATCTTTGCCCCGAGCTCTCCATTAGAGTTCAACTGCCTTTAGCCTTCACAATCAATATCTAATACAACACCACATATTCATCGAGTGCTCGGCCCGAGTATATCAAAGGGGTCAGTCTGTTTATTCTGATGAGGGCCCGGCCGGAGAGATTTTACTGCTCCAGGAATGAATTATTCAGTGTGGAAAGCTATGCTTATCTACTTCATTAAATTCATTTCCTGAATAATGAGGTTAATCCCCTCTTTCAATAGACGAGACATTTCTAAAGTGCAGATTGACTGTACAATTGATTAGGAACAGAATCCAGTTGATTATCATTCTCAGCCAGGCACTTGTACAGATTGTGGGCATTTGGGAAAATAATTGTATTGATGGATTCAGAAGAATGTCAGCTGTTATGCGGTGTGTTTAGTTTGGTGCGTTACGTCTACTGTACTTCTGTTTTGAGATTTGATGTGCTTTTACGCATACAGTCGACCCCCGAGCTTGCACTTAAAGAGGGTGGACACCCATACAACTTCTTTATTTACTACAACTTTACTGTACGCTATGAAATCATCAAAAGAAGCCTTCTGGTGACATTCAAAGATATTTAAGCACAATTGATCTTCCTGTCCTCCTGCCTCAGTCCCTGCAAATAAAGCATTTATGACAAAGCCCATAACGCATTCATGTTTTATTGAATATAGTTATGACCAATGTTAATGTGAATCATATTAAATGACAAGTCACAAACGTTTTTTTTTTGACTAGTTGCCACGTATTATGCCGGTCCATTTTGGCGAGGGAACAAGGACTTGGTTTTCGCGTTTTCTTTTCTTTTCCTTATTCGATGTTGTGCTTAACCGAAGAAATTTTTTGAACGGCCGTAAAAACAGGACCGAAGACTGACGTGCAGTTAAGCGAATGGTGTGCATGTGGGACACTTAGTAGGGGGATTTGAACCTGCAACCTCTCGGACACAAGTCCAAGTCCCCTACCACTGGACCACAACTTTAAAATCTCTTAAATCTCACTCTTAGTAATTGACCTACGCATAAGCATTACTTGTTTTGCCCACGCGTTCACAAATTTCATCTTTGCAAAACAAGCGCTGCAAATCTCTGCAGTGGAAGTCAGCGCTGTCCCACATCAGTCAGGACGTGAGGGGACGCGCAATGTCAGCAGTCCCACAGCGGGTTCAGGGGAGGAGAGGAACAGATGGCTACCGGCCGACTCTGGGCGAAAGAGAGAGAGAGCGAGAGGGAAAAGAAACGAGTTTCACGGAGATGTGAAGTTTTTGAAAGCTGATGAAAAATGGGGAACCCTAAATTCACACCGGGCGCAATTTGCTGATGCGGCGTGGTGTAAAACCGTAATACCAGACAGTTGTCAATTCACTTTGCTCTGGAGAGAAGTGGAAATATGTCTTTTATAACCTTTCCCTCTGCCACGCTGCGTTTACCAGGCAACCCCAGAGCTGTAATGAACCCCAACCTCCAAGCAAGCAGTAATTTAGTGGTGGGAATGACAGCGCGGGGAAAGTCGAGTGAGAAAACAAACAAACATAACGTACGACCCTGCAAAAGGAGTGGAACAGCAGCAATATGTCACTCGGCGGGAATCCGTCTCGTGTTTTACTCACACTGTGCCCATGCGTTAACAAACGATGTCAGCCGGTTATGCTGATGATTACCTTCCTTTTCCCCCAGTAAGTTCTGTCGTTTCCTCCTAGTTAGCGAGATGCGCAGAAGTCTCACGCTGCGGCAAATAAAGGGTTTGTAAATACAGCGCAGGGTTTTGTTTTTCTTCTTTCTGAGCGGGAAACTGTGAAACCCTAATGGTTGCATGTTTTTGTTCGCCCCATCACAACATCCTGCGGTCTTAATGAATGTAATTGGCAAAAAAATAAAAAAATAAATAAAACAGTGATATTGTAAAAAAAGTGGTATTATTGCAAAGTTGTGTTGCGTGATGGGATTTTAAGTGATTGCGGTCCTTGCCAAGCCCACTGGTGTATTTCTGTTCCTCTCCCATCATTTGACTATCAGGCTCCGCAGCTTCCAGGATATTAAACAGGCTGTAATGAAGGAGGCTTTTGTGACTTTAGATTGCTTGGAAAACTGCCACCTGGGTTCTTGAATTTTACAGATTCGGGAAATTGCATAGACGTTTTTGGAGATATGTGTTTTCAACGATGATAATCAATGAATGAATAAATGAATGATAAAAGAACTCAGGCGGTCAGGTTTGAGTGGCTCTTATGCATACGGTAATGTTTTCGCTCTTAGTTTATAGAACTTGCTTTTTATTAAAGCCTTGAATATACGTAGGTTGCATTCTAGAAGCTGCCAGTCAATACACTATATCACTAGTTTTATTTAAATATGATTTTATGATATTACGCTGTTTCTCTGGGACTTCCTGGGACTTTTATGTTGACCATTCACATACATTCTGTTTTGCTCTCTCAATGTTTTTTGCTTTCCTTGACCGATTGAATTAGCTATTTATGTTATTAGCTCATCTAGCTGCTTCTAGGTTATTGTCTCGTTCTGTCCTAATTTAGTTTGTGATTTAGCTTGTTTGGTTTGATGGAAAGTGCTTTTACGTTATCAAGATAGTTTTATCTCTTTTTTCCACCTCTTAAGTCAAGTGTCATGGCTTTGCATTCGAGTTCAGTCACGTCCATGACTTGTGCTTAAGTCATGTCTAGTCGTGTTTTTGGCTGAATTTTTGACCCTTTTGTTGCCGGTTTAGTTTTTGTTCAGTTGTTCTTGATAAAAGTCTCGTCCTTTTGCATTTGGACGACATGCGCTTATCCAAAAGTTGACATACAAATCAAATTCAAATTATAATTGTCATATACACATTATAGTGACTCAAGTGACCCATGTAAAGTGAAAATGTTTTAAAGTGTCCAATAATCAGCTTAAAGTGACGCAGTGTGTACGGTACAGTGACTTAAGTGCAAGATTGGGTTCAGGTGTACTAGAGACTGTCAGGTGAGCTTAACGATCCTGTTGCTTTAATTAATTCTACCAATCTAGCAAAAATTGTGGTGCAAATTAGCTCCACTTTCTACAAATCCTTAAATGTAAACACACAATGTCGTCTATAACATTTTCTCCACAGACTCTGTTTACTGTTACTGTCTTCTTGTCCCACTCAACAAATGAGAGCGATATCACACTGTGTGTTTTCATTCTTAGCAGCATTAATATTGCAGCGCAGCTCATCTGTGCGTTTAGAGTTTTCAAGCCCATTAAAGGTTCATTGTGACCTGTAAATATTAAATAGGCCTGCTGTTTGGTTTTGGTTGTGCCGGACATGAGAGTAATGGGAGAGTTCTATTCTCTAGCCTGGTGGTGTTGCACTAAAAGGTTTTTGGTCGTGGCCTTTAATTCATATATTTAGTTTGGCCAATGAAAAGCACATCAGGGAAAACACATTCACGCGTGTACGGATTATGTGTTGATGTATGTGTGCGATGCAAAAGGCGCTATTGTTTTTTGCAGCGTTGCAGAAGCGAATTATTGATATAAAATTACAGTGTCGTTTTAGTACTTCGCAGTTCTTGTGTTGAAAGTATTTTCATAAGGAACTTCCATTCAATTATTATCTACCTCGTATTCCTTTACAGGGTCACAGGGAACTAATTAACTCAAAATAAATTAGCTGCACTATTTCTTTTATTGGTCAGTTTGTTAATTTTTTGTGTGTGTTTCTTGTGTTTCTGTCAGCATCACTCTGTCTTCTATCACAAACTGTGCAACTTCTGCATAGTTCCTTTGCTTCTACTGCTAGTTTTGGAAATAATTCAAAATTGTACAAATAGTTACAATTGGAACTATTTTGTAAAGGTATTTTTTGTGATCTCAATATTTTACAGTAATTTGTTTTAAGATATAGCTTCCATAATTAACTGTGATCTATAGTGTAACTCCCGATTCACAGAAATTAACAGAAAAATCAACAAAACTAAATGTAAAAATTAAATAAATCAAAGAAAGATAAAAGGATTGTAAATCCTTGGTAAATCCTACATTGTAAATCATACCTCTAAATCTTGAGACGAAAGAAGAAGTGGAGTCTGATTCTGTCTAGGGCTTTTTTACTTTTTTCTGGGGCTTTTTTTAAGTTTTTGCGTTGGTTAAAAAAATATATCAGTTGGATGTAAAAATTGTACAATTTCCGTAAAAATAATCGACAGCAGGACAGTTCAGTCTCATGAAGTATCGTTCTCCTGTGTTTGCGTGAAGACAGAAGCTCATAAAATGCAAAGCAGGCAGTAGGGTTTACTCTAAGGTGGGATATGATTCCATGTTCTAAAGCGAACAAAATGATTAATGATTTCAACAAGACTTGGAATTATCAAAGCGGGGTCGCGTGTCAGATTGATTTGCACCTGCTTTTTCATATTTCCCTTTTAAAAGGTCTTCCCAAGTGATGAGGGAACACGAATTGAGTCCACACCGTCTTGATTGCGATCCATTTGTGGAGACAAATTGTTCATTGGGTATTATTTCCAATCCCAGAGACGGATTTCCAAAGCCTCTCATGAAATAACAAGTATGTTTCATTCAGGGCTGCTCGTTGAAAAAGACATTTATTCCCACCTTGTCGCTCACTGACGTGGCCTTTTCTCTATTTTAGACGGGACAGTTGTGGTCCAGTGGCCGGGAATTCTCCATCACTGGACCATAACGACCAGTGTTGTGCAAGTTACTTCTACATTTTAATACATTACACATTACTGTTCCTGTTATTAAAAGTAAAAATTACTGTCTTGGAATTGTAGCATGTTACATGACACCAAATTACTAAATTACTTTTCACCAAAATAACTACGGAATTTCAAATTGCCATCCTAAAATAACAAAATGTACCTTTTAAAACTATATTATATATATTTGTTATATATATTATGTTTATTTTACATCCGATGTTCTGACGCCCAATGACTGTGGCCTATTCGAAGTACAATAAAAAAAAATAACAAAGTTCATAATTGGGAAAGTCTAGCAAATTAGTGCAGTTTGGGAAAGGTTAGCGTTTCATATAAAGACAAAAGGCAAAGTCTTTAGACAAAACAAGTCGAATCACACCTCGTTGCACCTCGGAAAAGGCGGGTGAGTGACATACGTTTCTGTTCACAAACAGGAAATATAATTTTTTTTATTCATTGTCTTGAGGGCGAAAAGTGATGATGTAACTAAAGTGTTTCATAGTTTGCAGTCACATAATACCAAAATTGATTAGTAATTCATAAGTAATTACATTACTGTAATTCATTACTTTTTTGTGTGTGGATTTTGACACTGCCCCTAGTTGCCATATTAAGAAGCATTCACTTTTTAACCTCACTCTCACTAGCTCAAATGAATCGCCAGTAGATCTTCTAACGTGTTCCGGAACATTGAAATGTTGGCATAGCACTAGCAGTGACAGCAAACTAGCCATTCATCTAGTGATTGCACATTATTAGTCATGATAAGATGCGAGTGTCCGTGTCATCCACAGAAACCTCTGACCTTAGCTCAAGATGCTGATTTTTGCCAATAGTCCGAGCGTTTGTTTGACTGGAAGACGTCAGTGAGATGGAGAAGCCACTGGGGTGGGACTCGGAGTTTAGCAGCATCTGTTTTGCATCTGTCTGCATGATGGTACATTACAGGTTTGAAGTGTGTGGAGAAGGTGACTCATCACTCTCTATTTCCATTGCTCATTTCACACTCCAGGAATGGCAACAGAATGTAACAGGAATGCCGAATCTCTCGGAGGACCAGGCTGATAATCTCGCATCACTTGCTGTGGAAACAGCACAGCGCGTACCACCCATGGAGGTGAGAAGTGTGTTATCTCTGTGCTGAGGTAATAAAACCCTTTTAATTATTTTCCATGTCACTTTGTTTTCATGAAGAATTGGGGAAAAGGGGAAAAAACTGCTTTTGTCTTTTATTGTATTGGCAATGCTCAACAAACCAACATTTTAGTTTTCTAATCAATGAATCACTTTTGTGTGTGTGCGTGTTTTTGTTTGTTTGTTTATTTTGTTTTTTTTTTAAGAAAGAAACATTTGTCATTTTTAATTAACAATAGACCGGAATTAAAATGTATTAATTAGCATTACAGCTAAAGGGGAAAACGATACGATACAAGATAAAGGCTTATTTTATTGTAAAGTCCAAAAGTAACAACTTCTAGTTTACAGTAAAAAACAAAGCATGTTTTATTATTATTCTCACGGGTTGGGAAGTGAGCAGATGACGGCAAGGTAAATTTATAATCTATAATCAATCCATCATGCTTCCCGTCTCAGCCGCCAAGGGAAGCCGAGCCGCAGGACCGTAACAGTAATGAAGCATGAGAAAAATGTGTGAAAAATCTCAGTTTACATTGCTAAAAAGGCGTAAGCTGTGTCTAGTGAGGGAGTAGACACCAATGCGTCGGAGTAAAACCTCGTGTCGGTGCGCGAAAAGCATGCAAAAGAAGTAAGTTCCAAGGGGCATTTTTAGCCAAATTATTCATTTGCTAGTTTCAGAACAACATTTTTAGTAATATTTTATTGCATTAACACTTATTTACTGGCAGTCTTGGATGGATGAATCATTTTTTAAAGGTTAGGTAAAAAAAAAAAAAAAAAACAAGAAAAAAGAAAAATTGGGCCTTGAGTGGCATGGAATCTGATTGCTTGCTCTTGATACAACCAATTCTGAAGGTGGTAAATCGCACGCCATGATTGCTGTCGACACGCTGTCACGCTAGTCCTTGAAAATCGCCAATGAAGTCCTGGCCCTGAAACATCGAACTGGAGTAAAGCAGCTTCCTCTCGACAGCTTCAATCCTAGAGCTGCACTTTAAACAAAGTCCTGACGGATTTAACGATTCCTTGTCTTAATTACATTGCCGGGCAAAGTTTTAATCTTGGCTTCGGAATCCATCGGTTTATCTGTGATTTCAGGGTCTGGGTGAGCTGGGCCTGAGGCAGGACACACCCCTCGATTGGTTCAAGTTCAAGTTTACATGTAGTGATTTTCTCAGTACCAGACTAATTCGAAGCCGCTAAGTGGGATTGAGAAAAATTGGTGACCAGTCAATCACAGAAAAACCATACTTGAGTAAAAGACTGATTACTGCATTACAAGTTACAAATCTCCGGTTCCAAGGAGACTTGAGTAAAAACCGTGAAGTATCCAAACCGTGAAGAACTTGGGTATTTTACTTGAGTAAAAACCGTGAAGTATCCAAACCGTGAAGAACTTGGGTATTTTACTCGTACTGAAATTGGGCTCAAAAAACACCACAAGAAGAGGGTAAAAAAGGACAACTCTTTATTAATGAGATTGTTTTATCTCAATGTGAAAATGAAATTTAACACCTTAATGTTTCAAAATGGCAGAACAAAAAAGATTTTAAAAAAGAACAAAAAGTCAGCCTGTGTACAAATGCAAATGTTCAAAAAAGTGCAACCGCTAACTCACATTGAGCGTGAAATCAAATGTAGTGGACTAAAGAGTACAGATACTCAATCACAAATGTAGTCAAGTAGAGAGTAAAAGTTGCCAATATTGTTGATACTTGGTACCAATACAAAGTATCCAAAAAATACTCTATACTCCTCGCTGTGAGGCAGCAGATCTAGCCACTACGCCACCATCAGGGTTAAACCATCAAGGTTAAATGCACTGCAAATTCCGGCTTTAAACTCTAGGACTTCTCATTGAAACAGCTAAAAACAGCTGCGGTGCCATGCCGAAATGAAACATAAGGGTAATTAGGCTCTTCACACAACGAGCTCAGCATGTTTAGTTCATCTCGCGTGTTTAATTGCTACAGTTTAGTCAAAATTATGAAAATCCCCGGACTGGGCTTGTTGGGCGTTTCTGTCATTTCAACACAACCATCGCAGGGCTTCAAATTTCTCATTTTCTCTTCCATCTCGTGTGTTATTTCTCATACAGTTGTCTAACTCTCATTACCGAAGACCTGATGGGACCCGGCTCCCATTTTCCACACGGTGTGAGGGGCCGCGGCGAAGGGGTAATCAGAAAGAGACCGCGCGGGATAGTGAGGTCATTAGTCTGAGACGATATTTCTAGATGGAGATTGATGACCTGGAAAGGCGAGATGTGAAATCCGGGCACAGAAACAACAGGCATAGATGTAAAGTTTACTACACTGTAAATTGTGGCATGGTTTTAACACAGAAGTACCGTAAAATAGGGACTTAAATACCTGTAAGTGTCCTGGAGTCAAGAACAGGCAGATGAGACTAATGTAAATATACATGAAATCACTTCATAATAGCAACAGTAAAAAAAACGAATATTACAAACAACGGTTATTACAAAAAACAATACGTATATGTAAAACTACAGGGATTTAAACAATTGTTTACTGTTTATGTAAATACAAGAGAAATTCTTGTTTGAAAGTATAATAGTCGAGAACTCCCCACACACACAGTCGAACTGACTGACACACACACACACACACACACACACACACCGACACAGTCGAACTGACTGACACACACACACACACACACACACACACACACACAGTCGAACTGACTGACACACACACACACACACACACAATGTGAATATATTTTTTTGAGGAGCTCCGACTATTCCATGTTGGTTGAGCAAGATGTTCCATATGTAATTCCGTGTTTTCATGATGGATCAGAGTGGTTATCAGCTTCCAGAGACAGCTTCATCTACTATATTCACACGATTCTGATTGAAGATTTAATTAAAGACATTTGGAAGGGGAGTGATATCTCCTGGTACTTTGTTTGAGGCACTTTATTAAAAAAAAGACTTAACTCAGGCATTTAGCGCTAGATATGAATCAAAGTAAGTCTTCTTGAAGTGTGTGTTTCCGAATTTTTAAAGGTTGGGAAAAGCCTTGGAAAGAAATCTTCAGGGCTTCCTTTGATCTGTTCATACAGCCTGATGATATTTATAGAGCGTATCTCAGCTCAGGGTCAACCTCTGTGTAAACTTCTGTAATAAATGCATTTACATTTTATTATCTCCAATTATTCACTGTTTAATATTCTCAAAGCTAGTTTCGAAACGAAGCCGGTAATTAGATTCTCATAAAGCATTTAATCTGCATTTTAGACTCTCTTTGCTCTGAAAAAAAAAAAATAAATAAAACATTTAATGAACAAATTATGAATATAAGCACCCCTTTTTTCGAATCTTCAATGCTATAAAAACATGCAAGGTGCTTACAATTGTTGATTTCAAATATGTGCGTAAACATAAGTGCATATGTTTTGTATTTCAAGTCAGGAGCAATCACAAATAAACAGAATTACGTCGTCTTTATGCAGCGGCGCGCGTGTGCATCTGTATAATGTTATATAATGGTCGTTAGGCAGACGTGCTACAGTAAAAGCCACTTTGATTGGCTCAATAACATAAATAAAGAAACATTAGACACATTGCGACACTTAACAGAGACAAAATAACAATGGAAGAAGTAAGATTAGTCTAAATACAATCCTTTATATTACACCAAACAGAGACTGGGTAGCTTAGCTTAGCGCTATTGAGAAAGTTGAATCAGTCGAAACTGAAGAACACGGGCAAGGAGTAAAAAAATTCCAAGGAACAGACACAATCAAAATGCTCGGTCTGCTAAACAGGAAATGACAATCCTTTGCTACGATTCTCTTCACATGATGTTGGATAAACAGAGTTAGGTTTGTTAAACAACGAAAATATAGTAATTTTGAGAGAATATTAACATAGTTGAACAAGAAATGTGAGAAAAAAAAAAGTCCCTGACAAATCAGGGGGTGCTTACATTCACATGAATGCGTTACTCTGCGCAGCACGCAGGTCAGCATTTTACTGAGTTGTGATGATAAGTGACCAGGGAAGATGTAGTTAAGATGGCGAGAGCTGTGGTGACAGGACTTAAATGGTTCTCCGAGCTTTCCTCACACATCACCTGGTGCAAATATCCTGAAGGGAGGAGACCGGAATGTCTCGGGTGGTCTGAACCCTTCCGTGCAGTGGTGCGGTCAGCCGGGACGCTCTCCGTGGTGCTGAAGTAGAATGAGCCGGGGAAACAGAGGCTTGTGAATATCAACACTCTCAAGACGAATGGTTTCAAATCTATTCATGAGAACTAAACTGGTTGTTGGTTCGGAATTTGAGTTAAAATGCTAGTTGTTTATTAATTACAATTTATTTTAGGTCATTTTTAAATTCGTTAATGTGTAATCTCCTCTTTTCTCCGCAAGGCTTTTATCCACTTCATTTGATCAAACCTTTATCTAAACTGCCATATTCCGGAACCATCCAACTAATCAAACCAGTATATCTCTCCTTTAAAGCTAAGGATTGTGGGTAGCTTCTAGGATCAAATTTGGTCAGTACAGACCCTGTCCCTTCTCTCTTCTTCAAAGCTTGTCAGTTTTCTTTTTTTTTATTTTACGGAAAGGCTCTTTGATGGGTTTAATACATTTAAAGAACCTCTTCCCAAGAGGGAGAAAGAAAAGAAAAAGAGAGAGGAAAGACAAACAAAAACACTTCTTTACTCAGAAACAAGGTCCCTACGGAGAGACCAACCTCAAGCCCATCTGAGTCTGATTGTCCTCGGCCCGTGTGTCTGCGGGCGTACATTCAGTTCCGTGGCATCCCGCAGTCGCCCTCGAGAGCCTGTAAATGGACACGACACTGATGAGATGTTTATCTGGCGGAGGACTGGAGCTGCGAGATCTCAGAACCATGGCAACACTGCTGAAATCATGTATGTGCCATTTAAAACCCCGGTTGGTTGAGTAATGGCTTGGTTCCTAATTTAAATATTTCCTTATTTGTCACAAGCTCACGGTTCATCTGATTCAGAAAAGCATTTTTAACAGTGCAGGAAAGGATTGGAGGGATAGAAGGATGAATGGATGGTTGGATGGATGGACGGATGAATTGATGAATGAGCCAGTAAACAAATGAGGGAATGTATGGATGACTGAATTGAAAGGAAAGATGGATGAATTGCTAGTTGGATGGATGGATGGATGACTGAATTGGAAGGAAAGGAGGATGGATGGATGGATGGATGGTCTGGTAAATGATGGATGGATAGATGGGTAAATGATGAATGGATGGATTGATGTATGGATGGACGGATGACTGGATTAGAAGGAAAAAAGAATGAATGGCTAAATGATTGGATGGATGGATTGATGAAAGAGTCAGTGAATTGAGTGAATGAATTGAAAGGAAAGAGGGATGGATGATGGAATGGTTAGATGGCTGGATCGATGAAAGAGTCAGTGAATAGATGAATGGACGGATGGATGACTGGATTGGAAGAAAAGAAGGAAGAATGGATGGATGGATTGATGAATGAGTCAGTGATTAGATGGATGGAAGGATGAAGAGATGAAAAGTAGAATGGACGGACAGACGTAGAATAGTAAATGTTTAAATACGTTCCAAGGCTTAAAGGAATTATTTGTGTTTTATTCTACATCATATTCTGCATTTTTATTTCTCAACGTCTAAAAGCATTTGCTGAAAGAATAACCACAGTGTAGTTCAGTGAGAGCTCCATAACAACCTTATAGTTTTCCACCGACCTCGGGACTTATTTTCGGATAAACAGAGTAGATGGAAGGATGGAGGCGGTGGTTTGATAGACAACACTAAATATGAATAACAGATGAAATATTGAACAAAAACAAGATCACGGAGACGTTATCAAGCACGCCGGGCATTTGCTCACAGGCCCGTGATCACAGGCTCTTCTAAACTGGGTCGCAGTGCGATGGGACTCCAGGGACGGGGTCATTGCTACCGGCGTTCCTGACCTCCACCAATCTGACTCACACTAGAACAATAAAGGCTCGACAGAGAAACTCTTGGTATAAATAAACGTCAAAACTTTTGAGGAAACCATTTATAAAGCTGTCATCGATCTCCTTCCCGAGTACTTTTAACTTTGTAATGAAAATGTTAAGAAAGCTATTTCGATACTGTAGCAGAATGTAGGGCTGATTGTGGGATGCTGTGTGTGTGTGTGTGTGTGTGTGTACCTGTGTGTGTGTGTGTGTGCTTCGTTTTTTTACTTCTTTTACGAAGGACATCAAAAAGAAGTAAAATGAGCGGATTTTATGCATGCTTAAAAATGTTTTTGCTTAAAAAAATATTTGCTTAAATTGAAAATATTTGAATTCAAGTCACAAGTTAGGTTTGTTAATTAAAGGGAAAAAAATTGTATGTTTAGGAGAATTTTAACAAAACTAAACCAAAAAATGTATTTTTTTATTTATTTATTGAAATTTTTATTTTGTGCCTGAAAAAATCAGTGGACTGCTTACAGTATATTCATGTAAATACGATATATATATATATATATATATATAACTATACTTGTAGGAATATGAGCAAGTTCAACAAGTTGCTCAACTTCTTTCCATAAACTCACGACTTTAAATGAACATCATGAACCTCAATGACCAACGGAGCTGGAAGACACTGGAACTTAAAAAAAGAGCTCAGCATTGTCATTGCCGTCACCGTCCTACTGAATTCTGGGAAAATCCCCGAGCTCTTCACTTTACCACTCTCCAGATTTTAATAAATCACAGCAACGCATGACCTTTTGTTCAAAAGTTGATCTACGACAAGATTTTAACAAGCCATGGTGTCTTAACATCATCATAATGAGAAGATACGTTTGTTCCAGAAACAGGAAAGCATAATGAATTCGCAGAAGAGCCACTCGTGGAATTCAGAAAGCGGCGCTTCACTAGTAGTTTCTCATTTCTGAGAGAGGAAATCAGCTCTGACGTTCCGGAGAACTGGCTCCTTAGACACGCCTTTTACCATTTCCATTTCGCTCCTCCTGCTGCAATTCTTTCATTTTGTTGCGAGTCGAAAGTAAGTGAATTGTTCTGATGGTTTGGAAAACAGATGTTAAAATGATGCTTAAATGTGTATCAGATCATTAATGTTTTTAATCTCAAAATTAGCATGTTCTCCTTGTGCGTGCGTGTTTCCTTCCAGTCCAGAAGATTGGAATTTTTGGAGACGTTCGTAACTTTTCGTAGACTTTTTGGGAATGTCACCATAGGTGTGAATCTGTGTGTCCTAGGCTGTGATTGGCTGGCCTCAGAGTGCATGCCCCGCCTTCAGGCCCAGAGTTGCTGTGATTGGCTCTAGCTGCCCTTGACACCAAAGTAGAAAAGTGGTTGCGATTTGTTCAATGTAGATCTACGATACATACGTTAATTGTATGATTATTTAGGTGTTGAATTATTCAAGCGCTGCCTCTCCTGGCCAGCGTGACGCGTCTTTTGTCCGAGAAGTGGATGGCGAAGACCCACCAGAGCCACTTACATCACATTAAGAAGTGTAATTCTCCGGAGGATGCGCATAGATAGGGGAATAATTGGATTATGTTTGAACGTGGGCCCTAAAGGGACTGCCGGAGAGCCAGGAGTATGAAAAAAATAATGTGAACTACTGGCGGGAATCATACATTCATGTCCCCAATTTAGTTCCACGCATTTTCCCAGGTCGTTCCTGCGTTCTTTCAAACTCGAGTAGTGCGAGATGAGGTTAAAGGCCTAATGAATCACGGGATCGCAGGTAATACTCCAATTAAAGTGACTTCCCTTCCGCCTCCCCGTGAGCAAGGGCAGGTGCTTAAGCAAGACGCCGCCTCACACGCGGGTCACTCACAGGCTGCTATAGGTTAGTGTAGGACATCTGCTTCCACGGCTGGGGTCTGCGAGCTCCTGGGGATTACGCTTTCCTACTCCACACACACACACACACACACACACACACTTGGTCACCAGAGTCCGTCGGTGTAAGTGAGTTAAGAATATTTGCAGGTGGGCTAATTATTCTTGTGCTGTCATGTTTCCAGTGGAGCGTGCAGGACTAACCCCGATATAATCCCCCCAACACAATCAGCCTTTATTTAATTTTGCTTTTCATATCATGTGCATCCGTGCAGCTCACAGGAAGCGTCCCCGATGCGCCTTCTGCTTTCCAGCGCCGACGTGAACATGCCAGGAGAGTTGTTTTTTGTCTTTAAAATTATTTTTTTCATAAATAAATTTCCATGTAATTAATTAACATTAAGAAACATCTATCTATCTATCTATCTATCTATCTATCTATCTATCTATCTATCTATCTATCTATCTATCTATCTATGTCTGTCTGTCTGTCTGTCTATCCATCTCTCTCTCTTCCTCCTTGTCTCCTTGTGTCTGATCAATTTGCTATCTATCTATCTATCTATCTATCTATCTATCTATCTATCTATCTATCTATCTATCTATCTATCTATCTGTCTGTCTGTCTGTCTGTCTGTCTGTCTGTCTGTCTGTCTGTCTGTCTGTCTGTCTGTCTGTCTGTCTGTCTATCCATCCATCCATCCATCTTACCATCCTCATATAAAAACATGTGTATGTGTCATTTTTTTACTGCTGACAGAGGGAGGATGTGAGAGGGGTAAATAGATGGATGAAGGAATGGATGGACAGATTAGATTGATTCCTCTTTTTCACAACACTCAGGCTTAATATATGCACATGCATGTTCACTTTATCAATCAAACGCTGATTGGCAGCCACTCAGCACGAGGTTCTCGCATCTTCAGGCATCTTTATAATCAAAGTGTTTATCCATGAAGCCGGATGTCATTAAAACGACTTCTTTCTCTCAATCAACACACGCACACACACACACACACACACACACATTCTCTCACACTCTCTTTCTCTCTCATATTATCAACAACTCTTCCACCAAGAGTTCTCAATGTATTCTCTAATCCCAGAAGAACAATCGAATAAATGTTTATATAAATTGTTGCCATTTTAACAGCCTAAAAGATTTGATACATTTTAAATTAATAGTAAAAATATTAGGAAAATTGTTACGTTGCTCGTCAAATTTGGTGTTTGATTCTTAAGAACAATCCAGGGGCAGTTTCAAGGCCCTTCCAAGATTTCCCGGAAACGTGCCCGATTGCTTTTAGTCCATTTGCAAGTCTAATGCCATTGTGATTGTGATGATCCGAGCATGATGCCTCACTCATGAATATGATTTGCGTACAAGAGCATCTCTGCCCGTGATTTGGTGGCAGTGTGTGTTCCAGCGACGGCAGAAACAACACAGAGCTCCGCCGCGTCTGTAATCCATCATGGTCGGCGAATCCAGTGACCTCACCAGCGCCATATCCAACCAGAGTGAGGCCTTATCGCCAGCTGGGCGCACCTTACACGCACACACACACACACACACACACACACACCGGCAAACACTGACAAATTTTGTTTGTCTATTTTGCAGGGGTGTAGTGAGTACCGGACAGCCATACTTGAGTAAAAGTACAGATACTTAGTGTAAAAATTACTCCAATACAAGTCACAAGTCACCAATTTCAAAAAGACTCGAGTCAAAGTAGCAACGTATCCAATTTGAAAAGAACTTAAGTATTAAGAAGTATTAGGGCTCAATATAGGCCCAAAGAAAAAGAAATGTGAAAACAAACTATTGTTTTCCAAGACAGAAACAGAATTTAACCTCAATGTTTGAAAAGTCAGTCTCAATCACTTAAATTTGCAAGTAGATATAAAATAAAACGATTCATCTGATTAGTAAATTATATATTATATGCATTATTTAAAGTGATATATTATATAATAACATTTATAAAACACATTTTTACGTCCCTGATTCGCGTTCTTGTGGTCCCCTGCTACTCAATCACAAATGCAGTGGAGTAGAGAGTAAAAGTTGCTTATATTTTTGATACTCAGTGCAAGTACGAAGTAGCCAAAAACATACTTAAGTAAAGTAATGAAATACACCTTACACCCCTGCTATTTTGTCTTTCGTTCTGTCTGTCTGGTGTCTGTTTCGTATCTGTCCGTCCATTGATCCATCCATGATCGGTCTCTTCTGTCTATTTATTTATTTATTTCGTCATTAAATGTGTCTGTGTGTCTGTCTATTTTCAATCTGTCTATCCATCTGTTTATCTGTCTGTCTGACATTTTCTATATATCATCTGTCTCAGATGTTTATCCCATCCATCCATGATCGGTATCAGTTTATCCGTATGCCGGACTGTCTATCTATTAGAAATCTGTTTGTCTTTCCATCAATTTTCTTATCATTCATCTGTCTGTCTGTCTTTCTTTCTGATGAGTCTCAATTCCTGTCTGCCTAACTTAATCCTGTCTGACAGCACCAATATTCACACACCTCATTATAGTTACTCACTTTGGCTAATGCTTACAAGTATTCAATATAAATAAATATTTCGTTTAAAACAACAACCTAGATGATTTATCACTTCATCACGTTTCCAACGCGTGATTGGGCGCCTTGTCACAAATCAACACTGCCCCTCAATGGACGACATCAGTATCACAACCTGCGATGGGTCAGTATTTAAAAACAAAAGATCCAGTCGGTGTCGTGTTTTTTTATGACGCGCTTTGTTTTCACGCGGGATTATTTTTATTCAAATCCTGTTTGCTATTTCCCATGGTGGTCGTGGGCGTGTCAACAGCAACATTGATCTGTTAATTAGCACGCGGGGATGTGAAGGCCTCAGTATTGATAGGTTTAGCGATCGGTAATTAGATGGCCTGCGGGACATCCTGATCAATGAAAGACAGGGACAAGTCCAGATGTTTCCCAACTAATGCTATTTCCTGTACTGAGTAATTATATTTAATTAATAATAATTCACATTTCAGATACGTCTTAGCATCAATACCAACGCACACAGCTTTTGAGATTTCCAGTTTTTTACTTTTTAATTAAGGTGTAATTCAAAAATGTAGACCAGCATGTGATATGATCAAAAGTTGTGACTTTTCGGGTCCGATGTCGACCCCTGGTGGCCTCGGCAGGTGTTGAGCTTACCGGAATATCTTTTGTTAAAATAAAGAAGCAAATATAAACTGTAACTTGAAAAGCCTTTATTCAACTATTCATCGTGGCGGCTTCCGTTGTGACGTAATCGTTTTATCACCACTTTGCATCGAATCGCAGCTTGAGTACAACAATGATATGTGGATTTGAAGAGCAAGTGTGATTTGTTTTGCTTTATATTAAAAATAAAAGTCCCTTTACATGTCTTTCTGTCTTGGCTTTTCATTTTGAGAATCGCTTTCAGCTCCATAGCCGTCGTTCTTTATTCAGGGATTGATTTCTGACGCACTCGCATGATTTAAAAAAGACTGTTTGGTTTGCTATAAAAGCCAAGCGTGATTTGTCTAAGAATAATCCAACATCGGTCGATGGAATTTAAATCGTCTGAGCATATTCTGACCTTGATAAAGACTTTTGATCGACAAGTCCAGGGTCGACAAAAACACATATAAAGGTTCGTAAAAAAAATTCATAGTTGATTCATAGTTGCTGCTTGAGGGAAATTAAAGAGAAGGAATGACAGTCGCCATTACACTAGAAAAAAAAAAACGTTAGTGTGCTTTTCCCCGGAATTTGGCTCATTCATCTTCATGGTGCTCGAAGAAGTCGTGGCAACAGATGGTAATCATGGTGACAAAGGTCATGAACTCCTGAAAATCACACTCAGAATCGCCGTCTGTGTCCAGACTTTCCATCAAACTGTCCATTGTCGCTTGATCTTTCACTTGCTGTAAAAGATAAATGCAACTTGATCAACGTGTCAAGACAATCCACAAACCAACTGGAAGTGTCTGTCACAGGTACTTGAGTGAAGTACCATTTACTCAAGTATTTTTGCTACTTTGTATTTACAATAGAAGCACATTGTACTCTCTGCTTGACTACATCTCATAGCAACTTTGCGTTGGTCTCAAACTAAGAAAAGCGCTATATAAATTAACTTGAATTGAACTTGAGTACTCTTTACTCCGCACTGAGGGATTAATAAAGCTTCAATTAGTACTGTTTTTATTACAGTTACGTTTAGGGCGGACTTTTTGTTCTTTTTTTATGTGTTTTGTTCTGCCATTTTGAAACATTGAGGTGTTACATTTCATTTCTTTTTTAGGAATTAAAACCTCATGAATAAAGAGTTTCTTGTTTTGCACGTTTCTTTTTTTAGCTTCATATTCAGAGAGTAACAATACTCAAGTTATTTTAAAATTGTATACTTTACAACTTTCACTCAAGTCTTCCTGGAATTGGTGACTTGTAACTTGTAATGGAGTCATTTTTACAGTAAAGTACTGTTACTTGATGAAATTCTCTTGAAATAGTTGAGCGTCTTACCTCGGTGAGAGTGGGAAACTCCTGCGTGAGCAGCTCCTTCAGCTCGCTCTTCTTCAGTTTGTACTTGTCGCCTTCCTTCGACGAGTATTTATGGAAGATCTCGATGATGGTGCCCAGGCAGTTCTCCAAATCCGACATGTTTATGTGCTCGTCTGCTTCTGGGAGCGGTCGCGCTGCTGCCAGAGGAAACACAAACTCTTCTCAACTTTACCCGGGACATTTTCCTGTAATTCAGTTGTAAGTGGGTGAACTTACCAGCAGACTCCGAAGGAGAAGATCCAGAGCTGCGCGAGATGGGCGTCCATTTATAGGCCCGAATAAAGGGGCTAGTGACTCAAGAGACTTTGATCTGTCAGTCTTAGAACCGACCAATAAGCTTGTCCATTACACACACACACACACACACACACACACACACACACACAGTACAGTGAAGTGCTCCAATAATACTAGTCTTGACCGCAGCACTATCAGATGGGATTGATAAAACCATGTTAACTTTACTCACTAACTAAAAGGAAGCGCGGCTTTTCTGTCCGTCCTGAGGAAGGATCCATATTCCCTTTGTTTTCTCGTCTGCGTTTGATCTCTCCTGAAGTTCTGCTGCCCATAAGCGCACACAAGTGTTTTGTTGTCAGACGTCTCGCTGGCCGACAATAGTGTGTTGGAGAGGAAGCGAGTGTGTAGCATGTTAATCAGCCCAGCGCTTGTGTTAAAGAGTTGGCCAGACGTGTGTCGGGACTGACACGCCAGCAGACTGTTAAACAGTTCTGACACACACACACACACACACACACACTCGCTGCCCTCAAAAGCAATTCTTGCTTGACACTTTTTTTTCTTTTTCAAAGGGACGGTAACCTATAATTTTTATGCAAAGTTACGTATACACACACACACACACACACACACACACACACCCACACACACACACAATAGCCCCACCATTTACACATGCATAACACTACGCTCTCTCTCTCCATACTGTAACCTGAACCATCAAAATATTCCCCTTCTTCACCCCCTTTACTCTAACCTTAACAACTCAGTTATAACCTCTGCCTTAAAATTACATCTTGACCCTCAAAAATATCTTCAAAGTTGTAGGATCTCTAGACACCACAAGAACACAACGGTTTCCCACTTGTGCTAAAAACTAGCATTCTGGGCCCATTTTTGTGCTAAATGACACTTACTCACACACACACACACACACACACACACACACACACACACACACACTCTCTAATCATTAAATGCGTAAATACACACATTCCAAGAAAAAAATTAAAACTGAAATAAACGATAATAAAATTAGCGAAGTATGATAATAATGCAAACATAATAAGAAAAATGTAACTGAATGTATTATATGTAGGTTTTGTGAAGAAATCATTATGTTTTGGTTTTGAAGATATTTTAAAGAAAAGACAAAAAGATAGATGCTTTAGCCGACACAAGGCATGAAGCAAAAAAGAAAAGTACTGTATAACCTTTATATAATAAACAAACTAATACATACACATTACTAATAAAAAAAAACTATTTTGAAATGGTTCAAACTATTAGGAAACTGTATGCTATCAAACTAATTTGCGAAAACATTAATATGAATCATTTTAATAACTAAATAATAGCTTATTTGTGTCACCTAAATAATACATTTTTAATTGCTTGAGTAATATTTTCAATTATTTAAAATGGTAATGAATAATTTTAACAATATCAAACACAATATATCTATCAATATATTTTATTTATGTATATTAATATATTATAATACATCTAGAATTTATAATTTCAACCTACAGTGTTTGTCACAACATTGCATGTTTTTACAATCATAATTTTTAATAGCCCTCAAAATCGAAGGTTATCAAGGTCATTATCGTATTCTCTGGACTATAAGCCGCACCTGTATATAAGCCGCATCCGCTCTATGAACGATTTTGAAGTGTAAATGTACATGTATGTCACTAAATAGATCCTTTCCTAACCTGCATTTTAACATGGCAGCAACTTTGCTGATTAAAATGGGACAGAAAAAAAGAGAAAATAAAGGGTATCTACCGTATTTATCTACATTATCAAAAAATCTGCCAAATAGCCGCACCTTTGTATAAGCCGCATGGTTCAAAACCGATGAAGTAGCGGCTTATAGTCCAGAAAATACGGTAATAAATTGAAGAGGTGCAGAGGAATGTGTTATACTTCTGGACATAACAGAATGCAGTCACGCGGCCCGCTCTGTGTCGCTTGACCAGCAGCTCGGACGATAGCCGCTATTCTACAGCGCTAATAAATGCATCTTTGTAGCCTCATGGACGCCACACAAGTGCGCCGTTGTTGACCACTAACACTGCAGCTTGTGTCGGCCTGTGTCCTGACGGCTCTCCTCTGGTGTCGGATGGATGGTACAGCCGGAGAAGCAATCAATAATCCATCACTCGCTCTCTTTTCCCGCATTGCTTGCTTGCTGATTTGGTCTTCACATTTAGATCTGATCATCTGGAAACTTCAATCACGGCTGCTCCTCGCAAATCACTATGTCGAATACAGTTCTAGAACTTTATCGCATTTTGTGATTAGATTCTTTGCAGTTGTACATTGGTTTGTGACTTTTTTTTAAAATTTGATTAAACTTTTGTTCTCCTTACGGCAGGTGTGTAAAGTACTCGAGTAAATGTACTTTGTTACTTAAGTATTTTTGGCTACTTTGCACTGTATCGAGTATCAAAAATATAAGCAACTGTTGCTCTCTAGATTTACTAAAAGGTACTGAAGGTACTAGATGCTGTTTATCAGCAAAATCACGTGAATAAAAATCTGCTGTTGTATGTTTTTGCACATTTGTGAAAATGCACTTCTGACGTCTGGTTCTTTTTCAAAATATATTTTGTTCTGCCATTTTGAAACATTGATGTTAAATGTAATTTCTATATTAGGAAAATAAACTCTCATAAAACAAGAGTTTATTGTTTTTCACATTTCTTGGTGTTTTTTGAGCCTACATTCAGTGGGAGTAAAATACATACTGCTTTTATTATTTCATATTTTACGGCTTTTACTCGTCTTCTTGAAATTGGTGACTTGTAACTTGTATCAGAGTAATTTTTACAGCAAGGTATCGGTATGTTTACTCAAGTATTGTTTTCAGATATTCTTTACACATCTGCCTTATGGCTTGCTCTGTTGGCAGCCAGCTGATTCTGATTAGCTGCTGACTGATTTTGAGAAATTAACTATGAAAATGTATCAACAATTTTATAAAAAATGAATCAACAGATCAAATGAATCCAATGATTTGGCAATAGGGAAGTTATCTAAAATGTATGTGATGTAAAACTCTGCAAACAATGCAAAAAATGAGGTCTGTTTTTAAAGTCATGGGTATTTTCATCGTGTACATCTTTACCTCTAATTCGCCTTTGCAAATTATAATTTCTTTTTACATCATTCAGTCTAGTTTGTAAACTTTTGGAAAACCAAATATAAAACTTCTGTATGGGATGGTTGACTGCGTAGACCTTCAAACGGTTGCACTTTCAGAAAACTGAAACGTTTCTGCAGACAACCTAGAATAATCAGAAGTATTAAAAGAATTTAAAGTAAATGCCACAATGGGGCGTCTTATATTCACAAATGTTTACGATGTCGTTTTTCGAACAAGTCGCCGCTTCTCATTAGACGTTTACAACGATTTGCTAGGACAATTACAAGGCAATATTTTAAGGCTTGACTTTGTGAACGAAAGTGTGTGTTCAGACTGTTTGGCCGGTTGGGCCGGGCTTTGTTTAGACTGTGTGCGCTTGAAAGAAAACGCTTGGGTCTCTTTCAGGTGAACCTTTCTGCTTCATTCAAATCGCCCAGTGAGGTTCAGCGGCCTTCCTGTTGTGTTGACTGTTGCCATGGCGATGACCTGTTGCCATGCTGTCGCAGTGGCCTATTGGTTCCCATCTCTCTCTGAGCCAGAAATGCCTGCCAAAGTGCTGAGTCATCGCCCGGCAACCCGCCAAAGCCGCGCACCGGGGCAACTCCCCAGGTGCCAGCGCTAGTTTCGCTCACATTCCCGCGGAGCTCGAGCTTTCCATGATTTCAGGTCTCAAAATATATGTTTGACATTTTCCTGCCAGTGCAACATGCCACTTTCACGTCCGACCACACGAGGACACTGGTGGCCTTTTACATGGTAGACAACATTTTTCCAATCTTCTCAAAGAGCTTGTACCAGTCCTTCGAATAGGCATTTTCACCCATTTTGAGAGCTAAACAAGCTCTCTGCAAACATGCAGAAAATGCAAAAAAATGTTATTTGTATTCTTCACCTCTAGATGGCAGCCTTGCCTTTAAAGCTGAATCGGATATTTCTAGCCAAGTCACCCATCACTTCACCTTGAATGAAACCTTTCCATGGCTTTAAAGCTCGGCACACGTACACTCGTCTAATCCTTCCGGTCTTCGCACCTATCATGTTTTGTCTGGCTCGCTTCCGCAGACAAACTGGAAGTAAGCCACTTAACCCAGTGATTCAAATCCTTCATTTGACTTCACCTTTACGTTTCAGAGGTCATGGCTTTCCTGTCTGAGAAGAGACGGCAGAAATAGAATCAATGCACCACAAATACTTTTCAGCATTAGCATAGCATTTTCTAATCAACCTCGTGTGGGACCTGAACCCACAATTGTGTTGGTTCAAGCATCATAGTAGAAATCTCAAGTGTTTTATAAGATATTGATTGGTCACTTCAATGGCGTTTAAGTATCATCACGTTTAAAAAGAAAATGGTGGTTGCTAAAGCATTTAGAGATGTCGCCATGCTAGCAGCTAGCAACGTTGCTTTGTGCACAGTAGCGATGGAATGCTAATTAGAAGCAATTACCTGTAACAATTACCCGTCTGTGGCTAGCACCAGATAAGCTTATCAATGTTTGTGTTGCACTAGCTACAGCGAGATGAATGCTGTTCTGACTTGATTAACCCAACAATAGCCGATGTTCAATTTTATGTTTTACATATGCAGGATTGTTTTATTGTTAGCTTGCGGAGCTAACGTGCTACTCAGTGCTTAGCTTTTTTACTGTAGCTTTTATTACTATTACTTTTTTTTTTATTACTGCAGCCCTTGTTATCTACAGGGGTGTAAAGAGTACCGGACAGCCATACTTAAGTAAAAGTACAGATACTTGCTGTAAAAATTACTCCAATACAAGTAACAAGTCACCAATTTCAAAAAGACTTGAGTCAAAGTAGCAAAGTATCCCATTTGAAAAGAACTTAAGTTTTAAGAAGTGTTTTTATTCGTGCTCAACATAGGCCCAAAAAAAAGAAATGTGAAAACGAACTATTGTTTTCCAAGACAGAAACAGAATTTAACCTCAATGTTTGAAAACTGGTAGAACAAAGTAGATAAAAAGAACAAAAAGTCAGTCTCAATCACTTAAATTGGCAAGTAGATATAAAATAAAATGATTCATCTGATTAGTAAATTATATATTATATGTATTATATAAAGTGATATATTATATAATAACATTTGTAAAACACATTTTTACGCCCCTAATTGGCGTTCTTGTGGTTTCTAATTCACAAATAGCCTCCATTACCTTCAGCAGCCTAAAGATGGCGATATTCACCTCGTCCGCCCAAGAAATTAACCGCGGTATAAATCGATTCCGGCTTGTCGCGCACAATTACAATGTAACGAGTAACGATAAGTGTTCACTCAAATGTAGTGGAGCGAAAAGTACTGCTACTCAATCACAAATGCAGTGGAGTACAGAGTAAAAGTTGCTTATATTTTTGATACTCAGTGCAAGTACGAAGTAGCCAAAAACATACTTAAGTAAAGTAACAAAGTACATTTACTCAAGTACCTTACACCCCTGGTTATCTACTGGTTATCTACGGAAGGCTATAAAACCAAACGCGACAGAGGAAATCGCCTGCTTGGGTTATGCTCCATTTCTGCTGAAGCATGTAATGTCCCAGGTTCGCCCGATCGATTGGCAGCACAATGGCTTGATCAATAGTTGGCTCTTTTGAGTTTTAAGGTACAGGCGTGCGGTCTGTAGTTCACAGCTGGAAATCTCACAGCATTTGGTCCTTTTCACCACTGGCAATTACTGATGGAAGCAAAAGAGGCTAAGCCATCAACTTCCCCAATTAACTGGCTAAGTGGTCCGCAAATCCCCCCACACGATCAAACATACACACGGCCGGTTTGTGTGCCAATCGTAACACTTTGCTAATGACTTCGACTCCTGGTTACGCTCACTTGTTTATTTCCGAGGCTGATGGAAACCAAGCGGAAGCCATGAGGTTTTTTTTGCCCATCTACCCACTCAGACATTGTCTCATTATCTTTCCGTAGTAAACAAGCTTTGCGAACTGGCAACAGCAACAGTAGGCTCAGTAATTAAATTGGATTAAGTGAATTAGCCGTCCTTGTCAAGCTTTTTATTGAAGTTTGGCTGCACTTTAACGGGCCACGTTGAACTGAAATCGAAATTCTCAATATGAGCAATGTTGTAACGCAGTGGTGCCAAACCTTTATGTCGTCGCGGACCGGTCCACTATTGAGAATTTTTACCGCGGCCCGGAGGAAACGTGGATGTTCATTTTTAAGATTTTAGTCTTTTTATTTTGTCAGGGTTGCAAGGACAAAAATGATAAAAAAAAAAAAAAATAATTTAAAAGCGCAGAGAAGACCCAAAATGCAGTGGGGGGGGAAATGCAAAAATCAAATCTGAAGGAAAAAAGATACTTTGGTTAATAAATTCAAAAATCAAAAATCCAAGAAGTCAAAAATCAAAAAAAAAAAAAAAAGAGAAAAAAATCTGCTGATATTTAGAGAAAGAATAGAAAACTGGTCAGAATCCAAAGGATTATCAAAAAACAAAGTGAACAAACACAATCCAAAACCCTACCAGTAGTATACATGGAGAAAAACCACAATGACACCAGTGCACGGTCTCAGGACATCAAACAATGAGCAAAGAACACAGGCAAAATGATCAACATTAATAGTACACAGGGAAGAAGACACAGCTGAAAACAATCAACGATAAACAGAAATAGTTGGAAATGGAAATTCAGGCTAAACGGAAGTGGCGACATCTAGTGGCCGGACATGGCCATAACCCTGACAAATTTTGTATTTAATTTTTACAAGCATCAAATTCACCAGCAGTCGAGAGTCCACGCGAAAATTACGGGATCCTGAACATTGGGACTTATCAAAGTGTTGCCCACATTTTGTTCTTTCAACATGTTTGAAAAGAGAAATGTAACCTTTGCAATCAAATGTTTGGACGCTGTTTTTGATTATTAACAATTATTAGTTATCAACACGACTGATTATAGTTATAAATATGTAAAACCGACATTTGGACAAATTAAACCAGACTGCACAGCGTAAATAAATGTGTTAGGATTATGATTTTAGATTGACATTTAAGTTCATTTCTTGAATTTCCAAGTCTTGATCTCTGTTCTCATTGTCTTTGCCTCATGTCTTTTTTCAATACAGTCATACGTTTCTCACATAGTAATAATAACGTCAGACACAACAAACAATTATGTCAAACACACATTAAAATAAAAAAATGGAATTATCAATATGAGTGCAAAAACTTTAGGTTTCAAAAGGAAAACTTGGAAAAATTGAATTCACTTAAATATTATTGTTTGGTCCAAAATCCATAAATACACATTCCGTCCCGCAAACAATTTGACACAAAAATGACCAAAAAAGAGGAATAGGCTGAAGCATCGCTTATACAGTAGTCGCCTATCCACTTACATCTTTTTTAAATTCAACTGAATCAGCTTTACAACCAACCGAAGAAACAACAACAACAAGAAATAACAGAGACAACAACAACAACAAAATACGGAAAACAGATACAGAAAACCCAGGAATTTTTCTATTGTTTTCTTTTTTCTTAATTTATAATGATACATTTATTTTTAAGATTTTATTTCCATTTTGCAAATGAAGTACATATTTTAAGTTCATCCCTCATTAAGTTCATTCCAAATCTTTACAGTTTACACCAACAACAGAAACACGTCTCATTTTTACATTTGTTCTCTTAATTTAACATGTTCAAAAAAAATTACAACTCCCTTAGAGTAAATCGACCAACACTTATACTTTTTGGAATTACATTATTTTTGACTCTGTAGATAATCTCTAGTATTTTAATATTTACAATGTCTTTTAGATGATTTCTAAAAAAGGTCAGCAGACCAGAGATTGGAGACCATGGATGTAAAGTACTAGAGTAAATGGACTTTGTTACATTTCTTTTGCTACTGTATTTTTGCTACTTTGGACATATATTTTTACTTTTACTCAAGTATGGTTTTCAGGTACTCGTTACACCTCTGGGAATGAGCCACACATGATGGAGAAATTGTAACCCTGTAATTGTGATCCCTAGTGTGCTCTTTGAGACAGTTGCAACTGTGAAAAGCGCCTTACAAACGCACTGAACTTGAACGTAATAGATGTTATGCATTCAGCGCAAACCTTCCTTCAAAGAGACGAGGATGGTACAGGCTGCACTCAAAGGCTAACACCACAGTAATGGATTTAGTTTCGTTCAACGGTCCAGGTCACAAGGCCAAGGTAAATGTTAGCCTTTCCTTTCTGTAATTGGTCCTGACAGGAATAGTAAATCCCGGTCACGTGGGGTCAGTATGTCGGGCTGAGATAAGCTCTTTAAGCATGTCTTACCTGATTGCCACCCACACTGCTCTGTTACAGGAAACGGCTCAAACCTCCTGCTCCGTCAGTTCAAAAGCGGGTGAAGCTGCCAGGCGCACAGCATCCGTCTAGCCTGAAATGCCGTTTGCATGGAAAGGCCTTGAGCATCTGTTCCAAAAACCACTAGAGTCGATTAAAGGCGTGTGGAGACGTGTAACCAAGTGTGACGAAACTCTGATTTCTGAGAAGAAAGCATCACAGTCAAAGGTGTCAAAGAACAAAATAAAAATGCTAACAAGCACGCCATTATTTTTCAGTCCAACGTTCAAATACAGTTCCACGGCTGCCCTATCGTCATCTTCACGCAAATTCGAAAGCGTAATTTTGGAAACAAGGATCAAAATGCTCAAGGGTTAATATGACTTAAAGCATGTTGTGGTCAAACAGAGGCTGTAAACTATTGCCAACTAGGTGTGAAAAGTGAACATTGGTCCCAAAGGAAGGAGGAGGTGATCCTTGGAAGAAGCAATTAGTTCGGAAATGGTTTGAGAAGAAGATTCATTAATGGGAATAAGGGTTTATTTATTCATTTAATATCACCTCGAGGTTTTCAGCGACCCTGCCTGGTGATGTACAAATAGATTTCTTATGCTCCTGAAGTCTATTTGCCTTCTTTTCCCAATCACAGTAGAACAATCAAGCTTATTACAATTTAAACCAACATTCGGTGGCTGTTTTAGATGTAGGTTGTGATTAACAAGTCGGTAAATTGTTCCAGGGCCGTATCCCTGAAGAAGCAGATTGTAGTTCATCGGAAAGAACGCTTTGTTTTCTAGCGTCATTAATTGCAGCAGCACGGCGGTTTACGCCAAGGGTTTGTTCCTCGACTTGATTATTGTCATTTGGCATCGCTTAGCTCGTTTTCATATGTGTGCGGTTGGCGTCAGGATTTTAATTTGGCCATTAAGTTTGTTTAACGGCTCATCGTAAAATGAAAATGACGCCTGAATCTCCCTTTTTTCATTAATGTTTACTGTGGATTCTTTCCAAATGTGTGATCGCTTTCTACAGCCTAGAAGAAGGTTGTTTCGATGACACTAATTGTATTTTTCACATTTCTCTTCTTTATTCTTTCTTTCAATTATTTCTTTTTTTCTTTGTTTCGTTCTTTTTCCCTCTTTCCTTTCTATTTTTCTTCTTTTTTTCTTCCATCTTTCTTTCCTTTAATCATATGATGAATTTAATGTCTGTTATCTCTCAGAAAATACACAGCCATACTTTGAAGTACGCTAGCATGTCAATCTCTCTCCATGTGTCAAAGTGGCATGAAAATAATGCAGCGTGACAGCAGATAATTAGCCTTTAATCTTCGCTTCAGCCTCACACAATTCTCCCTGCCACACACACACACACACATCCTTTTATTTTACTCACAACAGGAGGGATGTAAGAGCAACAGACGGCTGGATTCTATTTTTAGACACTAACCTGTAAAACTGTATCTTTTTGGTTTAAACGTATAACATTTTGAAAGAAAAATGTATTTTATTTCAACAACAACTTTAACGTGCGACCTTTGGCTTGTCCCCACAACCTTGAAACCTGTTTGAAGGTCATGATGGGATTTTAGAGTTTTTGTTAAGGTTCGAGCAAGTGGTGCGGTGGGGGGTATTTTGACAGTTTTTGTTGGGATCCACCTACAATTTAAATTTGAGCGTGTGTGTGTGTGTGTGTGTGTGTGTGTAAAGCTGGAGTAGCAGCTGCTTCTTATCCTTTGTCTAGCATGGCTGTCAGGCAGGCCTTTTTTCTCAGGGACATTGGCACATTGTCATGGATTATAGATGTTACTGTGGAAACCTGACAGGATGTATGGCTTTGTCTGCATGTCTCCCTGTCATTCGCCCTTCGCTTTTCCTGCGCCCGAGTAGTGATTCCAGACGGCTTCAGTCCATCAAACAACTGATAAAATGCTCTTGAGAGAGACGGAGTGATGGACCGCTTTGCCTACATATCAGGGGAGGAGAGGCGAAGCAGAAAGACTCAGTAAAAGGACTTTTAGCTTGCTAGGTCTCTAATACAAAAAGACTTTGAATAAGCATTTAAACGCTCTGGTTGTTCTTTGATTAGAAATTTGCAAGCTGATTTGCAGAGGTGTTAAGTACCTGAAAACAATACTTGAGCAAAAGTACGGATGACTGAACAGTAAAAAATTACTCCATTAAAAGTCACCAAGTCGTAAAGTGTTCTGTTTGAAAAGAACTTAAGTATTTTACTCAAACTGAATTTAGGCTCAAAAAAACACCAAGAAATGTGAAAAACAAGAAACTCTTTTTTAGGTTTTATTTCCTAAAATTAAAATGAAATTTAACACCACACTGTTTAAAAAATATGTGCAAAAAAATGAAGCCGCTAATTCACAATTAAGCTCAAAAGAAGCTTCCAGCAAATGGCAATATCACCTCATCCGCCCAAGAAAGTAACCACGGCATTCAAGGATGCCGACTTGTCGTGCACAATTAATATGTACCAAGTAACAGTAAGTTTCCGTTCAAATGTCGTGAAATAAAGAGTACTGATATTCAATCACAAATGTAGTCAAGTAGTGAGTAACTGTTGCTTATATTGTTGATACTCAGTACCAGTGCAAAAGTAGCCACAAATAAAAGTTCATTTACTCAAGTACTTTACACCATTGCTGATTTGTCTGTTGGAAATCGAGTTGTGGTTGCCAGATTGTGGTTGTCGCCCACCGAGCGATTGTGAGAAATGTCGTTGAATGTTTGGAATCAGCACATTTTATTTTTCCAAATCGTTTTTTGTATGACATGAGTTCCGGCTTAATGATTTATTGAATTTTATTTGGGAATTTTTAGATGCAAGGAAAAAAACCCAATATGTTTTGGAGGTTAATGTGGCAGTTCAATGTGACAATCAAGAGATGCACAATCTTCTCCGAGTCAGTTCTCAGAGTTCTCCTAGCAGTTTTTACCATACATTTTGGCATCTCGAGGGAAGGTGGGAGTTTTGGGAAATCAAACCTTCCAGCATTCGTTGAGAACCTGCCGGGAAAGCTAAGTTTAGCTCAAGCGGGATTACACGCAGAGCAATAGTAAACGCGTAAAGTTCATTCACGGCTCTCAGTCATTTGCTTCACAAATCTAAAGTGGCATCGGCGGGTTCCCTTTAGTCTAATTAAGATTAGCACAGTCCCGCTGAAGAATTAGCAAAAAGACAAAAAAAAAACGCCTTCATGGCCAAAGCATCCAAGTTGCCATAGCAATCAATGGTCCTTTGAATGTCTCTTGACAAAAAAACGAGTAGAGCGCTAATTCGCTAACGGATTGAACAAGAGCTCTGACTTCAGATTAGTTTTACAGCCCGTGTTTTACACAGTTGAGCGGTATAGATTGTAAATGTGCCAACATTAGGTCGATGGTGTGGTTGCTAAGACGATGCTGAGGTCGCCTTTTCCCGATGCTTGCTAAGAGTTTCTGCCGCATTTGCCTCACGTTCAGCTCTGCAGGAGGAAGACACCGGCCGGAACCATCTTCACCAATCACACCAATGATGTTAGCACGCCAGAGAGTCTGCTTCTACCTAGCTTGGACTGAGAAAAGCGCAATATAAATAAACTTGAACTTTTCATCAGCTAATGGCTACGTGTTAGCGATTGCTTCTAGGAATTGTACTCTCACACCTTAATCCTAATATTTATTAATCCTAACTCTCCTATTATGTTCGTTTCAGAGGAGCATCAATAATTTAACCCGGGGGTCTTTTATTATGCATATGTCAGAAACCAAAAAGTTCCCCAAAACAGTGTGTGTGTGTGTGTGTGTGTGTGTGTGTGAGTGAGACAGAGATGTAATAAGTCTCATTTTTGCAAAGAAACAAAAAGTATTTGATCCTCTCACTCTTTTTAGCTTTCATTTTGTCGGAAGGGTCAATTGTGTTGACAAAAAAACAAACTTTTTAAGTGTTTGATAAAAACATTATTTTTGTAACAGAAGCCTGAAGGGGGCGTTACAACGTAACACCATTGCAGCACAAACGTAACCATTTTTTGTTCATATGTAGATTACACTACCTAAGACAAGCAGGAGAAGTTTCAAAGTGAAAAAATACTTTTAAGTATTCCTTTTTTATTTTTAAAAATGTAATACGGGTCATTTTGACCCAAACAATATCTTTGTAACATAAACATGTAGCGTGGTGTTACAAATATGTGAACTGAATCATTATATGTTTTATGATGATTACACCAAATAAGTCAAGCAGGTGAAGTTTCAAAGTGAAAAAATACTTTTACATACTTGTTTTTAAAATATTTTAACTTTGAAAGCTGTTCAATTTGACCCGAACATTATAGGAGGGTTAGTCTAGGAATCTGAGGATCCTATAAGGAACAATCAACTGCCTGCATTGTTGCGCTTGAGCTGGTGGCGAATAAAATGTGTTAAAGACATTCTTTATACTTCCCTGTCACCCACTTCCACCGAGACTTGGCGTCTCCCGGGAAGCTTTCAAAATGTCAGCACATATCACCGCAGCAAAGAGGGTGACGCTAAGACATCGATAGTTTGCACACGGCTTCCCAGTTTGATGTGCACAGAGCTAAAAAAAAGTTAAATCTGATAAGCAGAGAATAGTTTTTGTTCTGTGACTGTCGAGTGTGGAGTCACTTTTTCTGAAGATCAGTCACTATCTGTTACTAAAGACGCAGCGGGAGCTCTAAACCATTGTGTCAATCAGGGAAAGGGAATGCTGAACTCGTTAAAAATAGAATAGAATAGAATAGAATAGAATAGAATAGAATAGAATAGAATAGAATAGAACAGAACTGAAGTAAAATATGTCACTTGTACTAGCCTGAGGGGCGGGGTTTGGGATGTTATTTTTTATTGCTTGCTTGTTTATTTATTTATTTGTTTATGCATGTTTATGTTCACCAAATCATGAAAGAATAAAAAATAATAGAACAGAAAGGAACTAGACTGGCTATAATTGAGCTGAAAAGAACAGAATTCAACAGAAAATATAGAACAGAAGTGAAACCGAATAGAGTAGATTGTCATTCTGGTCGGAGAATTGTACTAAAGCGACTGAGAAAAACTGTAACCGAACAGAACAAAAACAAATGAAACAAGAACAGAAAAGAACTGAACAAGTAGAACTGAACAAAATACGTTTTTCGATCACACCACGAGGGAATGAGAGTGAACAGTGTTTTAAAAATGAAAAATATATCCTGAAAATGTATGTGATGAAAGGTAAATATTATTTATAGCAAAAGGCATTTTATAGGAATTATAGTTATACAAATATATAGTTTAAGTAAAATAATAAAATAAAATATATTTTAAAAAATGATATATTTAATTATTTACCATTACGTAAATAATAATACGTATTAATAATGAATTTTAAATTGTTCGTCTCTTTTCATGCCTCACAGAGAGACTTCACTCAGTCAAGAATTTGCTATGTTGGCCACTATAACAGCAATAGCGCCACCTATCCAGAAAACAGACATGTAATTACAGCCATAATTATAAATATGACATATTTAAGCAAAGCAAACCATATATAAATATATCATATTAAGACAGATATGAATGTTTTTTTTTTCGAGTACTTTGAGGGTTAAGAAGTATTTATTTAGATTTGGAGAACGTGCTGCCCCGAGCCGTGGCCGTGTGACCTCCGAGCTCAGTCAGAAGCCAGATAAGCACACGGACGTCTGAATGGCCCCGTTTGTTTCCCACCGTTCAGTTCCCAGACTGAGTCACGGCCGGAGAATGTAGATGTGTGTCAAGAAACCGAACAAGCGCTTCGCTCTGATTAGGATTTGCTTGTCGTAATGTTCGGTTTGTTTGAGAGAAAACGTTATTTATCACAGAACGAAGAGCCACTGGCGAACTCACATAACGTACTGTTAGCCAGCCTGGCAGGTTATAAAGCAAATATGATGCTCGTCTGCCGAAATGTAAATGCATGTCCGGGTTATTTGAGGGAAGATAGTTATTTGTTTTGTTTACATGAAAGCGTAATGCATTTTTCACACCCTGGGCTTATATTTCTGACTGGATATACACGCGGCATGTGAATATGATTATTGTATTCTACATTTAAGAAACTTCTCCAATAGAGCTCTAGTGGTCGGATCAGGGGTTAGTTTCCCAGGAACAGAAGAAAGTTGTTGATTTGTATGTCACTTTGGATAAAAGAGTCTGATAAACTACTGTAAAAGTAAAAGTAAAGAATGTGTTAGGCAATATGATGGAGAGATGTAGTGACAGATAAAAGGTGAGATGCCTAGGCAGACCAACGGTTTATAACAGACATACAGACAGATAGAAAGATAGACAGACAGACATATGGAATGACAATAATTATAAGTTACATAGACACAGACAGACAGACTGTCAACATGTTTATGTTTATGGATGGATAGAAACACATTTCATAAAGAGATAGACAGATAAAATACATGGATGGATGGATGGATGGATGGATGGATGGATGGATAGATAGATAGATAGATAGACAATGATTGATGGACGGATGGACGAACAGATGGATGAATTTTGCGTGATTTTTTCTTTTCATTTGTTGTCCAGGATATATAACCGCACTTCATCATCCTCTCATCATCATACGTCTCACTGAAGACCCGCAGCATCTTGAGGTGTTAGAAATGTTCATACGTATTTCAACAGAGTCAACATTGACTTTACAGTAGAGGATCTTTTTTCTTTCCTACTGCACTCCAATGAACTCTCTGGATTAAACGCATGTGCAGATAACAATGTCAATAAAGGTCTGCTGAAATAAGCTTTCGGCTTACGTGGCTTCACTCCAGTGGCGGACTAGTTGTGAATTTTAGTGAGCTTTGGGCTTCATCTTCAGGCCGTACGAGAGCAAACAACTTTGCTTTTCACCCTGACACCCGTCACAGGAACTAATGGAGCGTGTTTGTGTCTGTTCACGCACAGCGATGGACGCCTTTCAACCTTGTGTGTAACTAAACTGTCCGATTTCCCCCTGAACAATGATGCAGCACTTCAAAGATCAAGAAAAACGCTTCGGCTTGATCGTCTTTAAAGTTGCCCTGACAAATTCCATAATCTTTATGGAAATGAACAGCTGTCTTTGTGTCTATGAAAAAATTATGAACTTTGTGTCTATGAAGAAAACCATAAATCATGTGTATTTTTTTTCTCTGCTGTGTTTCTGTCTGGTGGATTTTTGTTTAAATAGATCTTTTTACAATGCCGTGCCAGGAGAATAAAGCCTCTTTGTTTTTATCTTCAAGATAACACCAGATCTGAAACCGCTATCAAATTATTCCAGGCCACTGAAACACCACACACACATTTGAATATTTATTTCGGGGAACGGGAAAAAAACACAATTTTTGAAACGATTTGAAAGCTTTCATGTCCGTGTGTGTGTGTGTGTGTGTGTGTGTGTGTGTACAAAACAAGTAAAGTTGGGTGTGCTAATGTATCATTCTTATCAAGCAACTTTTTGTACAATTACAGATTGTCTGTTTGACACTGCAATTTTTGCAGAGTGTTTTGATCAGTCCTTCCAAAATGCTGCTTTTATTTAGATTTTTTTTTTATTCTTGAACATTTTTGCATCTTCTTGAATATTCGTTTCTAACACTTCTTTTATGTGTTTACACTGATCATATCCATGTACGTACTGCATTCGAATCAATTGTAAAAGAAAAACAACAACAACAACAACAACAACAACAACAGAAAAAAACGTTTTATTTTGTGATAAAAAAAAAAGAATAAACCAAATTATATTAAATTTGTAAAATAAAATTGTGAAAAAAAGTACACAGCAATTTAACGAGGTTAAAAATGATAAGATAGAAAAAAATACAAATGATTTTGCAAATATTGTTCAATTTCTTGTGAATATGAAAGTAGAGGACAATGATTTTTTTTTTAATCTTTTCAATAACTTCATCTGAATGAAGCCATGACGTTGTTCCATGATGAATAATTGATTCTCAGTGGTTGCTAAAGGAGAATCAAATTATTTGCGCTTACTCAAGTATCAATGGCTTAGATCCAAAGCCAAAAAAATGAATTTCAACCGCATCATCACTCGGTAAATGAATAATTGATAAGACAAACTCCATCTCCAGGGGAAAAGTGATTTCCCCTTCATGCTCAGCGGTGACAGATGGTTAACGGTCGGACTCAAGACTCCACCCAGTCTGAATTCGCCCCGCCCTCCTTTATGACATCACCAGCTTCCACATCCGCCCCTTTCGGAGGCAAGACGCTTTTAGCCAAGAGCCACAAAGGAGCACAAAAGTGAAGTGACCAACTCGCGGCTCGCAGCCTGGGATAATGTCCGTGCGAATATAGAGGTGAGTCTAAGCTCTTCTCGCTTTTCCTCTTCTCCTCGAACGACTCGCCGTGTGTGTGTGTGTGTGTGTGTGTGTGTTTCTAAACCTTGACTCTGCGCGGGGACTCGCACTTGGTTTCAGCGTGAAGTTGCACGGATGCGTGTGATGCGCGACATTAGAGCATTAGAGACATTACAGCAGAAATAAACTGACAACGAAAACGGAAAGATAGTTTGTATAATCTGAATTTAGAACGTAAATTCTCTCTCTCTCTCTCTCTCTCTCTCTCTCTCTCTCTCTCTCTCTCTCTCTTTCTCTGTCTTTATCTCTATCTCTGTTTCTCTTTCTTTTCTCTGTCCCACTAGTTAACTGTGTGTGTATTAAATGTGTACACACGAGTCTAAATGTGCTGCATTATGAGTAGTATTGGAAACAAAGCTTTAACTCTTAACTCTGTTGGAGCTGATCGTTTCTCGGGTTGGTGGTGATTTCTTCAGCACTTGGAGATCATTAAAGATCAAAACTTGTCATGTAAGACAACACAAGCACACACGCACACACACACACACACACCAGACATCCCATGATCACGCCATCGCTGCAATCCGAAACCGTTCTCTCATGATTAAGATCTCTGACGCTGAACTTCAACAAGTTTCATTCTATCGAACAACTGGAGAACTGGGATGTTCTTCCTTAACTGGGAAGATGAACTGACCTGGTTGGTTGTTACCGTGGTTATCAGTATTTGATACTCGCGACCCTGGTGGCCATGGCGAGAAGTGGACATCCTAGACATTCTTCTCTCTCTCTCTCTCTCTGTCTCTCTCTCTCTCTGTCTCTCTCTCTCGCTCGATCGCTCTCTCTCTCTCTCTCACTCTCTCTCTCTCGCTCGCTCGCTCTCCCTTCTCCCATTCCCATCCGCCAGTCCCTTGTCCTCTCCCTCCCCTTCCACATTCCTTTTAGACTCTGAATGGAACGGGATTGACCTGTGGCATAACTGGGCCTCGTTATTTTACAAGACCCAGGCTTTCTCTGGCTATATTAACAATTTATTTTCAACTTACGTGGGGTATTAAAAATGCATGGCTCCCTGAACAAATGGCCGCTGCTACTTTAGATCTGTAAGGCTGCGTGAGCTTTGTGTTTTTAATGACGCGCTTTATTTGATCCCCTCTAAAGCACTTTCTGTAGCAGAATATAATAGGAACTTATTTCGTGAGCCTGTTTACATGGAAATTGCTTTGTACAGCGAAGAAATGAGGATTGTGGAAGCGTTTGATGAATTTTCTTGGTTTTAACATTTGCTGAACGACTACAAGTCTTGTGCCGTATGGCTGCTGTTTTATATTTTGTTTATTTATATTTATATTTTATATTTTTGAGTTTTTGATGGTTTGAACGGACCAGCGAAATAAAGTTTTTGATACGATCAAATGCCTTTTAAATGTAGTCAAATTGTGAAACTTTGATATTGTTGACATTAGATGCTGTTTAAATATTGCAATATTGCCATGATGTTGATTGCTCACATTAAGCATACAAATCTTGTAGTTCTGAATGTGTTTCTGGGTTTTTTTTGTCCGGCAGACTCAAGACAATAAATGGTTGATCAAAATAATCAAAAGTATTAGATGTTAAAAAGGTAAAAGATGTTAGAAAATCAGTTAAAATCGACGTTTTAAAACGATATATTAAATGATCTCTTATAATTTAGCGTTAGGATGGCCTATAATGTCTGTTTCCAAACCTTGTTCACACCCATCCCCATTTACAGGACAAAATACAGGCCTGCGCAAGACAGTCACTATCATAAACGTTCTCAGTTATGATACTGTATTTATAGAAACCCACTATTTTGAGTCGCGAGGGTGAACATTTCCACAATAGCCTGGAATTATCTTCTTCTTTGGCGTGTGAGAATGAATGAGGGCATTGTTGATGGTATCAGTGGGTGTCTGTTGGCTGGATCAGCATCAAGACGTTGGGCGCTTTGTTTTCAGGCTCCAAAACCTGAGACGCTCGATATTCTCTGGCTGGAATTTTAGACTTTTGTCTAACCTTTATGTTGGTTAATAGGCCACAGAATCTGAGGATCGAAAAGACTAGTTTCTTTCTGTACTGTTACTTTTATTTTAACCGTTTCTATTTTAAAACATAAATAAATAAAACCCAGGTTGGGGTAAAGTAGAAAAACAATAAATCTGCATTTTGCAGAAAACACTAATACTGTATTTATGCAAATATAAGCAGCGCTTTTTTCGAATTTTCGACACTAAAAAACATGGGTGTACCATTTTTCGTATTTTAAGTCAGGAAAAATCACAAATAAACAGAAACGCATCATCTTTATGCAGCGGCGCTAGACACTGTAAGAAGTAAGAATAAACTAAATACAGCACAGTAATTTATATTACAACAAACGAATCGGCTACAAACAAGTCCAATGTGTTATCGCAGAAAGAGTCGAAACAGTCGAAAACGAAGAACACGGACAAAAATAAAAGTAAAAATGCAATACAATAAAAAAGATACAATACAACAATACAACAACATAATATAATAAAGATACAAAATATACAAAAGTTGTAAGTAAAGTGATTGAAGTGTCCCAAAGGGATAAAAGTGACCAAAAGTTGTCAAGTGACTACGTATAGAGAGGTTTTGTGCTGCGGGAAAAGTGGGAAAAGTCATCAGTCTTAAAGTCTCAAAGCAACAAGTACCATAAAGTAAAAACACAAGGACGGTTTTATTGATTTCACCATATGCTCTGGTTCACCCGGACGTAAACGCTCACGTCAGCTTTGTAGAGACTCTCTCAGGATCGTCTTTTACCACGATCGCTTGTGTAGCTTCAGAATGTTGATTCAGCTGACGGACATGTGAGTGCCATCTGCAGTTCACTCGCATTCTTTACGGTTTCTGTTCCCTGGGTTTGGCCGAAGGGAACGAAGCGCTTGTGTTCTATCAGCTGAGGATGGGATTTTACGTTCCAAAGAGCCGGAGAAGAGAGGAGAGGAGAGAGAAGAGAGGATGGACGGCGTTTGCTCACCAGTCAAGCATTTCCTCTCTTTCTCTTCCTCTCTTGCCGGCAGCCAACTCTGTCCCTCTGTTTCTCATTTATCCTCTCAGTCACTTCCTGTCATAGTGTGGCCACTTCCTGTTCAGAAAACCCACCCCAAACAGACCCTGTCTGAATTGTTTTGATTTTGTAGGAATTCTTTCTCGAAATGTTTTTTTAATCTGTTTTTTGACTGTGTGAAAGTATGAAACGTAGTATGAATCATGTACGCAATTACTCAATAGCAGACGCACGTTATCATTGAGCCTTCTTTTCAACCGGATGATATCATTTATAAATATTTACTTTAAAATACAAATACTTACACATGTTAATGATGATAATAATAATAATAATAATAATAATAATAATAATAATGTTTAATTAAAATAATTATTATTAGTAATAGTAGTAGCAGCAGCAGCAGTAGTGGTATAAAAAATAAAGTATTACATTTCTTTTTTATTTCTGTATAAATTGATAGTAGGGAACATATATGAGCAGTTAATAGAGTATACATTAATTAAGCATATTATAATTGAGCCTTCTTGTACTCAATCTGGTTGGCTGATAATTAAAAGCAAAGCGTGAAGACTTAATGCCGACAGTCAGTTGTATCTTTACTTGTTTATTTATGTTAAACAAACTTTGTCAATCAAGTGTTTGGTTATCTTTTAGCAGTTTCTGTTCTTTGAAGACTTGTTGTCTTTGTTGTGCTTTTTTGTTTTGTTTTTCCATATTGTATGGAATTCTGAACTTTTTAACAGATAGTTTTTGTATAATTAGGTCTTTTTTTAATGCGTGCTTATTATCTTGGGTCAATCATGGTGTTAATGGGAAACTATAATGAGAAATAAATAATATGGCGACTTGAAATTTGTCTTAGTTTAATTCCAGAGGTGACGCGGAGCAGCCAAACAGACATTCACTAATCCTGCCCTCGACTTTCTGGTCCAATGTGGTGTGTAATACAGAATACGATTTAATTTACCGTGAGCATGAAGAATGATAAACGGGCAGCAGGCGCGGCCGCTGTCAGCGCGGCTCTCCAGAGAAGTACATCTGCGTGATGCTGTTTGCGCTGCAGTAATTAGGTTCCACTGGATGGTTTTTCTCTGGCTGGTCTCTGAAGAGTTTCTCCTCCTACCCAGAACTTCACGCTCACAAACATCCACGTCTGCACTTCAGTTTGGCAATTTTGAAGCATTGCTTACTCAATTGTGAACCATATGCTGATTTGTGTTGGGCCGAAAGGGCAATTTAAGCAGTGTTAATTTCGTTAACGACATATTATCATCTTTGTCAACAACACTTTTTCCCTGACGAAAACGAAACGAGAACCATATAAAAACTCCCGCTTAGGGACGAAAACGACACTACATTTACTGACACTTTCGTCAACAAATAAAAACAAAACAAAAATGCCTTTAGTGACAACGTCCAATCGTAATGCAAGCTTGTGGAGAAAGGCGGGTGCAAACGCAATCAGGACAGGAAGGAAACACCCGGTGACTGTGTTCCAGAGGCGAGTGTCTTCAGTAACGTCTTCTCCGGCAGGAAAAAACACTCAGATATACGGATTAGTTTTACATTCAACACCACCTCAGGAAAACTATCAGTACGCCGCTGTGAAGCAGCAATCACGGGCAGAAACGCAACACACCTGAAGCGCCACCTGCTGATGAAACCGTGCAACTATTTGTTACTTAGACTGTGACTAAAACTAATTAAAAAGTCTTTGTCAAAATGAACACTCGGGGTAATTGTAACTTCACTGTGTGTGTGTGCGCTTCACTGGATGGGTTAAAAGCAGAGCACACATTTCGATATGACTTGCCATGTTGACAATCTCATTTACTTTACTTTACTTTGCTGTATGCGCTTTACAATTTGTTGCTATTTATTTGTTTGCGGATTGACATTTACCATATCGTTTTTGGTACTTATTTTGAGACTCAGTTTTAGTCCGCCAAAATATTTCAGCATTTTTCCTCAGCTTCTTAAAAAGATTTTATACAGACATTATAAACATTACATTTTTACAATAATAAAAAATATAATAAATGCTATCGTTATTATTGTCGTCATTACCATTCTAATGTGTGAAAAATAGTACATATTTATAAATGTATTTTAAAAAGCTGGGATCATGCGGTTTAATATTTTGCTAAAATATATCAGCATTTTTTTATCAGTAAAAAACGATTTAAATCTATACAGAAATAAAAAAAATTTATATTTTATATAATCAATAATAATTATAATGATAGAAATTAATATAAGGGTTGTTTTTGTTGTTGTTATTATTGTTATTACTTAAAATAACATGTTTAAAAATTAGTAAATATTCATAAATGTATGGTACCGCATAGCTGGCATCATCTGGTTTAAAAATGTTGTGCAAAAACTGATCATCTCTCTGTATTTCCAATTAAACTGTTTAAACATTTAACAGAGGGCTGTCTACTTTTAAATCAAAACTGCTTTCATTTGTCATTCCATAATAGATGGACTTTATTAATCCCACTAGAGGAAATTTTTGTGCAGATTTGTCTCCCCTAGTGGCCACTCGGAGAAAGACACCCACCGAAAAACTCCAGCATTAGAGCTCATGAAATATGGAATTCAGCTTGATGACTTGAAAGTTTTCAGCACGTACACAAAACAGTGCGGCGTTTCCTTATCCTGCCGTCCCGGCTCTCACGCCGCATTAATAATTTCGCCGTACAGAAGTTTGCCGTTCGCTGACCTGCGCAGTATATCCCGCTTTCTCCCTGTGGATGGAAACTAAAAGCCAAAGCACAATTGTCATCAGTTCTGGGAAGCCCATCGTGTTGCTTATTGCTTCAGTATTAATGAGGACTCGGCACAAATCCCGTCCGTAATCGCCTGCAGGTAAATCAGCGTGGAATGCAGCGGCCGCAGGGATGAGCCGAGCAAACGTGGTGGGCGAGCAAGAGGAACGAGGTTGTCATTGTTATGTAGAGTGTCTCCCGAACCGAGGCCCAACACGCCGGCTTCACCTCGTCTGATCCAGATCCGCCATTGTTTACTTCTGTTTGCGGGAGATCGCTGATCGCTTGGGCTTGAATGGCTGCTCATTATGTATTCATTTATGCAAACCACATTCTGAACGTAATTGAATCAACACTATAACGTCTTCTCTTTCGATTCAACGCGCAGCGGAGAGAGACCGCAGTGGGTCGGCCATGTTTAGTGTAATAAACCCATCAGACTCAATTCTTGCGCGGCAATACAATTAGTTATTTAGCTATCAATATTGCAAAGAATTCAATCTCGCTACGTGACGGACAAGACCTTGAAACTAAGGCTGACACTTGTGTCAGATATCAGAGATATCACGGCAGCAACTTAATGGCAATGCCAAAATTGAAAAGGAATTGTTTATTTATTTTTCATTGTTAAGTGCAAAATATTTGATCAATTGTGCCTGTATATGTTTTTAAGTGCTTTGGGAAGGACTTGAACTATTGGGATGTTCTAACTGGGGTGGGCAAACTTTTTGATTTGCGGGCCACATTTGGCCAAGGGGCGGACCAGGCTTCCTGTCAATCACGTTATCACCCTTACTCTTGCCAATCAGAGTGAAGCCAGTGCCAGAAGTCTAAACGAAAATTGAAAATTTTGAAATTTTTCGAAAATTCAAAAATCTGAAGCGGAAAAAAGTTTCAGACTTAAGTAGAAATTTAAGTTGGATATTTCTGGCATCTGATTCCATAGATTGACAGTAAAAACTCTAGTGATAATCATGATAATCGTGATAATCTCTCCTAGTGATAATCATAGCCATATTTTTAACACCAACTACTAAAGAATAAAAAGCAACAATCCTCTTACATATTCACATGTGCGCTTTGAGACAGTTAAAAACTGTAAAAAGTGCCTTAAGAAAGAACTTGAACTTAAAAATAAATGTTAAACATATACTAGTACAATTCTTTTATGTTTAGAACTTTTAACGTTTAGAACTGGAGGCGCAACTTGAGGTTTTGTCTCTTAACGCTTATAAATTGTTTCAAAGCTAATACAAGTACGAGGCAAGATAAACACTATTGCCAGCATATGCAAATTGGGAAAACACATGGGGCAATGTATTTAATTATGTTTTGATGGCACATGGTTATGGTTTTGTTTGACGATTATGTTTAATCGTGAGTGAGAGTGAGAAGGAAAAGAACGTGGAGTGGCACGGATGGCGGTCCTCAGATGGGTTAGTGCCACAGGTGCTGTTATCAGAACACATGATTGCATCCTTGTCGCTTCTCTAGGTTTGTAATCCATCAATCGCTCTTCCTCAGCCTCTTACCACCCTCGTCTGTGACTTTGCTGAAACACTTCAAGCTGTCGGACAGAAAAAGACTTAAACTCTTGATGCTTTTGAAGGATTGCAAACCTTGAAATCGTTCTTTTGTTAAAAGTCTGCAATAGAAGCAGGTTAATAAATAGCTTTCGTTTCCTCCGTTAGATGCACTTTCTCCATCATCTTCTGATGGCCTGAATTATAAATTGAATAAAAGCATGCATGAGAAGTCTTCTGGAGGGTCAACGAGATGGAGAAGGCAAATCGAGGCGAATATTTCTGACCTACTTGGCCTTTCTTTCTAGTCTGGATCTTTAAACTGGAAGTGTTTGAGTGAAAAATGGGTAATAACATATACGAACTCACACAATTAAACCTGTTGAGATCATTTTCTCCTGTGACTCCTTCTCAATGTATTGGACCTGTTGGCCTTGTTTGATATTCGTTTCATGGTTCTGTGGTTATTTAGTTCATCTAATTATAGCTTGTTTAACATCTCGGTGTTTGCATGTCTGTCACGTCAGGAGCACATTAGTGAAGCTCATCATCTTAGACAGAAGAGGCAATCATGTATGGAAATCAAGTCTGTTTCTTCCACTAAGCCAAACTGTTCCTATAGAGGAAGTGCCCACAAATGTAACCATATTTTTACATAAAAATCAGCAGAGTTTGTTGGTTGGTAAAATAAAAAGCTGGTTGTTGATTTAGTTGCAATTCATGAATTAACTCTGTGAAAATATAATATAAAGTATTATGTAAACGCTTGCCACACCACAAGTTTATTCCATTAATATTTAACATTTTGAATGCTGTATTTTTCACAAATGTTACTAAAATATCAAAAAGTTGTTTATTTTCTTTTTCTGCTAATGCACGTGTGACTAACCATTTAAATAATTTGTTATGCATCCTTCTATTTGTTTTACACTATTTGATTTAACAAATTTAATGAATGAATTTAATGGAAAAAAGTTTTACAGTATTCCTTTGAAAATTACTGTAATGGTAATAATACACTATAATTACGGGCATGTTGTAGACACTTAATGAAATTCATTTAGTCTTTTAATGTATATCTTTATAGTATTTTTTTAAGCTAAATACAATAAATTCAAATTCTGTATTTTTTTTATTATTTCCGATTGCTTTTCTCTTCAACACATGTGTTGCGTCATTCTATCGCCCCACCATACACATCTAATGAAGATCATCCCTGTGTTGTTTGTTTTGCCAGCAGAGAAGATGAAAAACTGCCAACGTCTGATTGCCGGAGCTGGAGCTATGGTGAAATAGCATAGCCAATGCAAGGAACAAGATGGCTGCCCACAGGATCAGAGTAACAAACAACAACGTGCTCCCTAGATGTAAATCAGAGGGCACTCTTATTGACATTGATGAGGGAGTTACAGAGGCCAGTCTGATAGATGTCAAAGGTCAGTATGCAGTATTGGTTGCAAATATAGTAAAGACATATCCAACTGTGTAGTAAAACATTTGTTGTTCTACCTTTGCAGTGCCTTCTCCCAGTGCCTTGCGCCTGGCTCCTTCAACATCATTCGAGACTGCACGGGAAGTAGTGGCTATTAAGGATTACTCTCCGTCAAGCTTCACCACACTGAAGTTCTCCAAAGGGGATCATCTCTATGTTCTGGACACATCCGGTGGAGAATGGTGGTATGCCCACAACAACAGAGAAATGGGATATATTCCTTCAACATATGTCCAGCCAATCAACTACAGGAACTCTTCTTTGAGTGACAGTGGAATGATTGATAACCTTGGAGATTCTTCTGAAGAGGGTGCCAAGGAGTTGGACCTGCTGGGGGACTGGACTGGAGTGTCGTTGAAACCTTCCCTGCCTTATGACAACAACAATCCGTTCTCAATGCTTTCTTCAACCAACCCTTTCCTGAATGGTTCCATGGGCGATGACCTTGACCAAAACCGGAACAAGATGCCTAGCCAAAGCAACAGCATGGATTTGCTTTTCTTTGACACATCTTCTCCAGTACCAGCTTCAAAGACCAGCAGCTATGGCACCACAAACGGCTACATCAATGGAGTCCTTGACGGCACATCCACTAGGCCTGACCTTGAAGCGTTGCATATGTTTCAAAAGGACAATCCGTTTTTTCGAAGCAAGAGATCATATAGTTTATCGGAGTTATCCATTTTACAAGCCCAATCCAACCCCCCGTTGCCTTCATCTGGGTTTTTTACTGGACTTAAAGCCCCCTCGCCAGAACAGTTCCAAAACAGAGAGGACTTCAGGGCAGCATGGTTAAATCACAGAAAACTGGCACGGTCTTGCCATGACCTGGAGTCTTTGGGACAGAATCCTGGCTGGGGTCAAACGCAACCCTTAGAGACCAACATCGTTTGCAAGCTGGACAGTTGTGGAGGGGCTGTCCAGCTTCCTGACACAAATATAAGCATACATGTACCCGAAGGTCATATTGCAGTAGGGGACACTCAGCAAATTTCGATAAAGGCATTGCTAGATCCTCCGTTGGAGCTTAATAGCGACAGATGCTCTACTGTAAGTCCAGTGGTTGAAATCAAACTAAGCAACATGGAGATAAAGTCATTTATTACTTTAGAGGTGAAGGTGTCTGTGACCATCAGGAAGGAAAGTCAAATGGCAGAGATCATGTGTGTCAGAAGCGATTGCAAAGAAGGTCCTTACTTTCCCATTCCACAAGCTTACATTTACGGGGACATGATTCAGGTGCAGTTAGACAACTTGGAGCCCTGTATTTATGTAGCAGTTGTTGTTCAGACCCATACCTTGTCTTTAAATTCAACAGTTTGGCACCATATGCTGAAGAAAGTTACTCTGGGGCTTTATGGGCCCAAGCACATTCATCCGTCTTTCAAAACAGTGGTTGCCATTTTTGGTCACGATTGCGCCCCCAAGACTTTACTTGTCAGTGAGGTTGGGAAGCAAGCAAAGTCTGCTCCCCCTGTTGCCCTACAACTCTGGGGCAAACACCAATTTGTCCTCACTAGACCTCAGGACTTGCAGATTGGCATGTACTCTAATATGTCAAACTATGAGGTCAAGGCAAATGATCAGGCCAAGGTTGTTCGTGGGTTTCAAATTAAACTAGGCAAGGTGAGCCGGCTCATCTACATGATTACGTCTCGAAATGGAGATGAGATTTCAGACTTTACTTTACGTGTACAGGTAAAAGACGATCAGGATTGCATTCTTGCACAATTTTGCGTTCAGACGCCACAGCCGCCCCCTAAGACGGGGATGAAGAACAATGGCCAGAGGAGGTTCTTGAAGAAGAAAGAAGTGGATAAAATAATTCTGTCTCCTTTGGCGATCAGCACTAAATATCCTCCTTTTCAGGAACGCTGCATTACCAACGTGAAATTTGGCAAACTGATCAAAACCGTGATCAGACAAACCAAGAACCAATACTTGCTGGAGTATAAGAAAGGAGATATCGTAGCATTACTGAGCGAGGAGAAGATTAAACTCAAAGGACAGCTATGGACCAAAGAGTGGTACATTGGATATTATCAGGGGAAGATCGGACTAGTACACGTAAAAAATGTGCTGGTCTTGGGGAAGGTTAAGCCCATTTACTTTTGTGGACCAGATCTTACGACAACCATGCTGATGGAACAGATCTTAAAGCCCTGCAAGTTTCTCACTTACATTTATGCCTCTGTGAGGACAATACTTATGGAAAATCTGGGAAATTGGCGAGCTTTTGCAGACGCTCTTGGATACGTGAATCTCCCCTTGGCTTATTTCTGCAGAGCAGAGTTGGATAGTGAACCAGAAAAGGTTGCGTCCGTTCTAGAGAAACTTAAAGAAGATTGCCTGAACATGGAAACTAAAGAGAAGAAATCTTTTCAGAAGGAACTTATGATGGTAAGTTTATTTTATGTGCATACTTGCATCATCTACAAGTTTTAAGTAAATTTAGGTTTGGGATTCAACTGGGCATTGTGTAAAGCTTGAAGCCTTTTGGGTTGATTTAAGCCTGTTTTATGCACTCTCTCTCTCTCTCTTATCAGCTCTTTTTCTTATTAATGCTGCAGGCTAATTCTGATGAGAGTGCACTTAGCTGCTCCATGCAACATTTCTTATCTGCTCAACTCTGGAAACCTGCAAGTGCAGCAAGCGAAACGCTACTGGCTCATTCACATTCTGCCTGGGAAAGGATGTGTTTGAACAAGCTCTTTTTTTAATCATTGGGCTCTGGATTGTTTTAATGTGCAGCACGTCAGACTCAAAAACAGTTTATGGGGTTGTAAAAAATGTTAATGGTTCCGACCTAATTGTACATCAACCATTGAAATAGCTTTACAATTACTAGGGTGTCTCATAAAACCATTAAATTGCTGCATTGACCAATCCAGGTAATAAAATATAATAGAAAGATATGCTAATAATGGGTTTGCAAATGCTAAAAAATTGTTTTATGACCATGTCAAGATATTTCGATACACCATCTTTTTGCTACATTTCGGGATCAAGTTTTGGGTTGTGCGGACTTCGATGCTTCTGGCACTGTATGGCAGAGAGAAGTGGACAATAATAACGGGAGAGTGCCTGTGTGTGTGTGTGTGTGTGTGTGTGTGTGTGTGTGTGTGTGTGTCCCGCTCTGTGATTGGCTGGATACCAATCCAAGGTGTGTCCTGCCTTCAGGCCAGAGTTGCTAGAACTGGTTCCATAATAATGAAGTGATGAATGGATGGATGGTTATGGTTGTAGAGATATTTGTTTGGACTTGGAACTAGTGTGTGCATTTTCCTCAATATAAATATCTTATTATTGCCAATCCCGGTTTCACCAGCTCCGTTTTTCAAGCAGCGGTAATCTTTTTTTATCCTCTCCTCGACGAGTACAACTTTTGTTAAAGTTAAATTATTCAAGACTAGAGTGGGCAGTAAGCAGGAAACCTCACGAGCAGCCATTCATGTTGGGTGTGAGTGTCTCTGTGTAGGACCATCAGAGCTGAGCGGGAGCTTCCTCATTGTTTTCACACTGCACCTCGAGTGCAGACACATTCATCAAGGAAAGATGAGGCTGTTATTCCCAAGACCTGGCATCATAGGGTAGCGGCTTTTCTTTTGAGGAAGGTAATCGATTTTGAAACTGCAACCAGGTGTCTCGGGTGGTCGCGGATATTATTATGTAATTATGCCCGATGCCTCTCTGCTGGTGACATTTCTAGTAAATGCGACCTGCATTTGGAATTGCTGCTTGGAAAATTGTCCGAAGGTGTGTGAGTAAATATGTCCCTCTCTGATTGGTTCGCCATAAATCCAGATCGAAAGAAATCTCAATAAGTGACATGTTTGTTTGTTTGTTTGCTCGATGAGTAACCGCATTGAAATGTCAATGTCACTTACAACATTGTTTATTTTTTAACTGACTCTTTTTACTATTTTTGACTATTTTTAGTGACAATTTATTTGAATTGAAAAAGCCTTTTAATACAATTAGTGACTCGTCTCACTTTCTGAATTTCACATGCAGCAATGGCATTGATTTTGATTGATTGTTCTTCCACCACAATACACCTCAGTGGTCAAGACACATGAGTTTTTGTTCAGATTATATGACTTACACACAATATTATTATTATTATTATTATTATTATTTAAATTCAACCTTCCATGTTGGTACACAAGCCCCAAAGGACCCAGGATGTGAATATATACAAATAAAGATCTATTGGGTCTATTGATAGTCTTAATAACCTAAGACCATATATACTACATTTCCAGTCACCATGTGGGTGATTGCAAATATAGTATTTATGGTCTTAAGTTATTAAGACTATTATTTATTTACAGTGTTGGGTGTAACGCATTACAAAGTAACGCATTACTGTAATTAAATTACTTTTTCACTGAAAAAGTAAAGTAACGAATTACTGTTCATTTTTAAGTAATTTAATTACAGTTACTTTCAATGTACTTGCGTTACAATATAAAATAATTAAATTCGCTGAAACTCATTGTTTATTTTTTAAATGTATCTTCTTTTTGTAAAAGTAAAATTTTCCGCTTTAAAATCGCTTTACGGCTGGTGCACGTGATTCGCGACAGTTTGTGACAGTCGTGTTTAAAGTGGCGGAGACGTTCGGCTCGGATGTTCGGGCGGACTCGGTGTGATTTGGTCGGACTCGGTGGCAGCAGCTAGTGACTGTTTTCTGTAAAGACAACACGTATTCAAGTCACTTCGCTGTTGTGAAACACGCGGATATGAACATTACAGTCATTTGTGAGATTAGTTTCTTACCTAAAAGAAGGTAACTTTTACTACGGAGACCTTTAAAGATGATTCAGAAAACTAAAAGGCTCGATTATTTCATGTTTTACTGTTATATTTTTAAATAATTCGTTTTTTGAAGGTTTATAGGAATTTTAAAAAGTAATTGGTTAAGTTACTCATTAGGTAATTACGTTACTTTTCAGACACAGTAATTAGAAAAGTAATTTAATTACAAAATGGTAAAGTAATAAGTAATTAG